>OZ023208.1:67531742-67864242 GCA_963995525.1 Escarpia spicata
CTTACTTCCATTCCATCTTTTCCTTTATTACGCATGTCTTCGGTTTCCATTCCGCCACAGTTGTTGTTTGTAAGAGAAAGCAATTTAATGGTAGAGTCTTCCTCGGACATGCCGTTGCACACCAACCCCATGGTACCACCCGTGTATGGAGTTCGCCGGTACCAGAAACTGCAGGAACGGAATTCTCATCACATATACTAATTTATATTTTTGAAAAACTTACCAATGATAAACAATGTACTACTCCAGACTGTCATTAATTTCGATTATGCAAACATTCAACCGTACTCACCAGACAACTGGGCACGACCTACCATTCGGCAAACCACGCAAAACGCTAGTATAATGCGTAGGGCACATTACCTGAACGCGAACTGACTGAACTGGTTGCCGGCGAAGTAGGGAATCTCGAGGTGTGCTCGCTTTGTGCTGTCGAAGTAGCCGCAGTTGCCGCTGACGTTGCAGATGCTGGGGTCGGTCTCTATCTCTACGTCAAACACGGCGACGTAGGCGTTGTCCACGGCGCCATACGGACGAGGCTGGTCGAACGTGATGCAGGAGATCACGGCTTGCAACGGGAGAACTGGAGAAAACGAAGAAGATTCACAATTAAGGCCGTGTTTTTCGATGTTTCTAAGCTGTATGATAACACTGATTGATATGTGAGTGTTTATATCTTGTGACATGTAATGTGTATTATAGTAAATACTTCGGGGACATGTGGTGCAAAATAATCGAGGTACACGTTATCATAAAATGCCAGATCTCCGTGTCTCTGTTTACATGTAATTTTCATTGAAACATTAACCGCTGCCGTACGATTTCTGAAATGGGTTGTATTTTCACTGTTCTATTTAACAAAGATTCATTTAAAGTAACTACTCGTTTGTGTGAACCAGGGTTTCAGTCAGGAAACATCACACAGGTATACTGATGTGAACAGAGTTGCACTGTTTCAGGTAAACAATCACGCTACCGAGACTAAACTCTCAAAGAACAAACGTATGCATCGGCATAAATGTTGACCAAACTAAATGAGGATTTACCTGACTGGTCGCGTACGCATGCGCATGCAGCCTGGTTGAATTCGGTATTTTGCCCGCACGACATTTCTATTCCACCCACGACAAACGACGTCTTTGACGATCCCGGGGACAAGGGACATATACCTACAAACAGCACAGCTCCAGTTATTGATTTAACACACATTAAAAGGAATACAAACCCTCTACATCTTGAATTCATATTATATTACATCGTCTTGTATATTTCCATTTCAATCAAGACAATAATTTTGCCAGAATTCAATAAATTCTACAATTACATAATTTACGCTGTGCAACTAGTCTTCTTCGAATATGCATATTTTGGCGCACTTTTCTGTATGCCTGGTTGTGACGTAAGAAGCGAGAAAGTGGCGCAACATGCCAGCACTTTCAATACATTCGCAGCATGTTTACAACGATAGATGTTGGGTCGAAGCAAGGATCACAGGGAGATATTGAGTGGTATTCCGATGTAGTATAAACACTAGTCGTAATAGAGGAACATGCGTTTATTTTAGGTTCCATATAAATACCAACTTTGTTTAAAAAAATGAAGCGACGGAACTTTCGCTCCAGTCAACCGGACAACGTTAACAAGACGACCGCAAAAAATTCGCCGCTTCAACTTATTTTGAAACAAATGGTTTTGATTGCGACACAGGAAAACTAATCTACTTCAGTAAACACACACACACACGCACACGCACACGCACACGCACACGCACACGCACACGCACACGCACACGCACACGCACACGCACACGCACACACAAACGCACACACGCACACACGCACACACGCACACACACACACGCACACGCGCACACACACACACACACACACACACACACACACACACACACACACACACACACACACACACACACTTGTTATTAACATCAAACGTGTCGTGATATCATCATAGACAGTGTCATGTCAGTCGTTATGCACGCACACACGCACACACGCACACTCACACACACACGCACACACTCACACACACACACACACACACACACACACACACACACACACACACACACACATACCCTGAATCCGGTTAATTCCTTTTTTCCATCAATCTCTGTGGCCGAGTGGTTACGTTCGTTGCCTTTGCGCATGCCCTTTTATTACCGACACTGGCTCGAGCCTAACAGCAAACTTTTTAAAAGGTGTATTTTTATTGATCTTTTCACAAAGTAATATAAACCAAGCCATTTTTACAATATGATGCACTGTTTATAATTAAATATATCGAATGTT
The DNA here is from genome assembly GCA_963995525.1 of Escarpia spicata. Lineage (NCBI taxonomy): Eukaryota > Metazoa > Annelida > Polychaeta > Sabellida > Siboglinidae > Escarpia > Escarpia spicata. The sequence goes on from OZ023208.1 coordinate 67,534,052, forward strand.
TTGTAGTAATTATTTAATCGCGACAAACTGAAAATAATATTACATTACCGGGAATGTACAATTTATGCTGATATTGTATGTTTTTTATTTACACATTTATTCAGACAAACCACAGTTTGCCTTCACATACAGCATATAATTATGATAAACTACTGTGTAGAATATAGTAAAATTATTAATCTTCAATATTAATCAGTGCAATAAACACGCATTACCAATCGGTACAATTTTTTCAAGGATGCTATTTGTAATTGCTAATGTAGGTTTATGATTAATTTGAAGATTAATCCCTTTACTATATACTCTACAGTAGTATATCATAATTGTATATTAATTATATGTAGTTTTTGGTAAATAGTTTCCCCACAAGACCGAGAGATGACACTGTGTTTATATACCTAAATAATGCTATGTGTTTAGACAGGATGGCATGCCGTGATGGACATTCTGATTCTTCTCATGACGACAACAAAATGAAATTAGAACTAGCTTCGTACAGGTTCCAGTCACATCACAAGGGCCGGTGGTATTGCAAGAGCATAAAAGACCAGACCGTGCCGGTGAACGTAAGTTCCATCTCGGTGATGTCAAGTGTCTACAACGCAGTGTGTGATTACGTATGTTGTATATATATATATATATATATATATATATATATATATATATATATATATATATATATATATATGGGAGGACGTTTGGCAGCTTTATGTAGTCAATTTCATAGTTAGGCCGGAAAGTAAGATGTCGCCCCAGGCTCAGTCGATGAAATGATGCATCCGCTGTTTCGCCTCTGGTCTGTTCACATATTGCAACATCACTTTTTATTGCAAGCCGACATTGTAAGATTCTACACAACTGTATTCCATAATGTGTCAAAAACTAACACAATGTGCTCCGGGTCTTTGATGGAATTGCTAACGCGCCGGAAACTTCGCTTGCTGCTCGCTTATTGGTGAAGCCTTCTCGTCATGAGTAAGCTGTCAGCATCGACGATGTCGGAGGTTTCGTTACAATCTTCCATTTTGAGACCACATTCTGTGTAATTACTGACGTTACTCTTTTTATTGTAGTTGAAAATGGTTAGTTTATATCAACTCTTAGATGTGTAGCACCCAACCTTTGCGTTTTGTTTCCCATTAAAACGGAGGGAGCAACTTCGTCACATCTAGTTGGTGATATTCGTGTCGAATCATCTTTACAGAATGTCTGAGGGAAGAGACGCCATTTAAAAGTATTTCCAGGAATACAAACATAATTACATTTATTACGATATATTAATCTTGCAGAAGACTAAGTGAATGCTTTTCTCAATTTGTCGATTTTAGACGTTACTATACCTGGGGCGCTTGTTGACGGAATGAACGTGCAGTCGGGGTCACTCGAATTGCGAACACATGTCTTCAGTATGTTATCCCACAGCTCACAATGGTTACAGCACTGCTGGGTGGCCGTCCACAGGTCATCTATCTTGACGCAGTGGTAGAAGCATTGACCGTCAGAGCACACATCGGGTATGTAACCCATTATACAGCCAGCGCCAGGGCACACGCCATCACACAGACCTGTACAAGAACAAACACAGTAAACAGTGTGTGTCTGTGTGGATGTGTGTGTGTGTGTGTGTGTGTGTGTGTGTGTGTGTGTGTGTGTGTGTGTGTGTGTGTGTGTGTGTGTGTGTGTGTGAGAGTGTGTATGTGTCTGTGTGTGTATGTGTGTTGTGTGTGTGTGTGCCTGTGTGTGTGTGTGTGTGCGCGCGCGCGCCTGTGTGTGCCTGTGTGTGTCTATCTGTGTGTGTGTGTGTGTGTGTGTGTGTGTGTGTGTGTGTGTGTGTGTGTGTGTGTGTGTGTGTGTGTGTGTGTGCCTATGCGTGTCTGTGTGTGTCTGTGTGTGTCTGTGTGTGTCGGTGTGTGTCGGTGTGTGTCTGTGTGTGTCTGTGTGTGTCGGTGTGTGTCTGTGTGTGTCTGTGTGTGTCTGTGTGTGTCTGTGTGTGTCTGTGTGTGTCTGTGTGTGTCTGTGTGTGTCTGTGTGTGTCTGTGTGTGTCTGTGTGTGTCTGTGTGTGTCTGTGTGTGTCTGTGTGTGTCTGTGTGTGTCTGTGTGTGTCTGTGTGTGTCTGTGTGTGTCTGTGTGTGTCTGTGTGTGTCTGTGTGTGTCTGTGTGTGTCTGTGTGTGTCTGTGTGTGTCTGTGTGTGTCTGTGTGTGTCTGTGTGTGTCTGTGTGTGTTGTGTGTGTGTGTGTGTGTGTGTGTGTGTGTGTGTGTGTGTGTGTGTGTGTGTGTGTGTGTGTGTGTGTGTGTGTGTGTGTGTGTGTGTGTGTGTGTGTGTGTGTGTGTGTGTGTGGTGAAAAGATACACATTAGGATCGTATACAAGATCAAAATGAAATATCTCTAGAAAGCTAGAACTGACTTGTATTGAAGCCCGAGACAGTTGGAAGCTCTCTCAAAGCAAGCAACATGTAGTTAAAACCACAATTAAATGCAAACGGACGATAACATAATAATGATCTAGAAATAATACCGCCTGTGTCTGATTGTTGCATTACACCTGCTAACAAAAATTCCCGTCACCTGATGGGATACTATTGTAGTTGACAGTCGTGATAGTAATATTTACCAAATATTAGAAATCACATAGCATCGTTACATAAACACCAACATTCGCTTGCAGATACTCGTTGTTTGTTCAAAATGACGATGTTTATGTTGCCACATCCATACGCAAGGGCATCCATACATATGGTTCCGTTTTACGTATAACGCGCACTTTACATTTTATGTTCCGAACAACTGTATTACCCCATCAAAGGTGAGAATCTTCATATATATTGGGTATTTTTTTAAATAAAATAGATCCTATATCCTATTCTAGAGGTCGGACATTAATCCCTGGAAAATTGGCGTTCGAGTTTCAAGCCGTCTAAGAGGAAAACATTGACCTAGCCGCACACACATGCAAGCTCGATTATAAATAGATAGGTAAACCCACGCCGGGCTAAGTGAAGCTACATCTTCCAACGTTTAGAAGCAACTGTGAGAAGAAAGCGACAATGGATATGTTGTGTGCAGCAGCATCCAAACTGTTCGTATTCAGGAGGAACACATCACCAAGATGCTACGGAAAGAAAGAGATGGATTTAAAACGGCAGAAATAAGAATGGCACGTCAGAGGAGAGTTACTGTGAAGGATTCATTACATTACACCAGCTATCACACTTAGAGAACACGTTACACTCGTCCGCAATCGGTTGCAAATGAAGATCACAACGAGGACGGTATAACGAAATCAGATACACTGTCGCACGCCTACACATTATATTTTGTTGATGGCAACCGATTTCATGAACGCCTTCCGCTGCGTCACTCACTTGGTAGGGCGCCACGAGGGATGCAAGGGCGACTCTCTTGGTACGATCCACTGCACGGAGGAGCGTCGCATGTTCGAAGTCGGTACTGCGTCTCGCCACATCGACACAGGCTCCAATCTTTCCACTCGCCGAAGTTGGCCGCTGGATACAAACAACGCCGTCAAACATCGCGGTCTACTGACCTTCAACGTTTCGAGATATTCAATCAATCTTCAAAATTTCATCATACAAATATTTACTGAGTGTCATGCTATCAAAACAAATCATTGCTGTGTTGATTCTCTTCCACGGTAACACAGGACTAACATATTGCGCCAACACTAGAATTAACCTTGCATTACAATTATGATATTATGATTGTTTAATGTAGGAGATAGGCAGCGGGTATATTACATATATATATATATACATATATATATATATATATATATCGTCTCCGTTTAATCACGTAGAGAAAGTAAAATTTTTATTAATTAGAAATCAAGACAATTGTCCAATATTAACGAGATGCTGCTATAAAGGACTGGTGATGCTGTGCATCAATACAATACACTTGGAGCCATTGTAAGTCTATATCCTCCCAAGTGTCGATGTTTTATTGCCTCCTGTTGTGTTCTTTCGTTTCCTTGGATCAGTTGCCTTTAATCTACGAACTGGTGATGTCTTTAAATATTTGCTTTGCGATCGGAGAGATCTGAAATTGTAGAATGGCTAGCGACTTTCGGTTTAAACTCAACATACTGTATTAATTGGTGATAACTGGTGTCCTTGGTTTGGTCCTCTGTGGGTAAGCTAGTTGTAATCCAAAATAACAATGGCTAAAACGTGAAACAAGAAATATGTTTAATATGGTAAAACAATTTACTCGTACCATCGTTTTGAAGTCATTACAACTTAGTGTTCGCGTAGTATTGAAGACATTGAAATAGGGCCATCCACAATACAGTATCTTACCCGCAAACAGACACTGCACCAACAGCGTCAGTAGGAGTAAAGGTGTCTTCATTGTTTTAAGATGCCCGTCCTGCAAGTGTATTTTGTCATAATATAACTAACAGTTCAGGAATATTTTACACAGTGATTACATAATTCCTAAATACATTTTCCAACAATAAACATATAACATTAAAAGACATACACAATTAAAGTCGTCGTTAAAATAAATATTTTTCAACGGCAAATACACGAACACATATTGTTGCTAGACATAATGGTTAGTGCAATATGAAATAACTTGGAATACAACTGCAATCCATTCAGGTTCATTCAACTGCACCTCCAAAGGTTAAAATGTTGACACCGTTTCATCGACACATCGCTAAAGAGATTTAAACCGCTCTCACATCTATGTCATTAATCATTCTTTCATAGATTGACGGACTAACTATAATGCAATTGTTATATATGTCACTGAAATCAGTAGACATGTAAATTATACTATGTAATACAATGTTATATCTATCAATGTTTTAGAACATTATTTGTATGCAGTAGTTGTTAGGGGAGACATAATTATCATTTCCTCAACACACTGAAATGTGGTGCGAATTCACCAAAGTGAAGCTTTGTTTAGGTTGTAAGCTACGGCGAGTAAAATATGTGTGTGTGTGTGTGTGTGTGTGTGTGTGTGTGTGTGTGTGTGTGTGTGTGTGTGTGTGTGCGTGTGTGTAGTTGTGTGTGTGTGAGCGTGTGCGTGCTTGTGCGTGTGCATGTGCGTGTGCGCGTGCGCGTGCGCGTCCGTGCGTGTGTATATGTGTGTTTGTGTGTTTGAGTACCTGTTTTTGTGAGTGTGTGTGAGTCAGTAAGTTTGTGCGTGTGTACATGCGTGTGTACATGCGTGTGTACATGCGTGTGTGCTTACAATGTGTGTCACGTGGATATATTCTTCAATCAACTGATGATGACGTTTTCTAGTGAATCATTCACCAATACTAAAACGATTGAATCCAGACGACCTACACAATTCCCTCTCATCAAATACATATCACTCATTCTTGAACATATATTGTTTCATATGTTAGTTAGTGAATTGCGAACCAAACAAAGTCGTCACATTTTTAACACAATCAATAATATACGTTTTAGGATATGATGTACATCGCTGAAAATACTGCAAACACCATATCATTACGTACATACAGGGGCGAATAGTTTCTTCCGTGTATTAACATTGTATAATATTCATACAAAATAAATGTTATACTTACTCTTTTGATACAGCGCCTTTTTGAAGTAGCGATCCGGGTAGTTCAACGCCGTTTCCAAAATGTGGTTGAATGGGTATATATGTCTGCTTTATATGTCAATGACGGGTGACTACTTAATCGGACGACTGCTTTTGTGATTCGATGATTCGGCGCCACCAAGTGTATCCGTCGGTCACCACGCGTACTGACGTATGGGGCGCCCTTGGGGTCACTGTCTAGAGAGAGAATAACGTTCCACATCGTAACATGCTACGTGCCTCAAATCAAAGCCGCGACGAAAACTTAGATTATCTTCGCATAAACATTTATAATGTTGTGTTTAATGTATGTGACAATGTTCGTAAAAGGTATAACGAACACAAAACGTGTTAGGTTTTAGAGAGGCTCTCCTTACACAGCAGTTTAATGACAACTTTATAACAACAATGTTCGTAAAAGTCATAACGAACACAAAAGGTGTTAGGTTTTAGAGAGGCTCTCCTTACACAGCAGTTTAATGAACTTGATAACCACAATTAATCGCGACCATTTCGTGAAACGTGTGCCTCATTTTATTAATGGGGTTCAGTTAGGCCACGACACAGAACCCCAAATTTGAGCCACCAATGCATTTTAGGGACGTATGCTCGTAGTGATTTTGGCAAGGCTTACATCCTTAGAGATGGAAAATAGGTGATAGCATTGCAACAGTCACAGGTTTTTGTATGAAATCACTCTAAAAAATTTGTTTGTGTGGAATTGCTAAAGGGGTAGCCACACAAAACATAACACTTTACAAAACTTCTACTTCTAGCCTGGGAGTACTCTGGGACCGAGGCTCCAACATGTGGAGACATAATTTTATTTCACCGACCTCTATTCTATGTTTTCGGGTTTTATTACGCCTCAATTATAATTTTATTAAGAACAGTAGACAGTTTCATCCATAAGTGTTTCGCTCTATGTATATCTAGTTCCGTTACATACTGGCTGGTGAGGTGTTCTGAAGAGCGGCAATACGTAAACCTAAATACGGATAGAAAGACATGCATTCATTTAGGTGGAAGAACGACTTGAATATTGGTGGGCGGTTGAGCCGGAGCTTCAGGACTCCGGGCTGCTGTCCGTCATGGCATCTGAAAGCGATAAACGGGGAGGGGGCGCTGTGCTGTTGGAAATGTTTCCCGCTGACGTTCGATATTTTCCGGAGTTTCCCTCACCACGCTCATGCTGTCAAGCATGCCATCGGGATAGGGAGGGGGTCTGTTGGCGATTTTCACGAATCAACCAGGAGTTGTTGCAGGTTCAGCTGTGTGGTTGAAACTCGGATGGACGCTCACTAATAAAATGTTAAAAATTCACGAAATATTGGGGGCTAATACCTCAACTCTTTGGCGCACAACCCCAATGCCCCCGTTCCAACAACTATGATTGGTGAATGCGCTCCTTATAGTTTTGTTCACTTTATTTCACAATGTTCACGTTTTACCGATGATATAATGTACATATCTAAGAACAATGGTAACTTCTCAAGACTAGGAACATTTTTTTACGGTAATTGACGATTAGCGACAACTGAACACACCCGATGGTGAAAAATCACTCAGGCGTGACATTTAACAAGATTTAACAAGATTGCAACCCAGAAAATTAACTCTAGGTGGCAGGTGGACAAAGAAGCCCTTTGGCTTATCGAGAGTCCGACCCTTTTATCTATGTGTATCCCGCCTTTTTAAGGTGTGTGTCGATTTTATTTTTAAACATATTCACGCTACTAGCACCAACACAATCAGGAGATAATCTGTTCCATTCATTTACAGTCCTTTGTGAGAATGAGAACTTTCTTATATCTAATCTACACTGCTCCTTTACTAATGTAGCTTCATGTCCTCTGGTCCTTCTATCTTTCTTAACTGAGAAAAAAATGTTTCTATCAATATTTTCATAACCATTCAATATTTTAAACACTTCTATGTGATCTCCTCTCAATCTCCTGGTCTCTAGTGTTGTTAAACCACATTCTTTTAGGCGTATTTCGTAACTAAGATCCCTCAGATTTGGTATCATTTTAGTCGCTCTCCTCTGTACTCTTTCTAGCATATCTATGTCCTTCTTGCGATATGGCCTCCATGCTTGTATACAATATTCTAAATGAGGCCTCACTATTGTTTTGTACAGCGGTACTATTAATTCTTTTTTCTTATACGCTATATTTCGCCTAATTAATCCAAGGATTTGATTTCCCTTTGACGCTGCAATTCCGCACTGCTCTGAAACCTTCATATCAGCACTAATGGTTAACCCTAAGTCCTTTTCTTTTACAGTAGTACTTAGAACAGTACCCCCCATTTTATATTTTACCTCTTCGTTCCCATGACCTGTGTGGAGGCATTTACATTTCCCAAAATTGAACAGCATTTGCCACTTTTCAGACCATTTGATCAACCTATCAAGATCATCTTGTAAATGCTGTCTGTCTCCATCACTTTTAATTCTTCTAAACACTTTTGTATCATCCGCAAATTTTAACACCTTGCTTGTTATATCATCGTCCAAATCGTTGATATATATTAAGAATAATATAGGTCCTAGTACTGATCCCTGTGGTACCCCACTCAATACCGATTTCCAGTTTGAAGCCTCCCCATCAACTACTACACGTTGTCTTCTGTCATTCAGCCATTTTTCTATCCAGTTTATTATACCATTTCCTATGCCATGGGCCTTTAGCTTAAGGAGTAATCTTTGATGTGGTACTTTGTCGAAAGCTTTTTGAAAATCTAAATAGATGATATCTACTGGTGATCCCTCATCTACCCACCTAGTGATGTCTTCCAAAAAACATAACATATTTGTTAAGCATGACCTCGCTTTTAAAAACCCATGTTGAGATGGGTTTATCAAGTTATGTTTAACAAGAAAATCCACCATGTGATCTTTAATTAGTCTTTCTAATAATTTGCAAATCACTGATGTTAAACTCACTGGTCTATAGTTCTCTGACTTGTTTCTCGAACCTTTTTTAAATAACGGTATAATGTTTGCCTCTTTCCATTCTAAAGGAACCACTCCCTCTTCTAATGACAAATTGAAAACTGTTGCAAGCGGTGCGCTAATTTGTTCTACAATTTCCAATAGTAGTTTGGGCGGAATCCCGTCCACTCCAGGTGATTTATTATCCTTCATAGCCCTTATTTTCTTAGCTACCATTTCCGAGGTTACAACTAACTGTCCTAAATAGTCTGAATCTGCCCCCTTGAACTTAGCCTCTGGTACTGGCAGTGAACTAATATCTTCCCTGGTAAACACTGAACTAAAATACTCATTCAGGTCTTCTGCCATTAAGAATCCCTCTGATATTGTATTTCCAGCACTATCTTCTAGAGGACCGACCTTATCCTGAACTTTCTGTTTGCTTCGAATATACGCATACAAACTCTTACTGTCATGTTTTATATTACTAGCTAATTTTTTTTCATAGCTTCTCTTTGAATTTCTAATTTCAGCTGTAGCTTGATTAAGTGCTTCTTTATAAATGTTGTAGTCTTCATCATTTCCAGTACATCTATATGACTTCCACATCATTTGTTTATACTTAATTTTTCTAATGGCTTCTTTCGATAAGTGTTTCTTTTTAGACCGTTTCCCTTGTTTTTTTAAAGGTACAAATTTATCGACTATGCACTTAATTTCACTATTTAAGATATTCCAGCATTCGGTTGCTGTCTTATTCTTCAGTGTGTTATTCCAGTCTATCTTTGCTAAATATTTCCTCATGTCCTTATACCTTCCTTTGTGGAAATTTCTCCTATACTGCTTTTTACTATTCCTTTCTGATTTTACTTTGATGGTAAAATGTATCTGGTTGTGATCACTACTCCCCAGTGGCTCACATATCTTGACATTGTCAACTAATTCTTTCTGTGAGGACAAAACTAAGTCTAACACATTCTCTCCCCTGGTTGGTTCTAGCACATGTTGAGAAAGGAAACTATCTTGTACTAAAACTAAAAACTTGTGGTCCTCACTCCCCATACTCTGTAGAGATTTCCATTGTATATGCCCATGGTTAAAGTCCCCCATAATAATACAGTTCCGTTTGCTTACTTCCTTTATAGCGTTTTGTATTTTTTCATTCTCTTCTATGCTTATGTTTGGACTTCGATAAACTAACCCAACTGTTAACGTTGAGTTTCCTGTAACTATGTTACACCAAACAGCTTCTTCGCAATCTGCTTCTCTTTCTAATTTTATTTCATAAGCCTGGATAGATTCTTTAATATATAAAATAACTCCACCTCCCTTTCTTCCTATTCTATCTTTCCTAAACATTACATATCCTGTTAGTCCCAATTCGGCATCTGATATATCAGTGGTGGCCCACGATTCGGTTATACCTATTATGTGAGGGTCAATATCTTCTACCATAATGTTTAGTTCACTTCCTTTTTTACTATGCTCCTTGCATTTAAACAAATGCATTTATATCCTGATTCAGAACAGTTTTCCAGGCTGTTCTTTGCCGATTTATTTCTGCTGTCTTTATCTATGCCTCCAGTTTCAGGCTTCTCTGTGAATCCCCCCTGCGAATCTAGTTTAAATAGATGCAGCCTGTCCCACTGTCAACAGATTGCAGCAAGTTCTCTGAGAAAACTGCTGCCCCCTTTCCACTTAGATGTAGGCCATCTCTCATGTACATATCTTCCCTCCCAACAAAGTATCCCCATAAATCTACGAATCCCACCCCCTCTTCTTTACACATCTGCTCAACTAGTGCGTTGATCGCCATCCTCTTGCAGTTTCTATATGTCGGTCCCCTTCCTCCCATTACTGGCAAAATTCCTGAGAGGATAATCTGTTCTACTCTTGTCTTCTTTAACTTCTTCACTAACTGTCTGTACTTCTGAACTATCCCAGTTGTTCCCTCCCTCTCTGCGTTATTTGTCCCTACATGTACTAGTATAGACCCTCCCTTGCCATGCCCCAGTACCTTCTCTACCCTTTCAGTTACATGTTCTATCCTAGCCCCCGGTAGACAAACAACGACGTCCTCCCCCTCGCTTAGAGTCTTATCTGTCTTTCTCATAATCGAATCGCCCATAAACACCCTCTCTTTCCTCATTGCCCCCTCAATCACTGCCTCAGTGTAGCTCTTTCTACGGTTTGCATCTGTCTGGTTGTAATCTTGTTCCCCTGTCTTCTGCTCTCCCGTCACAATCTCGTTCCATTCTTTCCTGACGCTGTTTCTCTTGTCACCTTTCTTCCTGTCATCGTCCCTCCCGACTTCTCTTCTGTCACATGTACTCTCACTTCCTTTCTTCCCGTCATCTTTCCTCCCATTGCATTTCCTTCTCTCCTCTCCCGTCTCTTTTTCCCTCCTACCTCTTTCTCTACGGTCACTTTCTCTCCTGCCACCTTCACACCAGTCACATTTCCTGCCGTCGATCCTCCACTTTCTTCCCCTCCGATCACCTTCCCTCCTCTCAGTCTCCTTTCCTCGGTCTTGTTGCCACTACTCTGCTCCTTCAGTTTCACAGTATTCCCAACTTTATCCCTGTCGTCTCTCTCCATTCCGTCTGTCTTCTTGCTGATTCTCATCTCCATCCCCTTCACAATATCTACCAACCTAGCTACCTCTTTCTCCAGACATTTCACCTTCCAACACCCCACGCACTGAAAGGTGAATCCCTCTTCCTTGGTTTCTGTCCATGACTTCGTACAGCCGGATAAGGCCAAATCTACCCAACTGTGGCAGTCGTCGCACACCAAGTGTCTCTTTGCCTTGACTTGCCGCTTGCAAGGCGCCATATCAGAATTGATTTAATAATAATAATCTAATAAGCTATTTAAAATAGTTTTGTCAACTGTGTTTACACCATTCACTGTCAATGTAGTCTTTAAGAAGACTGTTTTCTGTGCACAAATGTTACACTTTTCGTAAGATTGCGTACGCTAGACTGCCTTATTTATTTAGGTTATACAGCGCCCTAGCGAATAAGAGAGACACTAGCTACATAAACTTAGTTCGCCCGATTATCGCAAATGCTTAATTTTAACAACAAAGCTACCTTATCAAAATGTCTAGCAGGTTCTGACTTACACAGATATTATCTTATGTAGGTAGTTTATGGTTGTTACTTTATCACCTATATATTCTACCACATAACGAGGTTTGTTAAATCTTGTTTACAAACTTATCGTAGCCGTAAGCTAACGTACCCTATTATCACTCACTAGACTAAAGTGTCCTAAAATACTTTATCTAACTAACTTTAAGCACAACTGCTACTCAATATATGTTTACTGCTACTTTATGAATGATATTAAGGCAAGAATAAGAGGCTATTTCATATATCATTTACTTCTGAATAACAATAATTAATTGTTTGCATGTCTGGTAATAATCGCCGTATACATTACATATCCTTACTACACTAAATAATGTATCATAATAAGTTACCATACTTACATGTAGCTTATAAGTAGCAAAGTAGTAATTACTACGTAACATTAATAATGTGTAATACTTCTTAATAGCGCCATATTGGTTCGGGTCAACTTTGTTTTGAACAACGTCCCAGATCCATTTCACTACGAACGCTTTCATTTCTTTGTAGAGTTCAGCAGTTAAGGCAATTGAACTGAGATCCATTTACATTTCATTTGGTGGTTGTTTTTCTCCTCGAAATGAGCTGTTGTAGATTGCAGCAACTGGACAGGCGTGCTACTTCTAGAAACTGGACAGGTTGAGAACAATTTAAGGACACAGTTTATTTTTTCTTCAGATACCCGAATGTTCTTTCTATCGAAGACTACACAGGGCAGTTCAAGTCTTGTTAAGAGGGAGGCTATGGAATGTATTTTTTATGTGAGAGTCATACATTGTGTGCTTCATGATCAAAACCAGCCCTACATAAATCGCTTGGTTTTGTTTGCTTGATCAACAAAAAAATGCCAAATTATCCACGAACAGACAAGATTGGCGAAATATCACACCTGCAGAAGTCGGTTAAGGGACTAAGTAAGTAAGTAGGTAATTGTATAAATATATGTGACAGTTGTGAGGTCTCCTTTTTGCGCAATCCATCGACATAATCGCCAACCAGAAAATGAAGCAAAGAAACGCACGGCAATGTTGTTGCTGGCTTATTCTCTGTGTAAGATTAAATTCATTTGTATGTTTTTCCCAATAGAAAATGGTTATCTTATCCCCTACAACGAATCATTGAAAGCATGATTTGTGTGAAATACCTCTACTTTATTTAATGAAGTATTTTGGTATTGTGGACTCTACGATAACGAGAGGAGGCGAGTTCCTCACAGAAGGCGATAGTCTTTTAAATACATATCTTATTCTAAACATGAAGGGGTATTATCCATGCCCACTTTTAAATAAAACTGCCCCCAGGTAATATGATATTGCACTAAAAAGGATGTTTGCAAAAACAACATGTCAACTGTCCACCATATAAACCTCAATTTCTAAGGCGATATAGATGTAGCGTGTTAAACCTCCATTTCTAAATCGATATAGTTCAGGCGTGTTTTACATGATTAACAGGGGAATCCGGTGTCAACAAAAACGCCTGCCAGAAGACACCAGCCATTCCTTAAACAAGAGTGTCGAGTGTTGTTCTATTGTTCTCATACTGTATTTATTATGTTCTGATAATTACTCATAGCGCTTCCCAAAACAAACTGTAACACGATACATTGAGCATGTCTATACCAACCCATTGTAAGTTTGTAAAGCAAACACATGTTTGAATGAATTTGTTGCATCTAACACCGAATCTGTTGTTGTTAAAAAAATCGAGCTAACGTGTGTGTGTGTGTGTGTGTGTGTGTGTGTGTGTGTGTGTGTGTGTGTGTGTGTGTGTGTATGTGTGTGTTTGTGAGTGTGTGTGTATGCGTATGCGTGAGTAAGTGTGCTTGTGTGTGTGTGTGTGTGTGTGTGTGTGTGTGTGTGTGTGTGTGTGTGTGTGTGTGTGTGTGTGTGTGTGTGTGTGTGTGTGTGTGTGTGTGTGTGTGTGTGTGTGTGTGTTTGTGAGTGTGTGTGTGTGTGTATGCGTGAGTAAGTGTGCTTATGTATGTATGTGTGAGTGTATGTGTGTGTTTGTGTGTATGCGTGAGTAAGTTTGCCTATGTATGTGTGTGTATGTGTGAGTGTATGTGTGTGCGTGTGTGCGTGTGTGTGTGTGTGCTGGTATATTAACGTCTTGGAAGAAAAAGAACATGCATGTTTTTTCTCGAAATTCTCCATATATTCAGGTTTCTATCTAAACGGTTCGGTGGTTCGCATTGAGAGTTGCACGGACGTAAATCGATTGTTCATAACGTAAATTTATCATTTGTGGACGTTTTACGTAACTTGTGTTGAAGCGTAAAACTGTGTCAAATTGATGTTATAGCGAACGTCATTTACGACTACACCAGGAAACTGTCTTCTGCGTCTGCGTGTTCGTAACGTCATTCGAAGGATGGACATTTTGGTCAGTCGTAGTAAATAATACGACACAACAATGAAAGTGTAGGTAAGTTGGATATCAGAACATCGACACATCTGGATAAGAAAGACAAAACTTCCAATCAATCGAGGCGACAACTATGATCTCTCTCACGTGTACGATGACGTCATTAGACGTCACATACATTGTACTGATGACGTTAGCGTCATCGATACGCCGACGAAAGGCTACACAAAGTAATTATCGTCTTGGATATGTCAAAAAGAAATAGTTTTTATAAAAAGGAACTATCCTGAAGAATGTTCAGTAGTATACAAACATCGGCTTTTGTTTTTTATCACATATTATTTATACATATTATTTCTACATATTATTTCTACATGTTATGTCTACGTGTTTGTCAATATTCTTTTGATGCGTCAGACATGTATTGTTTATTTGTCGTTAGTGTCCCTGTAAGCCTCTTCAGCTTCTTACACATATCTAATATCATTTGCACCCCAAAAGTAAACCATTTGTATATTATAAAACAGTTCGTTGTCTGTCTGTGTGTGCACTCACATCTCCGTCAGTTTTACACGTAATTTTGGCTGTAATTTTGTATGTGATCTGCCGGGCCCATTCAGATGGTTCATAGATTAAGACATTTTCGAAATTCGTCTAAGGGATGGAGAATGTTATTAACGTTACAAAGTCCCGGACAAGTAACCCAGTTGCCTGTTGCTAGTTACGTCAGTTACACGGCTGAGCGCGTGCGATTTCTGGCAAAAGGCTGTCCTAACAACTAGGCCAGTGACCAGTTATAATTTATTAATGCGGGTAGGCTGGAAACATTTCGGATGCGTTTGGAGTGTCTGGAACTCAAATGTTGGGCATTTGAGGTTTGGTCTATTTTCAGTGTTCATAATTGTGTCAACAATACTTTTTAGATTTCAGTGCAAATGACTTGAGGATGTATATGACGGCCTTTTCCCCCGGGCAACGCCGGGTAGCTCAGATAGTTATCGATAAATATGCCCAATCTGGACTATTGTCTGGTTTAGTGGGCGTGTCGACAAATAATCTGGTTTCCATAGTGTAATTTGACTAAGGATATTTGTTTCAATAAGAAAGTGATCGACTGGATTTCACGATTATACAAAACATACACCAATACTGCTTAATTAACTAGACAATGACGTCATGAAACCATTCGACGGTCGTGTTTCTCGTCGATGCGTCATCTGATAAGTGGACAATTAGATATAAGTTACTGCTTTGTTTACGACGGTTGTGAGAGAGATAATTTATACTACGATACGAATAGAAGATGTTACGTACGCCACAGTGAAAGGTCCGCTGTAACTAGGTTAATATATGGCACAGTAAGCAGCAGCAAGCCATGACGTTACGAAGCCCTCTGATCGCACGAGAACGTTGACTGGCAACGATGACGACGAGACGACGACGACTGATGTGATTTAATTAAATTCAGTCAGATGAAAAGTGTGACGCTTGCGTTTCAGTTCTGGGTGATGCTTTGGACAGAGACACTCTGAGATAATATTCACACGCAGTTTGGCAAGTAATTTGGCATTCATGCTGAAGTAGACCGAGAGTACTAGCTCGCAATGATACGTGGATCGGATGTTTGACTTGGCAGGCACAATTGTCGACACAAATGTTTGGCCTTCAGTCAATATATTCTAGAAAACGCTTAAAACCCCCCTTGGTTACTTTGTATGTAGTTATCCAGCTTTGAATGTGGTTTTATGATGCTTTTTCGGTATGTGGCTGGACAGCAGTGCGAAACTATGTTAGGGTTTGTACATTTTCGCTCAATTATTTATTGTTGATATGTAAACCGATAGTATCTTTAGAACGTTTGGAGGCTTTGTCCCAATAAAATGCCTTTTACTTGTCTTTATTATGTTCGTTTCTTTAATATGTTTCAATCGTGATATTTTCATAGTATCGCATCAGTCACTGTTTTTTCGGATAGTGGCACATCTAGCTGTTTTCACCTTAATAATTTAATGTCCATGGATAGTACAAACAAAACGATAGTATCCACGTGTACACCAAATGCTATAGCTTTAGCAGCGTCATATCTACTTGATGCAACTGTCACCGGGCCAACATTAGTAGGTCTATCCATTTGTCATTGTAAACTTGTCCACGAACATGACGCACGGAGACAGCGTTATTCGCGGTACCCTTTCGTTCAACAACAAAGTCATGCGAGCGAAGAGGGACGTAACTTTATTTCGCGAAACGTTCAAAATATACACGTTGGTCGGAAATGATCTCATCACTTCGTGACATTATTAACAGGTTGCAATGTTGCCACTGGCAATGACGTTGTTTGCATTTAGTCACGTAGGTATTTCAAACGTCGCTGTTGGCACACGCCAGTCGCCTCTTTTACGGACTGCACGCTCCACGGTTGATGTAGAGCGTATTCACGTCGGACGCAGTAAGTGCCGTTTTGAAGAAGGCGATCTGTCGGGAAAAGATAGGTATGTAGGTCCAGCATAATTAGGTTGACAGTTGAACACATTAACACCTTTCTATTACGTTGTATAAATACACTCTATACTAAAATTCCTTAGCTTTGTATCTCCACGAGTATTGCTTTATGTCATTAAACTTGCCTTTCTGTCTTATTCAATCTTTCCCTGTGGATAGCCAGTAAAAGGAGTCGCACCAACACTCGGTCTTTTCTCTCAAAATGTTCTAGAAAACAGATAGTTTTCGTGTTTAAAAAAATTATATTATTTGGTAATGTTGATTTTAGTGCCGCGTTCAGTGAACGCAGCTACCAAGTGGACTGACACCGAGTGATGCAATTTGTTGTACCCGTACGTCGGTGCTCGTTGTACGAGAACAAGGTCTTCAACCCCATTCATGCTGTTACCAGTCACGTAGGTGACACTGCACACATGCACAGAGCAGTCACAGGTGACTCCATGCTTCGTCACCATGGCATCAAACTGATGTCACTGTGAGCCAGAGTGACCAAGCGCCTATGCGTACTTTGTACAGCTCGATTGTCTTCAGTTGTCGGGAGGAATCAAACATAACGACTTCTGGTTTATGGTCATTCAGGTTTAAAACATTTTTCATCAACATCCTGATCTTACAACTCGATACTCGGGACTGTCTCAGCGATGTCCTACTGAAAGAGTTTCACCGGTATGTAAATGTGGGTGTTTTCTGCTTAGAAATGAGACAACCAGTTATCTTTATACATTGCAGCAGCAGTGTCTGCAGCAACGACACATCGTCTTCGCTAGAGTAAGTAAGTAAAATCTTTATATCATGATGATGACCACGTCACGTATTATTTCGTGATTTAAATGGGCCATCCCTCAGACATATGTACACTCCTACATTCACATTTATACAGCGTTTGGTAAGTTAAACAATTCACAGTAATAAAACAAAAATAGTAGTAATAAATAATTACATAAATAAATAATAACTAAATTTTAATTACGATTAAAAACTAAATCATAAATAATTTACCCATTCTAGACATAACGAAAGAAGACAATAAAAAAGTAAATACAATAGAAATTAGTTAAAACAATATACCATTAAAATGTAAACAGTTATACAGGAATATAAATTGGAAAATGCTCACAATTTTAAAAATCCTTCCTGAGAAGTATTAAAAACAGTGCTTTAAAACGTTCTAGAGTGTTCGCATTTTTTTATTACGTTCTGGGATAGTGTCTCAGTTTTTATCACAACTAAGAGCAAATGCACTGGTCTACGGACAGGTTGTACGTTTGAACATGAATATTTGCGCACGAAGACTATTCGTACACAAATGTCCACCACTGTCTATAGTGAGCAGCTTATTCGTACAGCCGAGTGAACTGGAGCAACGCACCGAACTTGCCCAACGGTCGACACGGCACACGATTTGAACCCGGGTTCTCTCGAATGAGAATTCTATGCTATTTCCATTTTGGCCACTGGGATCGAACTCTTCTCGCTTTGTTTTTGAATGTTTTATTATAATTCCCATCAGTATCAACCAAACATCGTGGTATAGACGCTGATTATTCATGTCAACATATTAGAAACAATAGTGATATTGTTATTCGCTAAGACGGGGACACAGTTATATATTCACTCACAGAATCCATGTGACCGTCAAAGAAGTCTTTGCACAGGAAGGACCCAATGGTCATCGGGCACTGTGTGATTATCGTCTTCCCTATTGAACGAATGCACGTACGCTATTATGACCAGCGAGAACAGCCATTTGAACAAAACACATACTAAAAATCACCTTGCCAAAATATAATACATTATTGATGCTAAGTAGACATTGATTATGATGAATGTGTTAGAAACATGTTCGCTATATTGAACAAATACGAAAGGTATGTAGTGCCGTTATCCAAAGAAAACTGTTCAGTAAATATTGTGACTGAACATAATAATTACATATATAAACATACTCATTCTCACAAAGAATTATAAATAACTGGAATTATTTCCTGATTGTGTAACTGCTCAGGGGCGGGTCCAGAGAGTAGTCTAGGGGGAGGGGGGCACAAAAACCTTCACTGGCGGCTGAACCAAATTGTGTAGAACATGTGTTGCTGCCGTGCCGCCGTCGCCTTCATTTCAGCTTTTCCGCAGTCTCGGGGCTTGATTAGTGACATCGGAAGACGGGTGGTGTGGGTGTGTGGGTGTGTGGGTGTGTGGGTGTGTGGGTGTGTGGGTGTGTGGGTGTGTGGGTGTGTGGGTGGGTGTGGGGGTGTGGGGTGTGTGTGGGGTGTGGGGGTGTGGGGTGTGGGGGTGCTGTTGTAAACATTTCGCCGACGCATCAGGAACTTCAGCTTATTGTAACCTGCTGAATGGGGGCACATTTCCTGGGGTCTAGGGGGCACAGTCAGATGGGCCCATTCAAAACGTCTACAGGCACGCAAAATTCCAAAGGTACCCGCCATTCAGGCCCCCCTGAATCCGCCTATGCTGCTAGCCGTCGGAATTTTTTTTTGAAATAGGTTGTTTTCACATAGTTAGAAACTGTGTGTCCAGTTGCCATCTGGAGTTTTTGCATGAAGAGAAATATTGTTTAATCTTCTCAAAAATAATGTTTTGTGTCTATCAAAGCGTGAATGGCATTTTAGATTTAACATTATAAACAAAATAACATACTAAGCCAAGTACATCACATGTCTTGTTGCCAGCTTTTACCGACCTTCTATTCGGAGACTCACTGGACACTCCCGCCACCTAGCGAATAGAAAAGACCTAATCCGGCTAATGACTTTTTACCTGTTAGCGGCTTTCCATCAGCTAATACATTGTCCGAGTAGACAGCCACGTAAGACCCATTGTAGCTCATTGTGTACATGTGCCACCCGCCATCTGCCGCCTGTCAACAAGTTGTTACAATGAAACTAGACTTGTTTATCTTTCAGATTTGTTCGGGCGGAAACGAATGATACATTACTAGCTGAATTGTCGAGCTTTGCATGAAAACAATTACAAATAAAGACACGTCTATGCCAATAAATATCTACACATCGTAGGGAGCGATCTAACAATCTTGTGTACTCGAATGTGACCCATCCTCCAATCATCTGCACTAACATCTAATACCCATTTAGTACACAAACATATTATTGACATACAGTAATTCTGAATACTGAAGATAGACCGAACTCCAAAATCCCAACTCTTGAATCCCACCCACTTTCAAAATGCATTGACTGAGCCCATCGCAATTCCTGCACACTACCCGCATGAATAAATTTGAACGGGTCACTGGCCTAAATGTTATTCCTAAAACATAGGCCAGTGGCTTGAGGCCCGCACTGTTGTTGTTTGCGGTCCGCGAAATAAAAATTATATTGTACACAACGCGGCCGCGGGATGACACCATGGTCGAAAGAATCAACGGACTATTGTAGCTGATTGAAATGTTCGACAAAATATATGTGCCACTGTGAAGCTCTTCAAGGCCCACAGTGATGATTTAGGATATATTATGTAGACATACTGAAAAGTTACAATGTTTCTTTTGTAGTCTGCCAGAAATAGCACGTGGTCACTGCGCTGGTCACCGCAAAAATGCTGACGTGATCAGCTACAAGCTGACTTGGAGCAGGGTTACGATTTTCAAACGGCAATAACGCAAAACCTCAAAATGTCTGGATGCATTCAGCAACATATTTGTAGATGACATTATCATTTTAAGATGATATAGAAAAAACAATAAATTCCGCGGCTGCAATTCCACGTACTGCCTATTGTAATATTGAGCCTCTCTCTAAGTCTACCACCCCATAGAGGCCCACGGGGGAATTCGTAACAGTTTAAATCACGCCTGCAAAAAATCAGCGACATACATGCAAAAATGACGGAGATACATTGGACGTAGAAACAAACACAGATCCTCACTGCATGTGTTTTATAATAAAAATTGTACCCGGGATGTACGAAGAGGTAGGTGTGCCATAAATGCAATTATAAGAAGACATTGCAAGAGTCACTGCAACAACACGTTATCTGAAGAAGCTATGAACGGACGGAAAGATGTTTACAACAATAACAAGAGTTTGAGTAGGTTAGCAACTGACATGAGAACATTCAAGATATATTTTGGGAAATGATATATTTTACAAAGAGTAAACGTCCTTCTTCCTGTAGTGTAGTGCCTGTGGCGGCACCTGGTGGATTATCAAGTTGGTTGCCATGTCATGTGTTATGTATTCGCCCATGCATGCCACAATATCACACAACACAGACACGACATCTGTGGACGAGGATGGGATATCTAGAATGAAGAAGAAACAGAAAATCTCGTGGTGGCAACTAGGACGCAGTTCGGCGTTTAGTGGCGTGACATTGATGGCGAAAAACACACGCTGCAGCAAAAAGCCTGTAGGTGTAGCGTAGCAGTGACGTCACGCGTGCAGTAAAGACTGAAGTTTGCTTGCTAGTAAAAAGGCAAGCCGCAAGATACCTTAAGATACCTTTCCTTAAGATGGTTCTGATCGCAGGATCCTCTCGCTTCCTCGTTGATCACATCTTCAGATTCATTTACTAACTCGTAACTTCCGGTTCCAGTATTTACTGTTGGTGGTGCTTCATAGTCATAAAAAATCGATCGCTTGGGTAGACAAGAATGTGTCTAGACTATTTTTGAACGAGTTTAAACTTTAATGTGCTAGCTTGTATTATTGTTTCTGGGAGACTATTCCACGGTTCTGCCACTCTAAGTGGGAATGCATTTTTTCTTAGGTTTAACGTAGCTCTTTGCATAAATAATTTGAGAGAGAGTGTCCTCTATTACCTGATCTTTGTGACACTTCGTCCCTTTTCAGGAGATTTGGTGCAGATTCATTATCATACAGGTTGTGCCTTATCTTGTACACTTCTATCATGTCTCCTCTTAGTCTTCGGTATGCTAATGTGGATTGTTTTAGTAATTTGAGTCCTTTTATATGTGATAGGTTCTTCATACCGGGTAGTTCATTTGTAGCTCTTCTCTGGATACTTTCTATGGCTATTTTATGTTTCTTCTTGTATGGATACCATGCTGCTATGGCAAAGTCTAAGTGACATCTAACCAGTGTCTTATATAGTGGCAAGAATGTTTGTTTGTCGATGAATTGGAAAGTTCTTCTGATTAGTTTGGTCATTTTGGTTGCTATATTAACCACCTAACTTATGTGATCATCAAAGGAAAGCTTTGAAACGATAATTACACCCAAGACTCTTGGTTTTCTGTGGTGTCTAGTAAATATTTAACATTATTGGTTTTCTAGAAATATTAGTTTTCACCTGTATTATTTTCCCAATTTTCATGTGTTAACATTTGTCTGGGTGGAATTTCAACAACCATTTGTCATTCCATTGTTATTTGATCCATTTCACGGGTCAGTCAATACAAGATTTAACAAGATTTCACTCAATAAATGAGTATGTAAAAGCATAATAATCATAAACTAGTATATATACTATCACGTGTGGGTCAGGGAGATTCCCACTAAGGCAAAAAAATCGATCTCGTGGGAGCCACCCAGTTATATTAATGACAGGTCCTTGTGTACAAAAAGTAGCAATAATCGGTCAACAGATTAAGTCAAGCAAGGCTTATAACATGACATCATACATGATGATGGACGACTGGTTATTCATCCAAAGAGGTTCATAGAAAATATGTATTCCTATTTGTTATTCACTCGTTGTGACAAATATAATAATTTCGCAATGTACATACAGGTGGATAAATCTGCAAATAGTAAAGCTTAACATACATTGTAAAGCCGTGTAGGCTGTGAATGTAAGCTTAATTTTATATTAAATCAGGTGCATTATTGATAGTATGCGGCAAGGTGTATTTGAGGCTTTGTTTTCCTAATTCGTGTTGTACCCTGATTGTGTGTATATTATATTGCCCACGTGTGTTGAAATTATTAATGCTATTGTTTTGATGAAGCGATAAATAAGGTAAACAGGAAATTTGTAATGTAAAAATTTATAGTATAGTTTTAGTTCTTGTGATTTCAATATGTGTTCTACTTTTAGTAATTTAAGACTTTTAAACAGTGGTTCAGTGTGAGCATTATATTTGCTTGCACTAATAATTCGGACAAGTTTCTTTTGCAATTTCCGAATTCTGTCACATTTGTAACCCTAAGCATAAGTTACATAAGTAACCTGTACAATAATATTGTACAATACACTGATATTGTCACACTTAGATTATGGCGTAACCGATTGGGGTTACAAATGTTACAGAATTATAATCTTTATATTAAGAGGCAATAACTGTTTTAGTCTATTCAATACACCTAACGTACTTGAGATTCTATTTGAAACAATTTTGTTAATGTGATTTTTCCAGTTAAATTGTTCATTAAAAGTTTTCCCAAGAAAATAAAATTCTGCCCCTCTATTAATAGTAGTGTTATCTATGATTAATAATGGGGAAGTCACATTTTTCTTCTGGCTGTTTTGAAAAGCATGTACTTAGTTTTGCTTAAGTTTAGAGACAATTTGTTAAGTTTTAGCCATTCACAAATTTTCCCAGTTCTCTATTTATACCAACGTCTACGTTTCCATTTGGTTAATATGTTGAAAATGAGTCAAGAGTACCGGCCAGGGTGGTATCATCAGCATACGTTATAAAATTAAACTTTTGGCTGGCTTTTGTAAAATCATTAATGTATACAATAAACAACAGTGGGCCTAAAATAGAGCCTTGAGGTACGCCAGTTGAAATATTATACATTTCTGATTTCACATCCTCTATTTCAACATACTGTTTTTTATTTGTTAAATAATTTGTAATTAAACTGAATGCTATGTGCATTGGCTGTTCGTATACTTTTTTATGTTGTTATACATTATCAGGTTAGACCGAATTGCTGAATGTTCACGTGAATCAGGCAGTCATTTTGAGTTTCTTATATAACTTGTCTCTGTATCGTATTGATTTGAGCAGGCCGACTGTAATCCATGTTGATTTTTTTGTGCTTGTATTTTTTGAACATAACTATTTTATATGGCATGTGCTTGTTCTTTGCGCATTTGATTAATTTAATTTGGATTGATCGAATTTTTTTATAAACATCTGATGAGGTGATTTAATTTATGAATTTGGAAATTGCTTCTTGATTTTGTATGTTAATTTTAATATATTTAGGTGGTGGTTCTTTGTGGGTTTAGAAAGGTAAAATATGGTTGATGGTCCGATAATTGTTTCGTTAAAATACCAGATTTTTGTGTTATTGTAGGATCGGTTTATTTATCAAACAAGTTACCTATTGGTGTTCCATTATTATTTGAAAATCTTGTAGGGAATGTAATATGGGGGTAAAAGCTATAAGATATTAATAAAAGAGACAGATGATCTGTGATACCTCCATTAATAACCTATCGCCTATTTCATCAAGGCCAGGTAATCTGCTTGTGTCAAGTTGTTTTAACGTCAGTGATATTGTGTTTTTGGTTATGTTTAGCTTGTCCATCTCTATTTTATTATTTACTTTGGGTGCGTTTGGGATAAATCCCTGGCTGTTCTGTAGTGAATACACTGGAAACGTAATCGGTCAGAATACTTGCTTTTTCTCCATCATCAGTTGTTTTAGATTGTGGGTTTGTGTGATCTATATTCAATTCCCCAATTCCTTGTTTAATTGTAGTCTTAGATTTATAATATTACCAGAAGACTTTAGGGCTCTTATCTGGCTTGGTGTACTAAGTTTCGTTCAAACTTCTTTCGGAGCTTGCGTTCTATCACCAACTTGAGCTTGACGAAGAATCTCGTAAAATAACAACATTCACGACGCACGTCGGCATTCGACGGTACAAGCGTTTGTTCTTCGGAATAAACTGTGCTTCTTCAGAGATATCTTCCAAGACACAATTGCACAAGTGATCGTTGGAATACCAGGCTTTCGGAGCATTTCTGATGACATCATCGTGTTTGGTAGCACTCAAGGTGAACACGACAGAAGTCTTTAATAAGTGCTGCAACGCCTTGAAGAAAGTAATATCACAGCAAAATCTGGCAAAGTGTGCTTTTAACCAATGAAGCTTCGAGTATTTCGGTCACGTCTTCCCAGCAGAGGGTATGTCTGCATTCCCAAAGAAGGTTGAAGCATTGCACATGGCAGGACCACCCACAGATGCAAACGAGCTACGCAGTTTGCTAGTCTCGCTTCATAGCTGACCTTGCCACTATCACGCAACCGATTCGTAAGCTAACTAAAACAGATGTCAGCTGGCGTTGGGAAAAAACAGAAGAGAAAGCTTTGCAAAAGCTCAAGCATACCTACCTAACAAGTGAAACAACGATGGCGTACTTCAACCTGGACAGGGACACAGACATCTACACAGATGCTTGTCCAGTGGGAGTAGCTGCTGTCCTGGTACAACGTGACAAGGATAATCAACATCAGACGTATGTCGTAGCATATATAAGTCGTGCTCTCACTCCAACTGAACATAAATACTCGTAGATTGACATAGAGAGGCTTTCGCCATAGTTTGGACAGTAGAACATTTTCATTTGTACTTTTATGGCAATCGCGTGAAGACAATAACACACCATAAACGACTGGAAGCAATTTGGAACAATCCTAGGTCGAAGTTGTCTGCTAGCTTCGCTTGCAAACGTATGAACGGAAAATCAGATACGTGCCGGAAAAAGAACAATCCCGCTGATTGGATAAGCCGTTATCCACTTCCCTGTACGTCCGATTCTGAGCGCGCATCGAAGGTTGCAGATGACTACATAAACTTCATCGCAGAACACACTGACCCGAAGGCAATAACACCAGAAGAGGTGAAGAGCGAGACTCGTATAGACGAGATGCTGCAAGAAAGCATAAAACGCATTCAGAATGGAAATGCACTCATTCCGCAATGTTCAGAGTGAACTGTCAGCCTCAAATGATGTTTCTTGAGAGGAACTCGACTGGTGTTGCCTAAAATACTTCAACAAAAAGCTATTCATCTGGCTCATGAGGCACACCAGGGAATCGTTAACACAAAATGCCTTCTTCAGAAAAGGTATACTTCCCAATATCCACAAGATGACATAACAAACCATAAAGCAATGCACCGCCTGTCAAGCTGCTGGACCGGAAGTTGCTCCAGACACACTAAGAATGTCAGAACGTCTGCGATCTCCTTGGACGGTGATTTCAGCAGATTTCAAAGGCCCATATGGTCTGAAGAGCGAATACATATTAGTAGTGGTGGACGAATACTCTCGTTACCCTGTGATCCACATAGTGAAGTCTACAACAGCTGATTACAGTCCTGGATTCCATATTTAGCATGTTTGGAATACCGGACGTCCTGAAATCGGATAACGGTCCACCGTTTAGTAGCGACCAGTTTCGCAAATTTGCGGAATACTTGGGACTTCATCACAAACGAATTGGCCTAGAGCTAACTCCGAGGTTGAGCGTTTCATAAGAAACATAAACAAAGTTGTGCAAGTTGCGACAATAAAAGGAATATAATGGAAACAGGAGTTGCATCGTTTTCTCCCCAATTACAGAGCAACTCCACACAGTACTAGCATCAGCAGAGCTGCTTTTCAGTCGTCCACTAAGAATGAAACTGCCAGAGATCAGCGACATGCAGGATGACACCGTGCTGCGAAAGCGAGATTTCCAGGCAAAGCAGCGACAGAAACAATATGTAGACCGCAGAAGACGAACTCGCCCATCATATTGGCAAATCGGAGAAAAAGTCGCTCGAAATTCATGTTTCATAAAAAGACTTCCTCAACTACCAATTCCAATCAGTGACACTCAGGCGCAAGAACTGAAAAAGACAACCATGGAGACGCAGTAGCCGAACCGAGCTACTCTCTGTGTTCTCGTGTCGAGCGAAAAAATCTCAAGGACTTTGTCATTGGTTGAAACGTTCTAATTTGGACTGATAGTTCATTATTCGTTCATTTAATTACTGTTGTGTCTATTTGCAATTAACATAGATAGGAATCTCGAGAAGTCGTGGTAGATGGACACGATGGAATGTGATATAATACCTACCTCGGCTTCTATATAATGATTTGAGAGACAGTGCCACGTGTTAGCACATGCACATGAATGCAAAGTATGAAAACACTTTAATTTGCACATTAACGTTACAATAGTAGAGTGTCGCGTGTTTTGTCAGAAGACATATTGTAATAAAGTCTTATCTCGTTACACTTATTTAGTCATTGATTTGATTACAGTTGTTGTCCTCCTGATTCCCTGTCGTCAGGGGTGAGGCTGGCCTCGATTCCCTGTCGTCAGCGGTGAGGCTGGCCTTGATTCCCTGTCGTCAGCGGTGAGGCTGGCCTTCATTCCCTGTCGTCAGGGGTGAGGCTGGCCTTGATTCCCTGTCGTCAGGGGTGAGGCTGGCCTTGATTCCCTGTCGTCAGGGGTGAAGCTGGCCTCGATTCCCTGTCGTCAGCGGTGAGGCTGGCCTCGATTCCCTGTCGTCAGGGGTGAGGCTGGCCTCGATTCCATATCGTCAGGGGTGAGGCTGACTTCGATTCCCTGTCGTCACGGGTGAGGCTGACCTCGATTCCCTGTCGTCACTGGTGAGGCTGGCCTCGATCCCCTGTCGTCAGGGGTGAGGGTGGCCTTGATTCCCTGTTGTCAGGGGTGAGGCTGGCCTCGATTCCCTGTCGTCAGTGGTGTGGCTGGCCTCGATTCCCTGTCGTCAGGGGTGAAGCTGGCATTGGTTCCGTCCTCGATTTCAGTTTTTTTTTTTTTTTTTTTCTTCACTTATCTCCGTTCCCCTCTTTCCTTTGCTCTCGTTCTCCACTCCTCTCCAAATCCACCCAAGTCTCTCTTTACGCAGTCCTCCCATCGCAGTCTAGGTCTCCCTCGCCTCTTTTTCCCCTCCACTCTCTGGGCATCTGCTTTCTTTGCCAACCGTTCTCCTCCCATCCTCACCACATGCCCAGCCCACTTCAGTAGTTGATTCCTCACCGGCTTCTTCTTAAGGCTTTCTTTTCCTCCAACCTCCACCCTCAATTCCTCCATTCTTTGCTGATCAGTTCTCTTCACCCCCACAATTCTTCTTACTTAGTTGTTTTCACGAACCTGTACCCTCTCTTGTCGTTTCTCTGTCAATGCTATCGTCTCTAGGCCATACAGGTATGCCATGAACATGAACAGAGAACCTTTCCTTTGAGTTTACGCTATATGCGCCAGTCTCCCATCACACCTACCTTCAACTTTCCTCCAAGCGTTTGTTCCTGCTTTTATCCTCCTGCGAATTTAGGTGTCTGTGTTACCGTCCCCGCACATCGCTCCACCCAGGTATACAAAACTGTATCTTCGTTTTAATTTTTTTTCCTCCATGTGTATTTGCAGCTCTTTATTTTGCTGCCCCAGCCAAAATATCTCCGTCTTCTCCAAACTAACTTTCAGTCCATGTCTGTTGAAGCTAGAAACTTAATCTTAGGTTATAGGGTTATTCTGGCGGGAACATTGGCGGATGTAGATCACGGTTGAATTGTTGGTACAGAAAAAGCGAAAAAACAAGTGGAAATATTGCTCAATAAGTATTATTCGTACCTTGCTATTATTCATAAAGTAACACTAGACATATATTGAGTAACAGTTGTGCTTAAATTTAGTTTGTTAAAGTATTTTAGAACACTTTAGTCTAGTGAGTGATAATAGGGTAACTTAGCTTTCGATAAGTTGTAAACAAGATTTAACAAACCTGATTATGTGGTAGAAAATATAGGACATAAAGTAACAACCATAAAACTACTTACATAAGATAATATCTTAAGCCAGTACTTGCTAGATACTTTGATTAGGTAGCATTGTTGTTAAAATTAAGCAAGGGCGATAGTCGGGCGAACTCCAGATTGTTTATGTAGCTAGTGTACCACGTATTCGCTAGGGCGCGGCATAACCTAAACAAATAAAGCAGCCTAACGTAACGTAATTGATTGTATTTAAATTAGGTCACTACTGGTAATGTTAGCGTTCGTGATAGGATAGAAAGTCAGCTGTGTAATTAAAATCTGTAACATAAAGTTTGCTGTAGTACACAGGAAACAGTCGTCATAAAGACTAAGTTAGTGTTAGATCCTTGATCGCGGAACCGTTTACCATGCCCCGTTTCCTCTTTTCCTTTTACATCTCAATGTGTCACAATAAACGTGTTCGTACTTTCTCTACGAGAATCTTCATTCTATAATGTCGCTGTACGCACAGCCCACGGCCAGTACACGACATTAATTGGCGACGAGGTAAACTGACAACTCTACGAGTTACTTTGAACTAGACTACGTCTAATTTCTGTGTGAAAATGGAAACTGTCGCTGACGTCGCACATTTTTCGCTGGAGCCGACTGACAGCGCAGGCCATCGTTGGGAACGTTGGGTGAGGCGCTTTGAGAACTTTGTGGTGGCTAAAGACATTCAGAACGATACAAGAATGAGAGCGATGTTGCTTCATTATGCTGGTGAGGCAGTGTTTGAATTGAGTGAAGCAGTGGGGGTGACAGAAAATGATGATTTCGCAGAAACCAAGCGGAAGCTCACTGCTTACTTCAGGCCGCAGTGCAATGAAGAATATGAAATATTCAAGTTCCGACAGGCTGAACAGACGTCGTCAGAGACGCTGGACCAATTCAATGCACGATTGCAGCAACTAGCCAAAAACTGTAAGTTCCATGAGAAAGAGAGAGAAGTGAAGTCGCAAATCATCCAAAAATGTGCCATGTCAAAAGTGCGTGACAAGGGGTTAAGTGAACCTACAATCACGCTAGAGAAGTTACTGACGTTCGGGCGCACACTGGAAGCTACGCTACAGCAGTCGAAAATCATGAGAAACTCTTTTTCGACCGTACCGAGGCCTGTCCACGCCGTATCGAATGACGAGGGGCGGCGCAACTCTTCACGTGGAGGTTTCAGCTTTGGTCGCCAGGTGGCGACACACAGATAGCAATCCACCAAGAAAGCGTTTTCCGCCTGATCGCCAAGGGACGCCACGTCGAGACGATCGACCAGTCGTGAGTAGTCAGCAGCGGTACAGACGTCACAAGGGGGCAGCACCAGCATGCTCAGGCTGTGGTGGACCGCCACACGACGATCGGCGAATGTGCAAAGCTTGGGGCAGGAGATGCTACAAGTGTCAAAAGCTAAATCACTTTGCTAATGTGTGCAATGCAAACACTCAACAGACACACTTAGTAGAAAATGACACACACTCGCAACGCAATGACAAGTTATGTGAAGACACATACACACTTGGCCTGTATCATGCAAGTGCCACCCACACCATACCACCGTACATTTGCAATGTCCAGATAGAGGGAAGTGAAGTGGCTATGGAGATAGATACCGGAGCAGCAGTTTCGCTTATATCGGGGGATGAGTGGGCTAAAATCTGCAAGATATCTGTGCTCACTCTCGACACGCGTAACGTTCCGAGGTTGCGAACGTACGCAGGTACCACAATTGAGCCTTTAGGGCGAGCGCAGGTGAACGTTTGTCACAACAATCAACAGCACAGGCTGCAGGCAATCGTAGTGCCTGGGTCGGGACCTAACCTGCTGGGAAGGGACTGGCTAACAGTGTTGAAAGTGAACTGGGCTACCGTGAACCAGGTAGACAGAGAGGACTGCCTAAAGCCTTACGAATCAATGTTCAGTGAGGGACTAGGCACTCTAAAGGGGCTGACTGCGAAGTTCTACGTTGATGACACGGTTAAACCGATGTATTGTAAACCTCGACCTGTACCTCTTGCTTTACGAGCCAAAGTAGAGGACGAGTTAGATCGTATGCAGAAGGCCGGAATCATCCGTCCTGTGGAGTATTCTGAGTGGGCCGCGCCCATTGTACCGGTCTTGAAGTCTACCGGCGCAGTCAGAATCTGTGGCGACTATAAGGTAACCATCAACAGAGCCGTCAAGGTAGACAAGTACCCGATCCCGAACCTATCTGATCTGTTTACAAAATTAGCAGGTGGTACACTGTACACAACGCTGGACATGAGCCATGCGTATCAACAGGTCGTACTGGATGAAGAATCACGTCCGTTGACTACAATCAACACGTCGAAAGGGCTGTTCGCATTCGAACGTCTGCTTTTCGGTGTGAGTTCTTCTCCAGGTATTTTCCAGAGAATCATGGAGCAGTTACTACAGAACATACCCATGACTGTAGTCTACCTCGACGACATCCTGGTCACAGGAAGAACGCCAGAAGAGCATGATCGTAATCTGGCTACTGTGCTAACGCGACTACAAGACGCAGGGTTACGCCTGAAGAAGGAGAAATGTGCGTTTCGTCAGAAATCGTGCACCTATCTAGGTCATGCGATTGATGCTGAAGGTATTCATCCTACGGAAGACAAAGTGCGAGCAGTACAGAACGCGCCTGCACCACAGAATGTACAGGAGTTGAGGAGTTATCTAGGACTCATTCACTACTATCACAACTTCTTGCGCAATCTCAGTACGCTGCTTGCTCCGCTGCATGAAATGACACGCCAACACACAAAGTGGAAGTGGGGTCCGGCGCAACAAAAGGCTTTCGATGAGTCTAAGGCACTGCTTGTTTCTTCAGATGTGCTTGTACACTACAACCATGAACTCCCGATCATCTTGAGCAGTGACGCATCTCCTTACGGGATTGGAAGCGTACTGTCACACAGATTGCCCGATGGCAGCGACAAGCCTATCGCATACGCATCACGCTCTCTCTCCACAGCGGAAAAGAAGTACGCACAGCTGGAAAAGGAAGCGTTGTCGTTGGTCTTCGGGATATCCAAGTTCCATAAGTACCTTTACGGGAGGGACTTCACGTTGCAGACCGACCACAAGCCGTTGGTCGGGCTGTTGACGGAAGATCGTGCCATCTCCGCAATGGCTAGTGCACGCATTCAGAGATGGGCACTAACACTAATCAACTATCAGTACCATCTGTAGTACAGACCGGGTACGAGTATCTGTCATGCAGACGGATTGAGTCGCTTGCCGCTACCAGACACTCCTGAACGAGTACCAGTCCCGGAGGAAGTGGTTCTAGCACTTGCAACCATGAACGATACACCCATCACGGCAGAACACATCGCTAAATGGATAGCAAACGATCCGATGCTGTCACAAGTTCTACGGTTCGTGGAAGGAGGATGGCCTAACGATGTACCACGCGAGTGGGAGAGTTACTCTCGAAGGAAAGACGAACTGAGTGTCCAACACGGGGTGCTGATGTGGGGAGCAAGAGTCATCGTACCACCAAAGGGTCGTGACACGTTGTTGAAAGAACTACACGAGACGCATCCGGGCATAGTGAAGATGAAGGCGTTAGCCCGAAGCTACCTCTGGTGGCCAGGTTTGGACGCTGAAATCGAGATGTGTGTTAAGGACTGCACGACATGCCAAATACACAGCAAACAACCACCAGTGGCACCACTGCATCCATGGGAATGGCCGGGACGAACGTGGCATCGAATACACATTGATTATGCGGGACCGTTCGAGGGACATATGATACTCATCATAGTCGATGCTCACAGCAAGTACATCGATGCACACGTTGTATCAGCTGCGACAACCAGTGCAACTCTCACGAAGCTAAGACAGACGTTTGCGATTTTGGGTCTACCAAGCACAGTGGTATCAGATAACGGAAGCTGTTTCACCAGTGAGGAGTTTGAACAGTTTTGTCGAGCTAACGGAATCAAACACATCAAGTCTTCACCTTATCACCCATCCAGTAATGGCTTAGCTGAACGCGCCGTTCAGACTGTAAAAGCAGGGTTGAAGAAGACAAATGGCAACCTAGAAGATCGTCTCTACACCTTCCTAGCACGCTACAGGGTAACTCCACAAGCTACAACCGGCAGAGCTCCAACAGAGTTTGTGTTGAAGACACCACCGAGCACACGACTGGATCTTCTACGACCATCCATTCAGAACCGAGTCTTGCGCAAACAGGAAGAAGACAAAGAACGCCACGACCAGAGAGCAGTGGAGCGAAGTTTCATGACAGGAGACTGTGTCTGGGCGTTGAACTTTCAGGGACAACCGAAATGGGTCGCTGCGGTGATAGAGAACCGGCTGGGTCC
Source organism: Escarpia spicata (assembly GCA_963995525.1). Taxonomy (NCBI): domain Eukaryota; kingdom Metazoa; phylum Annelida; class Polychaeta; order Sabellida; family Siboglinidae; genus Escarpia; species Escarpia spicata. Next base: position 67,566,639 of record OZ023208.1, read on the forward strand.
GCTGACCTTCGAGGTACGTCTGCAGGATGACAGAGTGTGGAAGCGTCACCAGGATCATTTGCGCGAGAGAAGGCCGATCGAGGCGACGGAAGAGCGTCTGGTACCATTGAGGGTTGAAGAACCTCAACTTCCACCGAGGCTTGCAGAACGTGAAGTACTACCTTGGTTCGAGCGAACAACATCGACACCACTATCATCTGGCAACTCGGACGTGACTACGGGTACCGCCACAGGAGAGGTGATCTCAAGACCAACAGTTGAACGGTCGCAGTCCTGTGTAGTACCAGACGTGGTAGTACCGCTGAGAAGATCACACAGAGTGGTGAAGCCACCGGACAGATTGAACTTGTAAACTTGTGAACTTGTCATAACGGACAATGCATACATCAAGATAGCCAGAATAGACTAGGTTTCGGTAGATGTGGCTAGTCGCGAGAGCACTAGATTAGTACTATAAACAATGGCATACTAGCTATCTTAGATATGACATTGATACGTATAAGGGACTCTTGTTTGCGTTAAAAGTTTACATTTTAATAATTATACTAATTATGTTCTTCTTAAAGGGGGAGGAATGTTAGATCCTTGATCGCGGAACCGTTTACCATGCCCCGTTTCCTCTTTTCCTTTTACATCTCAATGTGTCACAATAAACGTGTTCGTACTTTCTCTACGAGAATCTTCATTCTATAATGTCGCTGTACGCACAGCCCACGGCCAGTACACGACAGTTAGTTACGGTATCAAATAGATTCTAATAGTGATATGGCGCCTTGCAAGCGGCAAGTCAAGGCAAAGCGACATTTGGTGTGCGATCACTGCCACAGCTGGGTGGATTTTGCATTGTCCGGCTATGGGAAGTCATGGGCAGAAACCATGGAGGAGGGATTCACCTTTCCGTGCATTGGATGTTGGAAGGTGGAGTGTCTGCAGAAGGAGATAGTTAGGTTGACAGATATTGTGAAGGGGATGGAGATGAGAATTAGCAAGGTGACAAGTGGAATGGAGAGAGACGACAGGGAGAGAGGTGGGAATACTGCAAGACTGAAGGAGAATAGCAGTGGCAGGAAAACTGAGGAAAGGAGATTGAGAGGAGGGAAGGTGACTGGAGGGGAAGAAATTAGAAAATCGACGACAGAAAACGTGACAAGCGTTAAGGTGACAAAGGAAAAAGTGACCGTAGGGAAGGAGGGAGGGAAGATGGGACGGGAGAGGAGAGAAGAAAATGAGATGGGAGGAAAGAGAAAGGGACGAATGGAAGTGAGAGCAAATGTCATAGGAGAGAAGTCGATAAAAGAGATGATGACAGGAGGAAAGGTGACAAGAGAAAAAGCGACAGAAAAGAATGGATCGGAAGAGAATATGACAGGAGAGAAGACGGCAGGGGGAAAAGACATCAACCAAACAGATGCAAACCGGAGAAGGAGCTGGGGCAGTGATTGATGGGGCAATGAGGAAAGAGAGGGTGTTTATGGGCGACTAGGATAAGACACTAAGCGAGAGGAAGGACGACGTTGTTTGTCTACTGTGGGCTAGGATAGAACATGTGACTGGAAGGGTAGAGAAGGTATTGGGACATGGCAAGGGAGGGTCTATATTAGTACACGTAGGAACAAATAATGTAGACTGGGAGGGAGCAACTGGGATAGTACAGAAGTATAGACAGTTAGTGAGGAAGCTAAAGAAGACAAGAGTTGAACAGATTATTCTCTCAGGAATGTTTCCATTAATGGGAGGAAGGGGGGCAACGTATAGAAACTGCAAGAGGATGGCGATCAACGCAGTAGTTGAGCAGATGTGTGAAGAAGAGGGGGTGGAATTCACAGATTTATGGGGATACTTTGTTGGGAGGGAAGATATGTACATGAGAGATGGCCTCCATCTTAGTGGAAAGGGGGCAGCAGTTTTCTCAGAGAACCTGCTGCGATCTGTTGACAGTGGGACAGGTTGCATCTATTTAAACTAGATTCGCGGGGGGTACTCACAGAGAAATCTGACACTGGATGTATAGATAAAGACAGCACAAATAAATCAGCAAAGAACAGTCTGGAAAACTCTTCTGAAGCTGGATATAAATGTGTTTGTTTAAATGCAAGTAGTATAGTAAACAAAATAAATTAACTAAACATGGTATGGTAGAAGATAGTGACCCTCACATAATTGGTATAACCGAATCATTGACCACCACCGATATATCAGACAGGATATGTAATGTTTAGGAAAGATAGAATAGGAAGAAAAGTAGGTGGAGTTATTTTATATATTAAAGAAACTATCCAGGCTTAGGAAATAAAATTAGAAAAATAAGCTGATCGCGAAGAAGCTGTTTGGTGTAACATAGTTACAGGAAACTCAACGTTAACAGTTGGGTTAGTTTATCGAAGTCCAAACATAAGCATAGAAGATAATGAAAAAAATACAAACCGCTATAAGCGAAGTATGCAAACGGGACTGTATTATGATGGGGGATTTTAACCATGGGCATATACAATGGAAATCTCTATAGAGTATGGGGAGTTTTAGTTTTAGTATAAGATACTTTCCTTTCTCAACATGTGCTAGAACCAATCAGGGGTGAGAATGTGTTAGACATAGTTTTGTCCTCACAGAATGAATTAGTTGACAATGTCAAGATATGTGAGCCACTGGGGAGTAGTGATCACAACCAGATACATTTTACCATCAAAGTAAAATCGGAAAGGAATAGTAAAGATCAGTATAGGAGAAATTTCCACAAAGGAAGGTATGAGGAAATATTTAGCAAAGATAGACTGGAATAACAAACTGAAAAATAAGACAGCAACAGAATGCTGGAATATTGAAACAGTGAAATTAAGTGCATAGTCGATAAATGTGTACTCTTCAAAAACAAGGGAATCGGTCCAAAAAGAAACACTTATCGAAAGAAGTCATTAGAAAAATTAAGTATAAACAAATGATGTGGAAGTCATATAGATGTACTGGAAATGATGATGACTACTATTTATAAAGAAGCACTTAACCAAGCTACAACTGAAATTCATAAAGAAGCTATGAACAACAATTAGCTAGTAATATAAAACATGATAGCAAGAGTTTTTATGCGTATGTTCGAAACAGAAAGTTCAGGATAAGTTTGGTCCTCTAGAAGATAGTGCTGAAAATATAATATCAGAGGGATTCTTAATGGCAGAAGACCTGAATGAGCATTTTAGTTCAGTGTTTACCAGGGAAGCAATTAGTTCACTGCCAGTACCAGAGGCTAAGTTCAAGGGGGCAGATTCGGACTATTTAGGAGAGTTAATTGTAACCCCGGAAATGGTAGCTAAGAAAATAAGGGCTATGAAGGATAATAAATTACCTAGAGTGGATGGGATTCAGCGCAAACTACTATTGGAAATTGTAAAACAAATTAGCGTACCGCTTACAACAGTTTTCAATTTGTCATTATAAGAGGGAGTGGTTCCTTTACAATGGAAAGAGGCAAACATTATACCGTTGTTTAAAAAAGGTTCGAGAAATAAGTCAGAGAACTATAGACCAGTGAGTTTAATATCAGTGATTTGCAAATTATTAGAAACACTAATTAAAGTAACTTGATAAACCCATCTCAACATGGGTTTTTTAAATTCAGGTCAAGCTTAACAAATACGTTATGTTTTTTTGGAAGACATCACTAAATGGGTAGATGAGGGATCGCCAGTAGATATCGTCTACTTAGATTTTCAAAAAGCTTTCGACAAAGTACCACATGGTATAATACACTGGATAGAAAAATGGCTGATTGACAGAAGACAACGTGTAGTAGTTGACGGGGAGGCTTCACACTGAAAATCGGTATTGAGTAGGGTACCACAGGGATCAGTACTAGGATCTATATTATTCTTAATATATATGTGAACGATTTGGATGATGATATAACAAGCAAAGTGTTGAAATTTGCGGATGATACAAAAGTGTTTAGAAGGATTAAAAGTGACGGAGATAGAAAGCATTTACAAGATGATCTTGACAGGTTGATCAAATGGTCTGAAAAGTGGCAAATGCTGTTAAATGTAAATGCCTCCGCGCAGGACATGGGAACGAAGAGGTAGAATATACAATGGGGGGTACTGTACTAAGTACTACTGTAAAAGAAAAGGATTTAGGGTTAACCATTAGTGCTGATATGAAGGTTTCAGAACAGTGCGGAATTGCAGCTTCAAAGGGAAATCAAATCCTTGGATTAATTAGGCGAAATATAGCGTATAAGGAAAAATATAATAATACCGCTGTACAAAACAATAGTGAGGCCTCATTTAGAATATTGTATACAAGCGTGGAGGCCATATCGCAGGAAGGACATAAATATGCAAGTAAGAGTACAGAGGAGAGCGACTAAAATGGTACAAAAACTGAAGGATCTTAGTTATGAAATTCGCCTAAAAGAATGTGGTTTAACAACACTAGAGACCAGGAGGTTGAGAGGAAATCAGACAGAAGTATTTAAAATAATGAATGGTTATGAAAATATTGATAGAAATATTTGTTTCTCATTTAAGAAAGATAGAAGGACTAGAGGACATGAAGTTACATTAGCAAAGGAGCAGTGTAGATTAGACATAAGAAAGTTCTCATTTTCACAAAGGACTGTAAATGAATGGAACAGTTGATCTGTTGATTGTGTGGGTGCTAGTTGTGTGAATATGTTTTAAAATAAAATCGACACATACCTCAGAAGGGCGGGATACACATAGATAAAAGGGTTGGACTCTCGATAAGGGCTTCCTTGTCCACCTGCCACCTAGAGTTAATTATCTGGGTGGCAATCTTGTTAAATATAGTTAAAAATGTAGTATCGTGCCTGTGGCGGCACCTCGTGGATTAAAGGGGGTTACCAAGTTGGTCGTCATGTCATGTGTTATGTATTCGCCCACGCATGCCACAATATTGCAGATGACACAACACAGACACAACACTTCCCATTTGCTATTTTGGTCTGACAGGTGGAATAACAATTGCCGAACAACTTGCAGTGACAGTCGTTAGCAAGTAACTTACAGGAAAGCTTTTCTTTTCAAAAATGCCGTTCTCAGTTTCCAGCCGTCCGCAGTTGATTCCTGGTCTACCAGATATTAACGAAATGGTGGCGTCCATCTTACAGTTGCCGTTATTCACCAACCCCATGGAACCGTCGTTGTTGGGTGTTCGTAGGTACCAGAAGCTGCGGAGAAGGAAGTAAGTTTCAGGTGTCTAGTTAAACGTAGATATTTATTAACTTAAACATGTTTATTTACCATAATAATACGTGAACTCGTTCAGACAGTTGGTCTTCGACCGTTCTGGCCGCTGATAAACGAATTCGCCTATAAACTGACAACCAACATCGTACAACGGGTAATGGCATGGGTAAAGACTTCACCTGAATGCTAATTCATTGAGTTCGATGCCGGCGAAGTATGGAATCTCGAGGTGCGCCTTCTTTGTGCTGTCGAAGTAGCCGCAGTTGCCGCTGACGGTGCAGATACTGGGGTCGGTTTCTATCTCTACGTCAAACGATTCGACCCAAGCGTGTCCGACGGCGCCGTACGGACGAGGCTGGTCGAACGTGATGCACGATATCAGGCCTTGCAATGGAAGATCTGGAGACGACGAAGACGCACGTTACTCATCAAACTAAGACGAATGTTTTCGACGATGAATGTCGTGAAGTTATAATCGTGTTTGTGATGAAGACGACGACAACATCGATTATTATCATCGCCGGCGCCAAAGTCATCATGATGATATTAACAACATATTCGCGATTATAATACTACGATAATGTCATAATTTACCTGACCCATCGCGTACACATGCGCATGCTGCTAGGCTGAATTTGGTATTGGAACTGCAAGACATTTCTATTCCGCCCACGACAAACGTCGTTTCAGATGATCCATTAGACAGAGGACAGTCACCTACAAGCAAATAACCGCAATCATCAAACAATTATACTAAGCGTCCGACAACATGCTATGTTTTCATCGATTACCAGAATGTATTTCAAATGTGTCTTCTATTTGATGACCGGTGTGACAACGTAATGATACCGATTTATCTTCATATAAATAGTGACCTATGTACGTATGCATGTATGTATGTATGTGTGTATGTATGCATGCATGTATGTACGTATGCATGCATGTATGTATGTATGTATGTATGCATGCATGCATGCATGCATGTATACATACGTATGCATGTATGTATGTATGTATGTATGTATATATGTATATATGCATGCATGTATGTATGTATGTATGCATGCATGCATGTATGTATGCATGCATGTATGTATGTAGGTATGTATGCAAGCATGTATGTATGCATGCATGCATGTATACATAAGTATGCATGTATGTATGTATGTATATATGCATGCATGTATGTATGTATGTATGTATGTATGTATGTATGTATGCATGCATGCATGAATGTATGTATATATGCATGTCTGTATGTATGTATGTATGTATGTATGTATGTATGTATGTATGTATGTATGTATGTATGTATGTATGTATGTATGTATGTATGTATGTATGTATGTATGTATGTATGTATGCATGCATGCATGCATGTGTACATACGTATGCATGTATGTATGTATGTATGCATGCATGTATGTATATATGTATGCATGCATGCATGTATGTATGTATGTATGCACGTATGTATGTTAGAATGAATTCATTTTCTACATTTCTGAACTTTGCCATTCAGTTATTAAAATGAATATCCCATTTTAATTTTTGGTAGGGATAAAACGTGGTTTTAACTTTCAGGAAAGACAACTATAGCAAGTTTCAACAAAATTTGCCTCTTCTGCTGCTATTTGAAGACCTAAAAAGCTGGATATTTGACGTAAAAATGTAAAACCTTTTTTGAAAATATGGAGGCTTCCTTTTATTTGTGATATAAATTGTTTACATATGAAGGTTTATTTGTTTGAAAAATCTAACTGTCGACTAACTGTCGGGATGGTAGGTACACTAGTCTCTCTAAAAAGGAAATTAGCTAAATGAACATTAAAAAAATTGATTTTTCTGCCATACAACCCTTCCTCAATTGATTTCAGGAAAAAGAAATTTAAGTCATACAGAATTTATTTTGGGAAAACTGAAACACATTCTGTCCCCTTATGTTCTATCTGTCACACGGAGGTCTGGGTAAAAATAGGTTCAATATATTGTTACGCAGTAAGACATAATATATACTTTAGGCAGAACAAATTGCACTATTTGCATGAATTAAACAATAAGCCTATCTACCTGCCATGTTCAGAATTAATACCTACTTCTGGAAAGGTTTGAACCATTCTAATCTGTATTGTCCCAAAGATCGACATTTTGCAATAACTGGCTGGCAATCCACTAACAATAGGGTGCATTGTATATTTATTTTGTTAATGTACTTTTGCCATGCAAATGGCTCCACAGACAATTCCAGGTACCCCGTAAAACAAATGTATCTATATATATATATATATATATATATACACACATTTGTATAATTATATATATATATATGTATATATATATATGTCTTAGTCTTGGCTGTTCACCATTTTCTTCGCCGATGTTGCCTTATGCCATTCATGCTTTTTTGTATTCAAATCATCTAAGGATGTAACACACACACGCACGCCCGCACGCACATACACACGCACACACAGTATCTGAATATCACATAGATTCATACAAATCAAAGAAATCTAGTATTCTGCCTGCGCCTACACAGAACACACAGAGGAGAAACACTCCTGTCAATAATCCTCTGTGTTACACCTCTTCAGAAATCATACAGAAATATTCCACAAACCAAATGAATGTAGTTTGATATCAGCATTTAAAGGGACGGTTATTGGCAGGAACATTGGCAGAAAAATATCAGCAAATCAATCACTCAATCAAATGAAAATACAAAACGATTTCCCACATTGCTAAGACACTGGCAGTTTCTAGTTCTAAGCAAAGACTTCAAGTATGTAGACATGCTCTCTGGGACTGCCAAGTTTAGAAAAGGAAAGGTTTCCCCGCAAAATATTTCAAGATGAAAATCTGGCCTTCCCTGTAGAACGTTCTGAGATTGAAGCCATTAGATCTATCGAATGTTGGGATTCCAAGGTCTCGTGATTGTTTTCAATGTGTCTGCTCCAAACATGTGAACAAGTGGATAGGGAGGTGACTGTTTTGAAAGCCATCAGGAAAAAAAAGCAGGAAGTCCAGCTCTCTACAAATTAAGAGACTCTGTTCCGGTAGCCCAGAAACTCAGATGATATCCACCCATCTACTATTTACTTTAACCCATTAGACGTCATAGGAGTGGATCCGTACAGGTTATATCATCGTGGTTGATTAAGCTTCGGTAAATTATGTAATCACATGTCTGGTAGCCTTTTTGAAATTCATATAGTCAGATCTTCAGTTATTACAATGTTAAAGTAAACACATTTTGCATGAAGAAAGTGACTGGGATCATGTAAACCAACAGCCCAACCAAGTAGAAACAGTGTGTGTGTGTGTGTGTGTGTGTGTGTGTGTGTGTGTGTGTGTGTGTGTGTGTGTGTGTCACACGCACTCATGCACACACACACATACACACACACGCACGCACACACACACACACACACACACACACACACACACACACACACACACACACACACACACATACACAATGAATGTGTGCTGTTGTAGACGATACAACACCTGGGGACTGCGTAGTCGCAGGGAAAATGCAGTTTGGGTCACTCGCGTTGCGCACGCATGTCTTCGGATAATCGTCCCACACTTCGCACAGATTACAGCACTGCTGAGTCGCCGTCCAGTAGTCGCCTGCCCTCACGCAGTGGTAGAAGCAGGAACAGTCGCACGGGTCGGCCACGAATCCCGACACACAGCCAGACGTATAGCATACGTTACTACACGCCTCTGTACAAGCAAACATACCAACTGAATCACCACACTTGTTATGTGCAGTTCCGTCGTGCGTTAGTCACCCCACAATGGAGGCACCAAAACAGTCCACTGTGTGTGTGTGTGTGTGTGTGTGTGTGTGTGTGTGTGTGTGTGTGTGTGTGTGTGTGTGTGTGTGTGTGTGAGGGGGGTGCGTGGATGCGTGCGTGTGTTGCGTCAGTGCCTTAAGCGAATATATCAAAACTACGTTTAAAAACAATCACACAAGAAGTGCCGCCACAATAAGTACTGGTCCCGATACAAACCGTTAAAAGAGCTGCAACTGTATTGGGTCTTCTTAGTCTTCTGCCACGTAATCTGTCCTTCGCTCCGTTAAATGTTCTGTCACTTATCCAGGTATTTAGGCTTTCTATTTATTTTAGCCATGCCTTATTACTTCTTACTTTAATTCCCATAAGATCATTATGTTCCCCTTTGTTATTTCATTATAATCGTCCTTGCAGTGTCCATTTTAAAAGTCAATAATTTAAAAAAAAATCATGTATATTATATTTATTTAAAACATTCCAATAAACATATTGTAGGAAATACTTGTGAAAATGTTGGATTGGAGCTGAAAAATCCAATATTCACCAAAGATGGACATGCATATTACAAACGGACAGTGACTCAGATTTTCAACATGTGTTTATTTGGAGGCTGTGCTAGTTAGCTCCAGCCTAGGCAGATGGCTCCAGCCAGTACACAATGACTAGTGATAACCCGCACTACCAGTACACAGTGACTAGTAATAACCCGCACTACCAGTACACAATGACTAGTAATAACCCGCACTACCAGTACACAATGACTAGTAATAACCCGCACTACCAGTACACAATGACTAGTAATAACGAAGATACAATTTGTGACGAATGTACAGAGGAGAAAGACCTAGGCGTGTGGACATCCAACAATATGAAGCCATCTTTACAATGCTCAAAAGCAGCAGCTACAGCGATGTTTGTGTCCATCAAAAGGAGTGTTTACTATTAGTATGCTGAAAGTTTCAGTGTATTGTATAAAGGTAAGTAAAGGTAAAGGTAAGTTGTTATATAGCGCAGTATAAGATATATATCCGGCCACACCTTGAATACTGCATTCAAGCCAAGAGTCTCTGCCTTGCCAAAGACATACAACAACTCGAAAAAGTACTCAGGCGAGCCACCAAGCTGGTACCAAACATTAAACACAAAATATGAAGAACGACGTCAAAGACTTAAGCTGTATTAAAAGAGGCGATTTAATTGAATGCTACAAACTCCTAACAGGGAAGGAACATATTCAATATGGACAATACTTCCAGATAGCAGAAACTACTTCACTCTGGGAAACACACTAAAACTCTTCAAATCAAGATCTAGGCTACAAGTCAGGCAACATTTCTTCTGCCTAAGAGTGGGTAAACACTGGAATGACTTACCAAACAATGCCTTTAAGGCCAAATTGGATATATATTGGATAGCCAAAGGAAAGGACAGATATGGAATAAATTAAGCCCAGCTTGTAAATATCCATTACGCCTTAAGTGGAAGTACAACTGACACTGCGGCCACCTTCAGCGACTACACTCACGTTGTAGGTCGATTGGTGTGCATGAGCAGGCGCGGGTTTCCTCTTCCGGTCCACTGCAAGGAGGTGACACGCACTCTCGAGAACGAGTTTCCTTCTGGTCACACTTGCATTCGCTCCAGGATGTCCACTCACCCCACTCAGCCGCTGGACACAAACAGTTCACACACTGAGGATTCGGACTATCTTCGCGGTTACATTATAGAAACGATTAATGTTGTTATTATAAAGATAACAAGACACATTTAAATAAGGTACTGTGTCAATAAATCTGACGATTAACACATATCCTTCCATAGAACTAACCATTCCTGTTATGTTAATGTTTTGTGTTTTACGTTTCTGCGTGTGGGTAGGAAGGGTCGCAAACGTGCAAATAAATGAAGCTGGTTAATAACGTCAGACGTCAATCATAGAACAGATACTGGCAGAACAATTGTAGTTCTAATCAACCCGTAGGACTGGGTATATTCCACACATCTACCCAATATTACTTGAACAGTAATTCAGCTATGTAACTTGTACGATATACAAAAGGTGCCATGTCTTCTATTGTTGTCAATTCATTTTACTCGTGCAATAGGTTAGAACAGTGTAAGAACAGCCCAAAGAAGTATAAATAATCGTATACATAGTAGCGTTTACACAGAATGGGTCATGCATAAATGTGTCTGATCTTTTAACACATGATACAATAAATTTGTATGTTCTTTAAACACATGATTCAATAACTTACCGACAAACAGACAGTGCGCCAACAGCGTCAGTAGAAGCAGCATTGCCTTCATCGTTGCAAGATGGTCCAAGTTCTATACATCAGTTCCAAAACAAATCAGATAATAGACCGATAAATGACATAGTTAACAGTAATCCCGATGAAATGTATTTATCTCAATGACAGCTGGCTGACCAATATAAATAATTCTTCTCCGAAAAATTACATTACGTTCACACATTCTACCATATCGCTTGTTAAATAACTGAGAAATAATCAGCCTGCTGCAGAGTAACAAATTAGACTCGTTTACCGTTTATACAATGTCACTGAACCGCTAGAGGGGACATATCGTCTCCTCAACACATTGATGTGTGGTGCGAATTCACCAACGTGAAGCTTTGTTTAGGTTGTAAGCTACGGCGAGTAACAATTGATGATGATGATGTTTTCTAGTGACTAATTCCTTAATATTGAAACGATTGAATCCAGATGACCTACACAATTCCCTGACTTCAAATACATCTCAGTCACACTTGAACATATGGTGTTTCATACGGTAGTTAGATAATTGCAAACCAAACAAAGTCGTCCCATTTTTAACACAATCAACGATACATGTTTTAAGATATGATGTACATGGCTCAAAATACTGCAAACACTATAATTATCATTACGTACATACATGGGTGAATCGTTTTTCCGTGTATTAACGTTGTATAATATTCATACAAAATAAATGTTATACTTTACTTTTTTTATACAGTGCCTTTTTGAAGTAGCGATCCAGGTAGTTCAACGCTGTTTCCAAAATGTGGTTGAATGGGTTTATATGTTTGCTTTATATGTCAATGATGGGTGACAATTTAATCGGACGACTGCTTTTGTGATTCGATGATGCGGCGCCGCCAAGTGTATCCGTCGGTCACCACGCGTACTGACGTATGGGGCGCCCTTGGGGTCACTGTCGAGAGTGATAAGAATGATCCACATCGTAACATGCTACGTGGCTCAAATCAAAGCTGCGACGAAAACTCAGATTATCTTCGCATAAACATTTATAGAGTTGCGTTTAGTGCATGTGACAATATTCGCAAAAGGCATAACGAACACAAAAGGTGTTAAGTTTTAGAGAGCGGCTCTCCTTACACAGCAGTTTAATGACAACTTTATAACAACAATGTTCGTAAAAGGCAATTCGAAGACAAAAGGTGTTAGGTTTTAAAGAGGCTCTCCTTACACAGCAGATTAATGACAACATTATAACCACAATTAATCGAGATCACTTCGTTAAACGTGTGTCTCATTTCATTGCGCCAGAATGTTAAATATGGATAGAATTGTTATTACAAAGACAAGTGTGACTATCTGGTTATCGTTTCATTTACCTGGCTTTTGAAATTAATTGTGTATAAACATTTAAAATATAACACAAACGACGCAGCAACACAGGCTCTGATAAAGTGGGGTTGTGGTTATAAGGGTCGTTACTTACAGACAGGTCTGAATGATGTAATACTGTGTCACCAAAAATAGATAAGCGAGCGAAAAATGAACAACACGGGACATGTCCAAAATCACTCAATTCAGCGGTCGTTAGCAAACTTACGGTTCATCCGATCCCAAAAATATTGGTACCGTTTGAAAGATTATACCTTCTGTTATTCTAGCATATGCGTGGTTTCCCGATAATAACCCCTACAAGAACTTTGACACACATCTGCCATCATGTTGTTTGCGATCTTTTACACACCAGCGAACCAACTTGTTTCGCCGACAAAGTTCGCCCGTCTCCCGATAGGAGCGCAAATTCTAATTTGCGTAGGTTTCAGACATGCGTACTTCACAAGTTCTTGTTTTCATGCTATTTAGACTCCACCCACTTTGCAGACGACATAAACACAAGTAACCAAACTGTATGTCAGCGTCCGGCGATCGCTAATGTAATGCCAACATACGGTGAAACGTAATCTTTTTTGACATGCAAAATTACCTAATTATTAAATCGGAAGATAAATGACATTTGGCGTATTTTCCTGATCGATCCCGTTGCTGGGAAACAATTAAAACGTCTGCATTGAACGACATTTTAGACCAGCTACACAAAATCCATGTTCATTTAACAGTCAAATACAAGAAAGTATAAGAAAATTTCATTTATTTCCAAAGGGACTGGTATGAGAAAGCTTCAGTGGAAGTCAAACAAGTTGTATAACTTGATTGAGAGCATAGGCCAAGACATCACTGTGTCAGTGGGCGAGCAACATGGCCATGCAATTATGCAAACGGTCGCCAAACACACGCTGTTGATGGCAGTGCCGCATCAAAGTCACCCCAGCGGATGCATTTTGGCAAATCGAACGAACTACCAGATCAGCCAGATGCCGGTTTGCAAGTGCACGCTGGGGGATGCCTGGGGGATATGTGTCGCGTATTGAGGAGGTAAAACCATGCGGCAAAGCCAAAAACACGGGAACGGGATTGGCGATTATACAGGGTGCTATGCCAACTCATCATTATCGACAAAAGCAAGTTGTCACCAAGCATTCCAGTGGAGCAGCGTTGCAGGGATCGTGGTGGGCTGTATATACTTCGACCCGAGTACCTCCCCTTCCTCAGAACGCTTGACAAAGAAATCCGGGATGAGTTGAAGATCTGGTCGAAGCACAAGAAAGAGTTAGTACACGTAAGTTAATGCTGATATTAGAAGCAATAGAGCATCACGCAAATTATCCTTTAAAAATATTAAATCAGCCCAACATGGAATCAAGCTAAACTCAGATGCAGAAGGGAAGGAGGCGGAAAAACAAAATGTAAACAAACAAGCGTGGCCAATATTTACCATTTCGATGAGCAGAAATGTAAAGAGAGGCTGTGGCTAATGGCTTATCTACATTTGGAGCGACATGGGGCATGGTTTAATAAGTTGGCCTACCGTACCCTCTTCAATATGACCGGTAGCGTTGCCCACGCAAATGTGTTTCGTTTGAAATAATTAAATGATATTTTGTTTGTAATGCTTCGTAGCTTTGTCATGCTTATCTATAAACTCAGAAATATGACCACTGTTCCATTAAACCAATTAAACAAGTAATTCAGGAAAATAACAAAATCAAATTAACTCTAAAAGAGACTACAGTATAGGTTTGTATAGACACTACATAGGGTAGATTAACCTGAAGCTCACGGTTGGCTCATTAAAGCAATGTCCACACTGCCGGTAGTTCTATGAAATGTCCTGGAAAGCAGTAGACAATTTATGTGCTGAAGAAGTAAGCAAGTAGTCTCAATTGAGTCAACATACTGAAATGGTAACAACTGTTAGTACAAGTGTTTGCTGTAAGAGAATTTTAAGTAATGGTTTCTGATTTTAAAAGACCCTGCCTCTTGAAGACAATAATTCTTTGTTGCTTCACTGCATTCAGTATGCACATAGCTCTGGCATAAGTTAAATAAAGCAGAGAACACAAAATTGAAAATACAAAATATTAAAATAAATCACAAACCAGTTATTGGGGTGGTGTCAATCAATTATATATGAACCGATTACAATTAAACAACTCTGGCAGATTACATAAAATTATATGGTTCCATTGTTGTGTTATTAACAGTAGTTACATATGTAGGTATGGTTCTGCATAGATCAGAGAGAAACAGCATAGACCTGTCAAATGGTGTAGATATTAATGATTTACTGCACCACCTGCAAATACATGTGATATGACCAGCTGCTGTAGGTAGACTCTGTCCTGGTGTCGAATGTTTTTCTTCCAAAACCTCAAAGGGGTGTTGTGAGAGGTCTCAAAAGGGATGCAGTTGGAGGTCTGAACAGTGTGTGTGTGTTGGAGGTGTAATTTGAAATTGTTAGGGAGCTTCCTCCAGGAGATGCAGTTGAAAGCTTAAAGCGGTATGCATTTGAGGGTTATTTAGGAACACCCACAAAAAGTAAACCATGCTGTAGGCATGCACTCCTACATTATATATCGGAGCTTTTGGACAAAGTATATCTATATGTACATGTACGTTCGTTATTTGGAAGCCTCAAGTCGGAGGTTTATTGGTAGCCACATGGGGGATGCAGTAGAAAGTTTGTTTCTTGGTAGCCTCATGGAGATACAGTAAGTGTTTTGGAGGCGTCTGAAGCAACTGAGGTCCTTTAGGAGCATAAGGAGTGCAGTGTTTTTTTAGCCTCAATGAGGGACAATTGGAATAGTTTTGGTAGTCTCCAGAGGGGGTGCAATGGAGGTTTGATGTGATAGCTGCATGTCGAAAAACACCCCCCAACAAAACATAAACAAGACATACAGGGTTTTTGTCATAGATTGTCTGTATGTTGAGGTTGGCTTGGTTTTGCAAATTTCTGTCACTTGTTTATGTATGGGGATAAAACTGTGAAGGCAGGCTAGTGGACCCACCATTCATAGATTTATAGTTTTACATTTTTGCCAGGGTTATGGAGAGCAATTATCACGTAACATGAATACTGTAGACCTATAATATTTCTTAATAGAGCCATATTGGTTCGGGTCAACTTTGTTTTGTACAACGTCCCAGACCCATTTCACTACGAACGCTTTCATTTCTTTGCAGCGTTCAGCAGTTAAGGAAATTGGTCTGAGATCCGTTTACATTTGCTTTGGTGGTTGTTTTTTTCCCCGAAGTGAGCTATTGTATATTGCAGCAACTGGACTGGCGTACTATTTCTAGAAACTGGTCAGGCTGCATCAGAACACTTTAAGGACCCTGTTTGGCTTTTTTCCAGATACCGGAATGTTCTTGGTATGGAAGGCTACACAGGGCAGTTCAAGTCCGAGCGGGTGTTTCGTATTAAGAGGGATGCTATGGAATGCATGTTTACTTGAGAATCATACACTGTGTGCTTCATGATCAATACCAGCCGTATACAAATAACCTGATTTTGCATGCCTGATCAACTAAAAAATGCTAAATTAGCCATGAACAGACAATAATGGCGAAATATCACAGCTGCAGCTTATGTGCGCCGACGACAAAGTCGGCTAACGGACTAAGTAAGTAAGTAATTATAGAAATATATGTGACAATTGCGCTGTCCCCTTTGCTGTGAAATCCATCGACATAATCGCCTACCAGTAAGTGATGTTTTTTTTCTCTCCAATAGAATATGGTTATCTTATCCCCTACAACGAATCATTGAACGCATGATTTGTGTGAAATACCCCAACTTTGTTTAATTAACTACATTTTGTATTGAGATTCATTTCCGCGGTGCACTGACGACCATTGTGAACGTCGTCGCCTACGCCGAGTTCGAGACCTTGCTGGATATCGTCAAATGTCGCAAAGTTATCTACGACTTCAGATGGAGATCCTGCAGATGGCTCGCCTACTCGCCCTGGACCCGCACACCGAGGCCATCGTTCGCGCTAACGTACCTAAAGACAGTCTACTCGTGCTAACGATGGACGCTTTCCCCAACGCCTTCGAGTGCAAAACGCACGACATCAAGAAACCAGGAGAACATTGGAAAGCGCTGAACATGGACGACAAAGGTCACGGTGAATACTTCTGCTTGTACGACTTGGCACCACGCTACGTTGAGATCCACCGATTCATGAATAAACATTGTGTAGAATGGACTCATAATTCGAAGAGACTTCAGAGTCATCTGTCTAACGTTTGCGAACAATACTGTGTTGCTTATCTCATGTTTCGCTGTCGCGGATTTCCGCTGACGGATTTTGTGAACGGTTTCGACACTGATCTGGTAGCAAACGATTGCCGTGTATTTGATTGGCTTAAATAATTGAGATATGATGTGTATGTTTCGGCACTATGTTTACTACTGTTTCGCTCTCGATAACAAGGTCATCATAGGACCGGTGATGTGGTTGTCATGTCATACATGTACCGTGTTTCATTAACAAGCAGGTATCATCGTCATCATCATGGTTCGAGCCTATGGCGCGGTGGTCAGACAACCGTAAGCTGACGACCTCTGCCGCGGTGTTCGGTCACCCGTAAGTCGTAGCACCATGCGAGCCACTGGCACGGTCGTAATGACCCGTAAGCTCACGACCGCTATCGTGGTTGAAAAATAACCCACAAATCATGTCACATCATCCACTTGTCACACACGCATGCATATGTTAACAGGTATGCTAATCATTATACGCTTGTATGTTTAGTAAATAAAATTCGTGTGCACTCGTATACTTTTCGTTCTTTCATACACGCGCATTCATACAAACACCTCTTTAAGTTAATACCTCATTACCCCTAATTACTCCTTAATTACCACTGCATACCCATTATACCCCACCTTCCCGCAGGAGGCACAACCTCCACTACATTCCACCAGGTGGCACTACATCCATTACATTCCGCCAGAAGGCAGGTCACGTGACCACAATGACTGGCGCCATTTTAGAATTTCACCGTGTGACCACCGCCACCACCACCGTGTCGCATTACAAATCACGAGATAACAACTCTCGAGTGTTGCTCTATTGTTCTCATACTGTATTTATTATGTTCTGATAATTACTCATTGCGCTTCCCAAAACAACATGTAACACGATTCATTGAACATATTTATAGAAACCACCAACCCATTGTAAGTTTGTAAAGCAAACACATTTTTGAATGAATTTGTTGCAACTAACACCGAATCTGTTGTTGTTCACAAAATCGAGCCAACGTGTGTGTGTGTGTGTGCGTCAGTGATTGAGTGAGTGAGTGAGTGAGTGCGTGCGTGACTGAGTTTGTGTGGCTCTGTGTGTGCGTGTGTGTGTGCGCGCGCGCGTGTGTGTGTGCTGGTATATGAACGTTTCGGTGATTAATCTACGATCCCTTGGAAGAAAAAGAACATGCTTGTTTTTTATCGAAATTCTCCATATATTCAGGTTTCTATCTAAACGGTTCGATAGTTCGCATTGAGAGTTGCACGGACGTAAATCGATTGTTCATAACATAAATTTACCATTTGTGGACGTTTTACGTGACAAATTGACGTGAAAGCAAACGTCATTTACGACTACACCAGGAAACTGTCTCCTGCGTCCGCGTGTACGTAGCGTCATTCGAAGGATGGAAATTTCGGCCAGTCGTTGTAAACAACAAGACACAACAATGAAAGTGTAGGTAAGTTGGATATCAGAACATCGACACATCTGAATAAGAAAGACAAAACTTCCAATCAATCGAGGCGAGGACAGCTACGATCTCTCTCACACGTACAATAACGTCATTATACGTCACAAATATGTACTGATGGCGTTAGCGTCATCGATACGCCGAAGAAAGGCTACACAAGGTAATTATCGTCTTGGATATGTCAATAAGAAATTGATGTTACATAATGGAACTATGCTGAAGAATGTTCAGCGGTATACAAACATCGGCTTTTGCTTGTTATCACATTTTATGTCTACATGTTATGTCTACGTGTTTGTCAATATTCTTTCAATGCGTCAAACATGCACTGTTTATTTGTTATTAGTGTCCCTTTAAGTCTCTTCAGCTTCTTACACATATCTAATATCAATTGCGCCCCAAAAGTAAACCATTTGTATATTATAAAACAGTTCGTTGGCTGCCTGTATGTGCACTCACATCTCCGTCAGTTTTGCATGTATCGGGCTGTCATTTTGCATGTGATCTACCAGGCCCATTGAGATGGTCCATAGTTTGATACATTTTTTTAATTCGTCCGAGAGGTGGAGAATGTTATTAACGTTACAAAATCCCGGAAGCGTAACCCAGCTGCCTGTTGCTGGTTACGTCAGTTACACGGGTGAGCGCGTGCGATTTCTGGCAAAAGGCTGTCCTAACAACTAGGCCAGTGACCAGTTACAATTTATTAATGCGGGTAGGCTGGAAACATTTGGGGTGCGTTTGGAGTGTCTGGAACTCAAATGTTGGGCATTTGAGGTTTGGTCTGTTTTCAGTGTTCATAACTGTGTCAACAATACTTTTTAGATTTCAGTGCAAATGACTTGAGGATGTATATGACGGCCTTTTCCCCCGGGCAACGCCGGGTAGCTCAGCTAGTTATCGATAAATGTGCCCGATCTGGTCTACTTTCTGGTTTAGTGGGCGTGCCGATAATGAGTCTGGTTCCCATAGTGTAACTTAATTGACTAAGGATAATTGTTTCAATAAGACAGTGAACGACTGGATTTCATGATTACACAAAACATACATCAATACTGCTTAACTAACTAGACAATTACGCTACACAACCACTCGACGGTCGTGTTTCTCGTCGTTGCGTCATCTTATAAGGGGACAAGTAGATATAAACCCTCTGATCCCACGAGAACGTTGACTGTCATCGACGATTACGAGACGACAACGATTGATATGATTTAATTAAATTCATTCAGATGAAATACGTGTGACGCTTGCGTTTGCTTATTCAAACACAACACTTGAATTCGGGGTGAGGCTTTGGACAGAGACACTCTGAGATAATATTTACACCCAGCCGGGCAAGTAATTCAAACGAATAAATGAAATTTATTTCAACAACAAGATATTTACATCACTTATACAATGCATATATCAATTAATACAACCTGTTGAGAAAGGAGTAAAAAGAAGTGCAATACTTATAATGTTTACCCTTGTAATAGCTTTGTAACATCATAATACATTTAGAACGAGAGTGCAAGAACAACATTTCAAAGTGCAACAACACCATTCTCATGCATAATCATGTTAGGTTAGATAAAACAACTAAACTACCGGAACATTTCTTGAACAACACTAAGTAATGTGTTTGCATTCAGCTGAACGGTCATTTAACTTGTCTTGTTCATGTTACGTAATCGGCAAGACTAGGTTACGACTCTAACACAGCTATTCAATATGTTATGTGTGTACTGCTTTTTCAACTGGTGAACATTTCTACAGCTAATCAGTGAACTGCCCAGGGAATTCCAAAGTTTTACCCCTTTAACAGAAATACACGTACCCTTGAGACTGGTACGTGCATAGTTTTGTATAAACTTACATTTATGTCTGGTTGAATAAACTGATTCATATATTCTGAACAACTGTTGTACATTCATTGGTAACAAACAGTAAAATGCCTTAAACATTATTACAGCCGTTTTTAATTCGACTCAATCTGGTACTTTAAAAATATGCAGATTGTAAACAGTATAGTTGTATGATCAAGTCTCTTGACACCACCACTATAAAAATTGGATTTTTCCAGTTTAACTTGACATCAATCATTACACCTAAAAAGTATGTGGACTTTACTCTATTGATTATTTATTTATTTATTTTACAGAAAATATCATCAGTCACCCTGCGATTTAAAAAAATCATGTAATTAGTTTTTATTACATTAAGAGATAATCTGTTAACAGAAAACCACACTTGGAGTTGTTCTAGTCCATTATTTATCACCCAAACAAGTTCATTTAAGTCCCTATCAGAACTTGATATGTTTGTATTATCAGCAAATAAAATAAAACACCTTTGAAATTTTACAAATGTCATTCTCATGCTGAAGTAGATCGAGAGTACTAACTCGCAGTGATACGTGGGTCAGATGTTTGACTTGGTAGACACAACTGTCGACACAAATGTTTGGTCTTCAGCCAATATATTCTAGAAAAAAACTTTAAACTTGTTACTTTGTATGTAGTTATCGATCTTTGAATGTGGATTCTTCATCTCTTTTCGGTGTGTGGCTGGACTGCAGAGCGAAACTATGTTATGATTTGTACATTTTCGCTCAATTATTTTTTATTGATGTTATATGTTTATAATTATTTAGCCAAATATGAAAGGTTATAAACAAAATGCAATAATATTCAAAACACTTGTTGACTTTGTGATGTTAGAATGTCTCATATCCTCCCGAGTCCCCGCGTCCCCGAGTCCCCGCGTCCCCAGGCGTGGACATTTGTTTCTGCTGCCTATATTCAAAACAACTGTTTTTAAGGCATCAAGACCCAGTGTTCCTGTTAGAGGACTTCTGGTGAATGTGGATTAAGTTGAAGATGATTTATGATATTACTCATATTTCAAAATGGCTGAACCCGGACCGCGTGGAGGATGTGCAACACGACCAGGTGTTATATCAAATATTATAATAACGTTGTGTGAATTATTAGTTTGGCCCCACAAATATAATACATTTGTGATTCAGTATGTGTAACAATATACTGCTGAATGTGAAAATATAGTCAATAATTAGCTTTAGCAGCGTCATATCTACTTGATGCAACTATCACTGGGCAAACATTAGTAGGCCTATCCATTTGTTATTGAAAACTATTACAACTTGTCCACGAACATGACGCACGGAGACAGCGTTATTCGCGGTACCTTTTTGTTCAACAAAGTCATGCGAGCGAAGAGGGACGTAACTTTATTTCGCGAAACGTTCAAAATATACACGTTGGTCGGAAATTGTGCCATCATTTCGTGACATTATTAACAGCTTGCAGTTTTGCCACTGGCAATGACGTTGTTTGCATTTAGTCACGTAGGTATTTCGAACGTCGCTGCTGTCGCACGCCAGTCGCCTCTTTTAAGGGCTGCATGCGCCACGGTTGATATAGAGCGTCATCACGTCGGACGCAGTAAGTGCCGTCTTGAAGAAGGCGACCTGTCGGGAAAAGATAGATATGTAGGTCCAGCATAAACAGGTTGACAGTTGAACACATTAACACCTTTATATTATATTGTTTAAATACTCCCTATATTATAATTACTTCCTTTTCTCCAGAAGTATTGTTTTTTGTCATTAAACTTGCCTTTCTGTCTTATTCAATCTTTCCCTGTGACTAGCCAATAAAAGGAGCCGTAATAAACAATCGTTTTTTTCTCAAAATGTTGTAGAAAACAAAATAAAACTCTTTGGTAATGTTGATTTTAGTGCCATGTTCAGTGAACGCTGCTACCAAGTGGGCAGACACCGAGCGATGCAATTTTTTGTACACGCACGTCGGTGCTCGTTGTACGAGAAAAAGGTCTTCACATTTATCGCGTCCGTTATATTTTTGTCGGGAAATTCGCCGACTGACACACTCATCAAACTTATGGTTCGCGCGCTTTTCCGGGCCTGGTAGAATTCCTGTACAATTCGTGTAGTGCCCCGGAACGAGCATTCACCAACGCATTTTCGTGTTATGCGCTGGCGCGAACTTATTTATAGATCCTGTGGGCGCCATGTGTCCCATAGTGCATGTAGGCAGGCACGAACATTTATCCACAAACACTTGTGTTATCCTGCAAGATTTAGTTTGAAAAAATAATTCTAATAAGTCTGTCTTATGCATCTGTACTTTTTATCACGTGCGTCAAAGGGCATTTACGTATAAAGATTATGGTTTTTACTGATAATTTATGGTTTTTGTCTGCCATAACTATATATATACTGTTTTGTTTCACAGGACTTGACAGGTATGGTGATGATCATAAGATTATTCGTACACAAATGTCCACCAATGTCTATAGTGAGGTACTCATTCGTACAGCTGAGTGAACTGGAGCAACGTAGCAAACTTGCCCAACGGTCGACACGGCACACGATTCGAACCCGGGTTCTCTCGATTGAGAATCAGATGCTATTGCCACTGCGCCACGTAGCTCCATACATAGTCTACATTTCCTGTTGACCTAATACACTAATTCACTCACATAATCACCCACTCACTAACTCACTAACTCACTAACTCACTCACTCACTCACTCACTCACTCACTCACTCACTCACTCACTCACTCACTCACTCACTCACTCACTCACTCACTCACTCACTCACTCACTCACTCACTCACTCACTCACTCACTCACTCACTCACCCACTCACCCACTCACCCACTCACCCACTCACCCACTCACCCACTCACCCACTCACCCACTCACCCACTCACCCACTCACCCACTCACCCACTCACCCACTCACCCACTCACCCACTCATAACACCTGTCGGCCACTGGGGTCGATCTCTTCTCGCTCCAACAATCTGTCTCCAGAGTGTTTAACTATATGTCCACCAGTATCAACCAAATATCTTTCTATATATGCTAATTATTCATGTCAACATATTAGAAACAATGGTGCTATTGTTAATCGCTAAGTCGAGGACACAGTTATATAATATTCACTCACGGAATCCATGTGGCCGTCAAAGAATTCTTTGCACAGGAAGGACCCAATGGTCATTGGGCACTGTGTGATTATCGTCTTCCCTGTTCAACGAATGCACTTACGTTATTATGACCAGCGAGAACAGCTATTTGAACAAAACATATAATGACATTCACCTTGCCAAAAAGATAATACATTATTGATGCTAAGAAGACAATGATTATGTTTGCTATATTGAACATATACAAAAGAGCTATAAGGTACGTAGTGCCGTTATCCAAAGAAAACATTAAGTAAATATCGTGACGGAACATCATATTTAGATATATGAACATACTCATTCTCACAAATAATTATAAATAAATGGAATTGTTGATTGATTGTGTAACTGCTCAGGGCGGGATCCAGAGAGGGTTGTCTAGGGGTGGGCACAAAAACCTCCACTGGCGGCCGAACCAAATTGATAAAACATTTGATGATGTTGTGCCACCGTCGCCGTCGCCGTCACTTCAGCTTCTCCGCTGTCTCGGGCTCGATTGGTGACATCAGAAGACGGGGGTGGGTGTATGGGTGTGTGGGTGTGTGGGTGTGTGGGTGTGTGGGTGTGTGGGTGTGTGGGTGTGTGGGTGTGTGGGTGTGTGGGTGTGTGGGTGTGTGGGTGTGTGGGTGTGTGGGTGTGTGGGGGTGTGGGTGTGTGGGTGTGTGGTGGTGTGGGTGTGTGGGTGTATGGATGAGTGGGTGTGTGGGTTTATGGGTGTGTGTGGGTGTGGGGGTGTGGGGGTGCTGTTGTAAACATTTCGCCGACGCGTCAGGAACTTCAGCTTATTGTAACCTGCTGAATGGGGGCACATTTTCAGGGATCTGGGGGGCACAGTTAGGTGGACCCATTTAAAAGTCTCCGGGCACGCAAAAAATTCCAAGGGTACGCGCCATTCAGGCCCCCCTGAATCCGCCTATGCTGCTAGCCGTCGGAGCAAAATTTACAAATAGGGCTGTTTTCACATAGTTAGAAACTGTGTGTTCAATCATTATTGCCATCTGGGGTTTTTGCATGTAGATGAATACTGTTTAATCTTGTTAATAATAATGTTTTGTATCTACCAAAGCGTGAATGGCATTTTAAATTTAACATTAAAAACAAATTAAAATACAGTGCCCAGTACATCACATGACTTATTGCCAGCTTCTCGCCGACCTTCTATTCGGAGACTCACTGAACACTCCCGCCACCTAGCGTATAGAAAATACCTAATCCGGCTGGTAACTTTTACCTGTCAGCACCTGTCCGTCTGCAAATGTAGTGTCCGAGTAGACAGCCACGTAAGACCCATTGTAGCTCATCGTGTACATGTGCCACCCGCCATCTGCCGCCTGTCAACAAGTTGTTACAAAGAGACTAGACTTGTTTATCTTTCAGATTTATTCGGGCGGAAATGAATCATAAATTACTAGCTGAATTGTCGAGCTTTGCATGAGAAAAATATTCCAGATAAAGACACGTGTATGCCAATAGATATCTACACATCTTAGGGAGCGATCTAGCAATCTTGTCTACTCGAATGTGACCCATTTTCCAATCATCTGCACTAACATCTAATACCCATTTAGTACACAACAGTATTATTGACATTCAATAATTCTGAATACTGAAGATAGACCGAACCACAAAATCCCAACTCTTGAATTCCACCCACCTTCAAAATGCAGTGACTGAGCCCATCGCAATTCCTGCAGCCTACCCGCATTGATAAATTGGAACTGGTCACTGGCCTAGATTTTAGTCCTAAAACCTAGGCCAGTGACTTGCGGCCGCCCGCCAAATGCGGAGCCACGGAGTTGTTGCATGCGGCCCGCGGAGTAAACACTATAGTGTACACAACGCGGCCCGCGGGATGACAATATAGTCGAAAGAATCAACGGAGTAGTGTCGCTGATTGAAAGGTTCGACAAAATATGTGTGCCACTGTGAAGCTCTTCAAGGCCCGTTACGATTATTTAAGATGTATGAAAACATACTGAAACGTTACAATGTTTCTTTTGTAGTCTGCCAGAAATTGCACGTGGTCACTGCGCTGGTCACTGCTAAATGCTGACGTGATCAGCTACAAGCTGACTTGAAGGAGGGTTACGATTTTGAAATGGCAATAACGTAAAACCTAATCAAAATGTATGGATGCATTCAGCAACTTTTTTGTAGATGGCATTGTCATTTTAAGATGATATAGAAAAAAACATTAAATTCCGGGGATGCAACTCCACGTACTGCCTATTGTAATAGTGAGCCGCCCTCTAAGTCTACCACCCCATAGGGGCCCACGGGGCAATTCGTAACAGTTTAAATCACGCCTATAAACCTTCAGCCACATCAGCCACAGAAACAAACACAGATCCACACCGCAAGTGTTTTATAATAAACATTGTACTCGGGATGTACGAAGAGGTAGGTGTGCCATAAATGCAATCACAAGAAGACACTGCAAGAGTCACTGAAAAAAAGTTATCTGGAGAGGCTATGAACGGAAGGAAAGGTGTTTACAACAATAACAAGAGTTTGAGTAGGTTAGCAACTGAGATGAGAACATTCAAGATATATTTTTGGAAATGATATATCTTGCAAAGAGGAAACTTCCTTCTTCCTGTAGTGTAGTGCCTGTGGCGGCACCTGGTGGATTAAAGGGGGTTACCAAGATGGTTGCCATGTCATGTGTTATGTATTCGCCCGCGCATACCACAAATGACACAACACAGACATCACACTCCCCATTTGCAATTTTGGTCTGATTGGTGGAATAACATTACCGAACGACAGTCTTTAGCAAGTAACTTACATCATGGCCAGTCTTTCCAAAATAGTCTTCATCAGTTTTCAGCCATCCGCAGTTGATTCCAGGTGCACCAGATATTAACGAAATGGTGGCGTTAATCTCGCAGTTGCCGTTATTCACCAACCCCATGGAACCGTAGTTGTTGGGAGTTCGTAGGTACCAGAAGCTGCAGAGAAGGAAGACAGTTTCGGGTGTCTAGTTAAATACATATATTTATTAACTAAAATATGTGTATTTACCATAATAATACGTGAGCTCGTTCAGACAGTTGGTGTTTAACCATTCGACCGTTCTGGCCGCTGGTAAACGTCTTGCAACTGACAACCAACCTCGTACAACGGGTAATGGCACGTCACCTGAATGCGAATTCATTGAGTTCGATGCCAGCGAAGTATGGAATCTCGAGGTGCGCCTTCTTTGTGCTGTCGAAGTAGCCGCAGTTGCCGCTGACGTTGCAGATACTGGGGTCGTTTACTATCTCAACGTCAAACGAATCGACCCAGGCGTCTCCGACGGCGCCGTACGGACGAGGCTGGTCGAACGTGATGCACGATATCAGGCCTTGCAATGGAAGATCTGGAGACGACGAAGACGCACGTTACTCATCAAACCAAGAAGAATGAAGTTATAATCGTGTTTGTGATGAAGACGACGACAATATCGATTCTTATCATCGCCGGCCCCAAAGTCATCATGATGACATTAACAACACATCCGCGATTATAATAATACGGTAATGTAATAATTTACCTGACCCATCGTGTACGCATGCGCATGCTGCTAGGCTGAATTTGGTATTGGAACTGCAAGACATTTCTATTCCGCCCACGACAAACGTCGTCTCAGATGATCCACTAGACAGAGGACAGTCACCTACAAGCAAAATAATCGCAATCACAAAAACTATACTAAGTGGCCGACAACATGCTATGTTTTTTGCTATGTATGTATGTATGTATGTATGTATGTATGTATGTATGTATGTATGTATTTATGTATGTATGTATGTATGTATGTATACATGCATGCATACGTGCATGCACGTATGTACGTACTTACGCACGCATGTATGTATGAGTGAAGTCACGAAAAATGGAACGCTTTCATGTTATAATCTTCTGAGCTTTGCCATTCAGTTATTAAATTGAATATCCCATTTTAATTTTTGGTAGGGATAAACCGTGGTTTTATCTTTCAGGAAAGACAACTACAGCAAGTTTCAACAAGATTTGCCTCTTCTGCAGCGAAGACCTAAAAATGAGGATATTTGGCATAAAATGTAAAAAATTTGGTGACAGTATTTCAAAGCTAAAACAAACATTACAGGAATATATGGAGGCTGTGAAAAACTAGCTGTCTACTCTAAGCAAATGATGCGTTATTGAGGTGAGAATCTCGCATTGTTTAAAAAAAAGTAGCTTTGGACGGTGGGTGTACTGGTCTCTCAAAAAAAGGAAATTAGCTAAATAAACATTAAACAATATTCTGTCATACAACTCTTCCTCAATTGTTTTAAAGTTAAAAAAAATTTAGTCATAGAGAATTGATTTTGGGAAAACTGAAAAACATTCTGTCCCTTTATGTTCCGTCTGTCACACACTATTTTCCAAAAAGAAGTTAGGAGAAAATATGAAAAAAAATACGCTATACAGTGATTGACCCATTTACAATTCACATATACAATATCATTAAGCAGTGACCTGCAGTTAACGAGTAGCAAACCATTAATCAATTCCGTTCCTCAAAACGTCGCGTCTGTTACACTGTGAGTAGCGGAAATTTTTTGGTTACCATGGAAACGGTGGTCTGGGTAAAATAAGTTCAATATATTTTTAAGCAGTAAGACACAATATATACTTTGGGCAGAACAAATTGCATTATTTCCATGAATTAAACAATGAGTGTATCTATCTGCCATGCTTGGCATTAACGCCTACTTCTGGAGAGGTTCCACCATTCTAATCTGTATTATCCCAAAGATTGACATTTTGCAATAACTGGCTGGCAATCCACTAACAATAGGGTGCATTGCATAGTTGCTTTTTAATGTACTTTTGCCATGCAGATGGCTTCATAGACAATTCCAGGTACCCCGTAAAACAAATGTATATTTATATATCGCCGATGTTGCCTCATGCCATTCATGCTTTTTTGTACTCAAATCATCTAAGGATGTAACATACACACGCATGCACGCACGCACGCACGCACGCACGCACGCACGCACGCGCACACACGCACGCACACACACACATACACACATACACACATACACACATACACATACACGCACAGTATCTGAATATCACATAAATTCATACAAATCAAAGAAATCTAGTATTCTGCCTGCGCCTACACAGAACACACAGAGGAGAAACACTCCTGTCAATAATCCTCTGTGTTACACCTCTCCAGAAACCATACAAGAAATGTGGGATTATAGCTGAAATATTCCACAAACCAAATTAATGTAGTTTGGTATCAGCATTTAAAGGGACGGGTATTGGCAGGAACATTGGCAGAAAAATATCAGCAAATCAAACATTCATGATCAAATAAAAATACAAAAACATTTCAAACATTGCTAAGACACTGGCAGTTTCTAGTTCTAAGCAAAGAGTTCACGTATATAAACATGCTCTGTGGGACTGCCAAGTTTAGAAAAGGAAATGTTTCCCCACAAAAATATTTCAAGATGAAAATCTGGCCTTCCATATAGAAGGTTCTGAAGTTCAAGCCATTATATCTATTGTATGCGGGGATTCCGGTGTCTAGTGGTTGTATTCCATCCGCCTGTTCCAAGCACACGCAAGTGGATAGGAGTTAACTGTTTTGAAAGCCATCAGGAGACAAAAGCAGGAAGTCTAGCTCTCTACAAATTAAGAGACTGTGTTCCGGTAGCCCACAAAGTCAGATGATCTTCACCCATCTACTAACTACTTTAACCCACTAGACGTCATAGGAGTGGGTCCCCTATTAGTTCCATCTCATCAGATCATCAGTAATAATATTTGAAAGTAGAATATGAGATCAATGAGAATTACCAGAAACAGGACAGGTTATAACATCGTGGTTGGTTAAGCTTCAATAAATTATGTAATCACATGTTTGGTAGCCATATTGAAATTCATGTAGTCAGATCTGCAGTTATTACTATGTAAAAGTAAATACAAGTTGCATAAAGAAAGTGATAGAGATCACGTAAATCAACAACCCAACCAAGCAGAGACAGATTAAAAATAAATGTTTGTTTTATATCGTCTGTCTCAATTGTTGACGTGCCAGTAAAACGGTTGTGTTGTCCTCCATGGTGTAATCTATGGTACCCAGTGCAAGACGAGCCCAGACAATTATTCATTTATTTTTTATAGGGAAAAACAAATCTGGGTAGAACTTTTCCAACCGGATTTTGAAAAAGGGCACACTTTTTCAATGTCAGCACTATCATTCGACCAATTCAGTGGAAAACCTAATACCTTAATTTTTGCCTGATCAGTACCATCACAGTACACCTCTATGAGCAACAAAAATATGACCATTGTAGAATGTTTTGCTGGATACGTAGATTGATAAGTGTGACAGACGCGACGCCAAAATTTTAATGATCTATTTCATCATCCTATATAATAAACACAAGGCAATAAGTTATCTTCTACTTATCATTTTGGTACACTTTCAACCCTATATTACAACATCATATACAAAAATACATTTTTTTAGAAAGAATTTTTTTTCCATTTTTCGTGACTTCGCTCGTATGCATGTGTGTATGCATGTATGCATGTATGTATGTGTGCGTGCGTGTGTGTGTGTG
This sequence comes from Escarpia spicata, assembly GCA_963995525.1. Lineage (NCBI taxonomy): Eukaryota > Metazoa > Annelida > Polychaeta > Sabellida > Siboglinidae > Escarpia > Escarpia spicata. The sequence continues at coordinate 67,596,619 of OZ023208.1, forward strand.
TGCGTGTGTGTGCGTGCGTGCGTGTGAGTGTGTGTGTGTGTGTGTGTGTGTGTGTGTGTGTGTGTGTGTGTGTGTGTGTGTGTGTGTGTGTGTGTGTGTGTGTGTGTGTGTGTGTGTGTGTGTGTGTGTGTGTGTGTGTGTGTGTATAATATATATATATATACATACATATATATATTATGTATATATATATATGTGTGTGTGTACACGCACGCACACACACACACACACACACGCACACACGCACACACACACACACACACAAATACACACACACACACACATACATACACACATAATGAATGTGCTGTTCTAGACGATACAACACCTGGGGACTGCGTAGTCGCAGGGAAAATGCAGTTTGGGTCACTCGCGTTGCGCACGCATGTCTTCGGATAATCGTCCCACACTTCGCACAGATTACAGCACTGCTGAGTCGCCGTCCAGTGGTCGCCTGCCCTCACGCAGTGGTAGAAGCAGGAACAGTCGCACGGGTCGGCCACGAATCCCGACACACAGCCAGACGTATAGCACACGTGACTACACGCCTCTGTACAAGCAAACATACCAACTGAATCACCACACTTGTTATGTGCAGTTCCGGTAAGCGTTAGTCACACGTACAACCTTGGAGGCACCAAAACAATACACTGTGTGGGAGGTGCGTGTGCGTGCGTGCGTGCGTGCGTGCGAATATATCAAAACTACGATTAAAAACAATCACACAAGCAGTTGCCGCCACAATAAGTGCTGGTCCCGATACAAACCGTTAAAAGAGCTACAACTGTACTGGGTCTTCTTCTTAGTCTTCTGCCACGTAATCTGTCCTTTGCTCCGTTAAATGTTCTTACACTTATCCAGGTATTTTGACTTTCTATTAATTTAGCCATGCCTTATTTATTACTTCTTTCAGTACTTCCCATTAAATCATTATGTTCCTCCCCTCTGCTATTTCTTTATAATCGCCCTTCTAAAGTCCATTTCCAAAGTCGATAGTTTTATGAAAGCATCTATATTATATTTATTTAAAACATTCCAATAAATATATCTTAGGAAATACTTGTTAATATGTTGGATTGGAGCTGAAAAATTCAATATTCACCAACGATGGACATGCATATTACAAACGGACGGTGACTCAGATTTTCAACATCTGTTTATTTGGAAGCTGTGCTAGTTAGCTCCAGCCTAAACAGATTGCTCCAGCCACGACAGTTCCCTGAAAAACTATGACTACAATTTGATAACACGCGTTTTGGAAGACAGCTTCAAAGTGATCCATTGTAGCATGTATAATATTCTCCCATCTCGTTGCTCACACCGAGTCACACACAATACAACATAACGTTGTAGTTGTATTCATTCCGATGACAACTGACACTGCAGACACCTTCAGCGACTACGTTAGTCTCGCTTAACCAACTCTCGTCTACCTGCGTGACATCGCCGGGAAGATAGTCTGGCTCAGAATCGCGTTTTGACTGCCCACTTGTTGACAGCCATGAGAGCTGCCACCTAGTGGATACGCATGTGATTAAAAGGCACTAAACTACGAACAACAGTTTAGTGTCGGGTTGTTTTGTGTGTGACATGTTTCATTAGTATAATATTATCTGATAAAAGTGTATCCTCATTTAATTTGTTATTTCATTGTTGGTTTGATAGCCAATCATCGTCTCTACCCGAATCTGGAGTTAAGTCCCCTACCGGTAACATTAGCACGACCTTAACATTCCAGGCCGTAGTGAGGGGCCTATGCTGCCACCTCACGGCGCCGGGGTAATCGAGGCTACGACTACGTTCACCTTGCAAGGCTCTTAATCTCGAGAAAAAGACATTAGCCCTATAACCTATGGGTATGCAGTAGTAACTTTAATGTGCGTGCGCATGGTAGACGGGAAGCAGCGCGCACAATTCCTGTATGCGTCCACACTTTTAATGTACGTCTATGTGCATATTTTAAAATAAAAATATAAGGAATTTATTTGCCACGGTTACCAAGACAATTGTGTCCTTTGCAGTGTTTTTTTATACAAGCTATCAATAAATCGTTTCGCCACATATTGAATCTAATGGCAACTAATTATAACAAGTCTTGGTTTTTCGAATTGTAAGCATTGGAGTGAATTCCAGTGGAGTAAACTTTACGATTTTTAGTACAAAATCGGCAAAGCCAAATAATTTGGCCAGTGTTCCTTTATAAATTGAGGCGAGTTGTATCAGCCGATCGATGCAGATACTGTCCTATTGCTAGATAGTATATGTAATACTAGCTAGGTAAACGTCGCGGTCTTTCTTAACGACCTTTTAAGTCTGGGCTCAATAAAACTGCCCGGCTGGATATCCAGATATAAATAGAGGTCAGTGGGAAAGACCCCCCCCCCGCCCACCCACATGGTGAATTTGATATATTAGCCAGTAGTCATTTACTACAGTAATAATATTAACGTTAGCAATGGTAGTCATATGCACACGCAATACGTTTGCGGACTTATTGTGTGCAATTAGCAATCAGTGATTATTTGATTCTTGATTATTGTTGTTTACAATTAGTAATACTGTAATAAAATTTCATTAACTTGACCAGTTTCAATCTATACTTGAGTTGTGTTATCTTTCTGTTTCCTATTTCTCTCCTGCCAGTGATTTCAAAAAAATTTGAAAGGGTTATGTTTGATCAAATCCACGATTACTTCCAGTCTAAAGCGTTATACTACAATAGCCAATATGGGTTTAGAAAGAAACTTTCTACTGAGCTTGCTACACTTGAAATCATAGACAGAATTATACAAGAACTTGATAAATCGGTTACTCCAATAAATATATACAAAATTCACCATATGGGTGGCCACGGGGGGTCTCGCCCACTGACCTCTATTTATAACTAGATATCCAGCCGGGCAGTTTTATTGAGCCCAGACTTAAGGTCGTTAAGAAAAACCGCGACGTTTACCTAGCTAGTATTACACACACACACACACACACACACACACACACACACACACACACACACACACACACACACACACACACACACACACACACACACACACACACACACACACACACACACACACACACACACACACACACACACACACACACACACACACACACACACACACACACACACACACACACACACACACACACACACACACACACACACACACACACACACACACAAACAAACAAACACACACACACACACACAATCGTAAAGTTTACTCCACTGGAATTCACTCCAATGCTTACAATTCGAAAAACTAAGATTTATTATAATTAATTGCCATTAGATTCAATATGTGGCGAAACGATTTATTGATAGCTTGTATAAATAAACACTGCAAAGGAAACAATTGTCTTGGTAACCGTGACAAATAAATTCCTTATATTTTTATTTACAAATATACACGTAGACGTACATTAAAAGTGTGGACGCATACTCGAAGGAAGGAATTATGCGCGCTGCTTCTTGTCTACCCTGCGCACGCATATTAAAGTTACTACAGCTTACCCTTCCGTTATAGAGCTAATATATTTTCCCCAAGATCCAGTGAACTGCGGTCACCTTGTAGGTCGATTGGTGTGCATGAGCAGGCGCGGGTTTCCTCTTCCGGTCCACTGCAAGGAGGTGACACGCACTCTCGAGAACGAGTTTCCTTCTGGTCACACTTGCATTCGCTCCAGGATGTCCACTCACCCCACTCAGCCGCTGGACACAAACAGTTCACACACTGAGGATTCGGACTATCTTCGCAGTTACATTATAGAAACGATTAATGTTGTTATTATAAAGATAACAAGACACATTTAAATAAGGTATTGTGTCAATAAACCTGACGATTAACACCTATCCTTCCATAGAACAAATTATTACTGTTATGTTAATGTTTTGTGTTTTACGTTTCTGCGTGTGGGTAGGAAGGGTCGCAAACATGCAAATAAATTAAGCTGGTTAATAACGTCGGACGTCAATCGTTGAACAGATACAGGCAGAACAATTGTAGTTGTAATCAACCCGTAGGACTGGGTATATTCAACACGTCTACTCAATGATATTACGTGAACAGTAATGCAGCAATATAGCTTGTACATAATAAAAAAGGTATCGTTTCTTGTATTGTTGTCAATACATTTTACTCGTACAATAGGTTAGAATCGTGTAGCAACAGCCCAAAGAACTAGAAATAATCGTATATATAGTAGCGTTCACACAGAATGGGTCATGCATAGATGTGTATGTTCTTTGAACACATGATACAATAAATGTGTCTGATCTTCGAATACATGCTACAATAAATGTGTCTGTTCTTTAAACACATAATACAATAACTTACCCACAAACAGACAGGGCGCCAACAGCATCAGTAGAAGCAGAGTTGTCTTCATCGTTACAAGATGGCCCAAGTTCTATACATCAGTTCCAAAACAAATCAGATAATAGACCAATAAATGACATAGTTAACGGTAACCCCGATTAAATGTATTTATCTCAATGACAGCTGGCTGACCAATATAAATAACTGTTTTCCCAAAACGTATATTACGTTCACACATTCTACCATATCGCTTGTTGCTTAACTGAGAAATAATCAGCCTGCTGCAGAGTGACAAATTAGACGCTTACCGTTTATGCGTCATCACTGAAGTGCTACTAATAGATTGTGATGTGAACGTGGCATTCAGTGCCCCGACCAGATGTAATCAACGTCAGTGTCCAGTCTATCACCCTCGGATCCCTGCCCGACCCATCTCAGTGTAAAATGTATTTTGCGAACAATTATTGGTTTTAAAGTAAACACAAATTTAAAATGTGTCAGTAGCTAAGATTAGTAGTCAATAAACCAATATTCATTCCGTACAATGCTGCAGTGTCTATAACGAAAATATCTTCCATTCAACAACTGAATCTCTGCAAATGATGTACTTACTTGTTACAGACCTTCTTTGGAAGTGGCGATCAAGTGGTCTCAACGCGTTTGTCCGAATGGTGGTTCAAGAAGTTTCTGCATCTGGTTTATATGTGATCGAAGGGCACTGTGCAGACTGCCTTATTGTGATTGGCTTGTTAGGCGTTATCACGGTGTCAATCATTACTTGTACTTTAATGTGAAAGGTGTGCCAAGTGGAACTTACTGTTATTCAGTTTAGCCCCCGGCTAGAGATGGGACATGATGCCGTTCATTTGTAACGTGTTGCAAATACTAACAATACAATATTGCATTTTGAAAAAAGAATATCATATACTTTCAACGGTATTGGAAATGGTGTTGCAATTCTGTGGGGCCTGCGTGTGTTGTGTAATACATTACAATACATTACAATATGTAACAACAATACAGCAGTAGTTGTAATAATAAGGAATACTTAGCAGTAGTAAAGATTTATGCACTTGTGAATGTTTTATAACGACTCCTTCCAAGATTGATTCTGTCCACCGCGTAACAGAATTAAAGGATTTTTCCCACACCTTAGTTCGTTACACCTGCACTTTCAGCACGAAATATATGAGTTATCTTTAATAATAATGTTAAAAGACGTATTTCTCAAATTTGCTGTTGCTGTTATTATCATATTTGTGATTTACGACACATTTGCCGTTATTTGTCTCTTTTATGTTACAAAAATCATTACAACAGCACTTGCTACTAGTAGACTTGACTATTGGAATTCCCTGTTTCACAATAATATTATTGCCTTTAAGGATATCAATAGGTATAAACGTGTACATAATTGCTTAGACAGGGTTGTGACTCGATCGGCCTGCGCGGTTTTCTCATTCAGTGCCCCTTCTTATGTCTTTACACTGGCTTCCTGACCAATTTTATATCATTTAAAGAACTGTATCAGGCACTTTCATGTAAGCAACCGGTATAGTCACATTCACTGCCTATTTCTTAAAGAAAGCCTATTCAGCTTCAATCATCTAGTTTTGGTTTACTATTGTCAATACCAATATTGGAACAAGGGCATTTCTTGTTGCTGAACCAACTCTTTGGAATATGTTCCTTCTTAGTGTTAGATCAGTTGAAAATATTATAAAATTTTGCCGTCATGTAAAAACCTACCCTTATAACCCTGCGTATCTACTTTAGTTCCCTGGCTTATCGATCCATCTGTTGACGACTTTAACACGGCTTATTGATTCTGAGATTAACTAACTCTGTTGTATTGATGCGCCTCTGAGCTTGGTTTCCGATGATTTGGACGCAAAAGAAGTTACCGTATTTGGTAATTCAAACTTGACGTCATTCCGTGATAAGTATATTATTCCACGATATGGACATGATACAACAATAGGGACATATTATACAGAAGAGAGAATATGGTACTAGGATGTTTCCGCAGGTAACTGTTGATATGTGTGTGTGCGTGTGTGCGTGTGTGCGTGTGTGCGTGTGTGCGTGTGTGCGTGTGTGCGTGTGTGCGTGTGTGCGTGTGTGCGTGTGTGCGTTCGTGCGTTCGTGCGTTCGTGCGTTCGTGCGTACGTGCTTACGTGTGTGTGGTGTATCGTGTGTCGTGAGGTGTGGTGTGTGCGCGCGCGCGCGCGTGTGTGTATATAGCGATTGACACGACACCGTTTATGATGATATTACGACACGTTTGATGTTAATAAAAATTATTATTATTTATATTAAGTATTCATGTGTCGTTAATGTATGTGTAGTGCATTATGCATCCGCTGTGAATTTCATTCGATCTATCAGCATATCACAACGTGTGTGACGTAGTACACACGTAATTTCTGAAAACTAATGTAATACGAAAATAATTAAACTTTGGAACTTAAACGTGAAATGCCGTATAAGATGTAAGGTTTCAGTGTCGTTGTCCCTAAGCTGTCAGCTTAATGATGATATATCAGCCACAATTCCCCAGGTCCATCTCGTGAAACGTGACCCTCGTTTTATTACAGTGCTTAGTGATGTTCGGAAATGTTACTTTTATCCCGAAAGAGGTAAGTCTGATAAGTCGGTGCTGTAAGTAGATCCGCACATACCGTAATCAATCTAGTGTTAATTGTACACATGAAACAGACTTTATGAAGACTACATAGACAGTGTATACTGTTTGAATATATAATATAAATCCATAATCTAAATCAGTTGTTGCGTGGCGCCTCACAAGCAGCAAATAAATTTGCTTTGGATAACATTTTCGCCGCCGCACCGCATATTATTGAAAATGGGAGCAGAGAATCGTATGTCTGCCCTCTAAAGCAAACCACACACCTTTCACAGTCGACCAAAATACACATTAATCGTCTCATAAAATTTAGATTTCCAACCGCAATTGACGCTCGCCACAAAACCAAACATTCACAATGGGGGGGGGGGGGGGGGGGGGAGGGGCAGAGCCATATGTCAGCCCCCCCGGAGAAATTGCAGGGAGGCAGCTACCCACCCCCCGTTCCCGCGCTAATGGACGTGACCGAACTTTCGGAGTCTTGTGGGCACCTTTTGTTTTACTTATAATATGCGTACATGGTGCACGTCCAGATTTTAGAATTGCAGTCACTCACATTCCTAATCACAATGTCATTATATTTGGCGATGCAATTGTTGTTGCGGATCATGCAAAATAGACAGCGACTTTCAGCGATATAAAGAAAGGACCGCCAACAACGAAGCGAACGCATTAGAGCATTTCGGATGCGTCAAAATCAGTTCATTGCGAGATAGTTGACACTGGTTGATTCACTGCCTGATGGTAGATGTGGAAGGCCATGGTCTCTACCAAAAAGCACGCACTGGTGGGACAGCATTGTCAGAGACTGGTCGACAACACAGTGGCTGGAGAATTAAAAAAATATACGTTTTAAGTATAAAATGTATTGGTTCGTTGTATCTAATCTAGCCTTATCAGTCCTATGGAGTAGAGGCCATTCAAAAATTACGAAACGCCATTTTCCCGAAGCGGTCCCAACACAATGTAAGTAGATCCGCACATAGCGTAATCAATCTAGTGTTAATTGTACACATGAAACATACTTTATGAAGACTACATATACAGTGTATACTGTTTGAATATATAATATAAATCCATAATCTAAATCAGTTGTAGCGTGGCGCCTCAGCAACTCAGTTTGCTTTGGATAACATGTTCGCCGTCGCACCGCCTATTACTGAAAGTGGGGGCAGAAAATCATATATGTCTGCCCGCCAATTGCACTCCACACACCTTTCACAGTCGACAAAAACACAGTTAACCAGTGTCTCACCGTTTTAAGCAACAGCTTTAAGGAGGATGTTGCGTTTCGTCCACATTTGATGTATCATGCTTTTCATTTTTTCTCTAACCTGGCACTGATTCTTGGCGTACCCTTCCTCGCCGAGCCCCTCGGCAATACGTCGGTGTACCTTACTGTCCTTGGATGTATTGTCCAGACACACCTGAAAGTCAGCACGCCCCCAGATCACAAGTAACGCCTTTATTTCTATTAGTAGGCTAGAAGGAAACGCCGTGATGATTACCAATGATGCAAAACGTACAAAAACGTTAATCAGCGCCATCTATCGCCCTCTCGCTCAGAATGGTTTCGTAACTCGGTCGCAGACGACGCATCCCGTCGGGACCAAGTTTTTTTATTCATTTTTACCAAATTAAAGTTTGGGTTTAGGCTATGTTAGTTTAGGTTAGGTCGGTAATAGGGTTATGGTAAACTTCGCAAATCTTCGCCCCAGAAACATCCCCGTCCACGACTGAGTTACATGCGACAATGCAGAACTTTGCGTCGCGGAATCACGGGAGGTAATCAGCGCCATCTATCGCGGGGTTAAGCTAACCCGGGTTAAGGCTTAACCCTGGTTAACTACCCCAGGGTTAGAGTCGTGTAGACGCCCTACCCCGCGGGAAGAACTGTCGTGTAGACGCGGCTTTAATGTGCGATGACTTCCACAGCTGGGTGGCTTTTGCTTCGCTCGCGCGCGTCTGCGTGCGTGCGGGCGTGGACGTGCGGGCGTGGACGCGCGTACACGTTCACGCGCGCTTATGTTTATGAGGCGTTTAACATGTCCCATTTGGAAATGCAGCACTAAAAGAGTCGTCACTAAAGACACTAGTGTCTCTATAAATGCAAGAAAGGTAACAAAGTGTAATGGCACGATTACAGTGAGGATCGTGTAACAGTGGCAGTCCTATGACAACAATGTATCTCCAATCAATCACATCCACACAGTGATATGTGACCGTCATTTTATCGAAGAAACTCTCTGGATAAATTGTTTGAGAACTCGTATTAATAGACCCTACTCAACAGCACGTGAGGTATCCCGGTGCAGCGCACCATAAAACTAACGTAACATTTCTTTGTGGTCACATTATAGACAAATATAGCGATACTGTTTTGAGTAAGTAGTCAAATCAAATGAGTTATATCTGAAATGTAGTACGAATACCTAAAACAAAAGCGTCTTGCCCCATACCATAAGATAAGACGCCCCCCTCCATCTGGGGCAAAACGATCCGTGACATTCCTTTTGTGCTTTTTGTTTCTATGAATGAAACATTGTTTGAGAATATATTTATACAAATAATACTAATAATACTATGTTAAGCTATTGTACTGGTTAAATTAAAATTAGATTTAAAATATATACATAATAAATATTTTGCAACATATGTATATGGAAATTGAAATATGTCTCACGTTGCTGGGTTTCCCGGATGGTTGTCCGATATATGTCAGCATCATTTTGCATACGATTTTTGGACATTCAAGATTTTTATTTTGCGTACGTGATGGGGGCGTATTACCCAAAGGGGTCGCACTGTCCCAGTCTACACTAATTGGAGATGAACACAGAATATACATAGGAGGTGAGTTGCAGTTTGCTAAAATAACACTGGGTTTACATGGTGACTTGATCCGCAGTTGTCAATTATCATGTCCGTCTGCGGCGGTCAGGGATGGGTCAGTCATGAGTCATTCGTAGGTCAGTCGTAGGTCAGTAGGGATTGGGCTATGATGGCCGAGTTACATCGAGTCTTGTCCAGCGGTATTCATTCGTGCAGCGTCTGTTTGTCTGACGTACGAGCCGCCGTTTGGCCCGAAGACAACGAGTAAGTTACCCGAGCAGATAACGACAGACGAACTATACAGAAACAATTAAATCGTAATGTTAATGTGCGTCATTACATTTAATTACTCATCTCTTCGTCCCAATTAACCGTAATGATGTATCGAGAATCAGTACAGTTGAACCTCGTCAGGAATTACGCTGATGCAGTTGGTTGATAAAAATAAAGCAGTCTAGTTTTGTCAGCATAAAAAGGGTGACGTGCAGGAAAAGCAGATCAACATCAATCAAGTTATCGATCAGTTTGTCAAAAACCAGGTGGTCTTGGTGTGACCTTGCCCCTGGGTATGCATACTTGCTTGTGTTTGTAAGTGCCTTTATTGATATGTTATGAGCGGGTCATTATTTATGTTATCATCAACGATTTAGGGGAAGGCACTATTAGTTGAACCATTTTTTTTTTATTTTTTGTATCTACGACAAAATTATATTCCTAAGTCAAAAGTGTGTTCATTCGTATAAACTATGCTTATTTGTAGATGTTTTGCGATAAATGAAATGTGTCTAACATGAATAGATAAATACATATGTTAATACAAAGAGGGCTGGTCTAGCGGCTCAACTAGCACTATGAGCGGGGTAAGCTGTGCCACAGAGCGGGGTAAGCTGTGCCACAGAGCGGGGTAAGTTGAGCCACAGTTGGTAAATACGTTAGTTTACGCAGGCCTTCTACTAAAACTTCATAATAATTCAGCCAACACAATTAAAATTTCTACCCAAACGGTACATAGCAATTGCTGACAATTTAAAACGCATAATATATAAATCAACACATTTAAATAAGATACCATTAACGGCCCACGGCAACCAGAGTGTAACCAATTGCATGTATGATGCCATCCTCGCTAGGACGATGATGTTCTGTAGCTATCCGGTGTCCAGATTTTCCAATTTTCTCGAATACGTGAACTCTATCATGTATTTTCCAGTAAAGCAATACACATCTTCATTCCTTACCGTAATGATCTGTCATACACCATTAAAGACACGAAATCCTTCTGATAGTCCATTTGTAATTTCATGAACATATAAATGTTCTAACCTATGAATTTTGTTGTTGATTAGTACTCATATGGGGTCCTAGAACAAATTCAGCTTGGATGCCGAAACAGCAACTATGGGCAACTCTAATTTGTATAAATCCAAGATGGCCACTGGTCGATATCTAAAAAAAACCAACATTTGATCAAAGCTCAAACAAGGTTGTCGTGTATAATAATTACTTGCGCGAAGATTCCGAATCCCTCAACCATTGGTAGCATTGTTGTTAAAATTAAGCAAGGGCGATAGTCGGGCGGCGTAACCTAAATAAATAAAGCAGCCTAACATAACGTAATTGATTGTATTTAAATTAGGTCACTACCGGTGATGTTAGCGTTCGTGTTAGGATAAATAGTCGGTTGTGTAATTGAAATTTGTAACCTAAAGTGTGCTGTAGTACACAGGAAACAGACTTTATAAAGACTAAGTTAGTTAAGTTATTAAATCAATTCTGATTGGGATATGGCGCCTTGCAAGCGGCAAGTCAAGGCAAAGCGACACTTGGTGTGCGATCACTGCCACAGCTGGGTAGATTTTGCATTGTCCGGCCGTGGGAAGTCATGGGCAGAAACCATGGAGGAAGGATTCACCTTTCAGTGCATTGGATGTTGGAAGGTGGAGTGTTTGCAGAAGGAGATAGTTAGGTTGACAGATATTGTGAAGGGAATGGAGATGGGAATTAGCAAGGAGGCAGGTCGAATGGAAAGAGACGACAGGGAGAGAGGTGAGGATACTGCAACACTGAAGGAGAATAGCAGTGGCAAGAAAACTGAGGAAAGGAGATTGAGAGGAGAGAAGGTGATTGGAGGGGAAGAAATTGGAAAATCGACAACAGAAAACGTGACAAGCGTGAACGGGACAGGGAAGAAAGTGACTGTAGAGAAGGAGGGAGGGAAGATGGAACGGGAGAGGAGAGAGGAAAATGAGACGGGATGAAAGAAGAAGGGACGAAAGAAGAAAGTGAGAGCAAATGTGATAGAAGAGAAGTCGATAAAAGGGACGCTGACAGGAGGAAAAGTGACAAGAGAAAAAGCGACAGGAAAGAATGGATCGGAAGAGAATGTGACAGGAGAGAAGACGGCAAGGGGGAAAGACAACAACCAGACAGATGCAAACCGAAGAAGGAGCTATTCTAAGGCAGTGATTGAGGGGGCAATGAGGAAAGAGAGGGTGTTTATGGGTGACTCCATTATGAGAAAGACGGACAAGACACTGAGCGAGGGGAAGGACATCGTTGTTTGTTTACCGGGGGCTAGGATTGAACATGTAACTGACAGGGTAGAGAAGGTATTGGGACATGGAAAGGGGGGGTCTATACTGGTACATGTAGGAACAAATAATGCAGACAGGGAGGGAACAACTGCGATAGTACAGAAGTATAGACAGTTAGTGAGGAAGCTAAAGAAGACGAGAGTCGAACAGGTTATTTTGTCAGGAATTTTGCCAGTAATGGGAGGAAGGGGGGCAACGTATAGAAACTGCAAGAGGATGGCGATCAATGCACTAGCTGAGCAGATGTGTGAAGAAGAGGGGGTGGGATTCACAGATTTATGGGGATACTTTGTTGGGAGGGAAGATATGTACATGAGAGATGGCCTCCATCTTAGTGGAAAGGGGGCAGCAGTTTCCTCAGAGAATCTGCTGCAATCTGTTGACAGTGGGACAGGTTGCATCTGTTTAAACTAGATTCGCAGGGGGGACTCACAGAAAAGCCTGAAAATGGAGGCATAGATAACGACAGCAAAAATAAATCAACAAATAACAGTCTGGAAAACTCTTCTGAAGCTGGATATAAATGTGTTTGTTTAAATGCAAGGAGTATAGTAAACAAAAGAAATGAACTAAACATTATGGTAGAAGATATTGACCCTCATATAATAGGTATAACCGAATCCTGGACCACCACCGATATATCAGATGCTGAATTGGGACTGACAGGATTTGTAATGTTTAGAAAAGATAGAATAGGAAGAAAGGGAGGTGGAGTTATTTTATATATTAAAGAATCTATTCAGGCTTATGAAATAAAATTAGAAAGAGAAGCAGATTGCGAAGAAGCTGTTTGGTGTAATATAGTAACAGGAAACTCAACGTTAACAGTTTATCGAAGTCCAAACATAAGCATAGAAGAGAATGAAAAAATACAAAACGCTATAAGCGAAGTAAGCAAACGGGACTGTATTATTATGGGGGATTTTAACCATGGGCATATACAATGGAAATATCTACAGAGTATGGGGAGAGAGGACCACAAGTTTTTAGTTTTAGTTCAAGATACATTCCTTTCTCAACATGTGCTAGAACCAACCAGGGGTGAGAATGTGTTAGACATAGTTTTGTCCTCACAGAATGAATTAGTTGACAATGTCAAGATATGTGAGCCACTGGGGAGTAGCGATCACAACCAGATACATTTTACCAGCAAAGTAAAATCAGAAAGGAATAGCAAAAAGCAGTATAGGAGAAATTTCCACAAAGGAAGGTATAAGGACATGAGGAAATATTTAGCAAAGATAGACTGGAATAAGACACTGAAAAATAAAACGGCAACAGAATGCTGGAATATATTAAAGAGTGAAATTAAGTGCATAATCGATAAATTTGTACCCTTCAAAAAACAAGGAAAACGGTCCAAAAAGAAACACTTATCGAAAGAAGCCATTAGAAAAATTAAGTATAAACAAATGATGTGGAAGTCATATAGATGTGCTGGAAATGATGAAGACTAAAACAGTTATAAAGAAGCACTTAACCAAGCTACAGCTGAAATTATAAATTCAAAGAGAAGCTATGAACAACAATTAGCTAGTAATATCAAACATGACAGCAAGAGTTTTTATGCGTATGTTCGAAGCAAACAGAAAGTTCAAGATAAGGTCGGTCCTCTAGAAGATAGTGCTGGAAATATAATATCAGAGGGATTCATAATGGCAGAAGACCTGAATGAGTACTTTAGTTCAGTGTTTACCAGGGAAGATATTAGTTCACTGCCAATACCAGAGGCTAAGTTCAAGGGGGCAGATTCAGACTATTTAGGACAATTAATTGTAACCCCGGAAATGGTAGCTAAGAAAATAAGGGCTATGAAGGAGAATAAATCACCTGGAGTGGATGGTATTCCACCCAAACTACTATTGGAAATTGTAGAACAAATTAGCATACCACTTGCAACAGTTTTCAACTTGTCATTAGAAGAGGGAGTGGTTCCTTTAGAATGGAAAGAAGCAAACATTATACCGTTATTCAAAAAAGGTTCGAGAAACAAGTCAGAGAACTATAGACCAGTGAGTTTAACATCAGTGATTTGTAAATTATTAGAAAAACTAATTAAAGATCACATGGTGGATTTTCTTGTTAAACAAAACTTGATAAACCCATCTCAACATGGTTTTTTTAAAGCGAGGTCATGCTTAACAAATATGTTATGTTTTTTGGAAGACATCACTAAGTGGGTAGATGAGGGATCGCCAGTAGATATCGTCTACTTAGATTTTCAAAAAGCTTTTGACAAAGTACCACATCAAAGATTACTGCTTAAACTTAAGGCCCATGGCATAGGAAATGGTATAATAAACTGGATAGAACAATGGCTGATTGACAGAAGACAACGTGTAGTAGTTGATGGGGAGGCTTCAAACTGGAAATCGATATTGAGTGGGGTACCACAGGGATCAGTATTAGGTCCTATATTATTCTTAATATATATCAACGATTTGGATGATGAAATAACAAGCAAGGTGTTGAAATTTGCGGATGATACAAAAGTGTTTAGAAGGATTAAAAGTGATGGAGAATGACAGCATTTACAAGATGATCTTGACAGGTTGATCAAATGGTCTGAAAAGTGGCAAATGATGTTCAATTTTGGGAAATGTAAATGCCTCCACATAGGACATGGGAACGAAGAAGTAGAATATACAATGGGGG
The DNA here is from genome assembly GCA_963995525.1 of Escarpia spicata. Taxonomy (NCBI): domain Eukaryota; kingdom Metazoa; phylum Annelida; class Polychaeta; order Sabellida; family Siboglinidae; genus Escarpia; species Escarpia spicata. The sequence continues at coordinate 67,611,669 of OZ023208.1, forward strand.
GTACTGTACTAAGTACTACTGTAAAAGAAAAGGACTTAGGGTTAACCGTTAGTGCTGATATGAAGATTTCAGAGCAGTGCGGAATTGCAGCTTCAAAGGGAAATCAAATCCTTGGATTAATTAGGCGAAACATAACGTATAAGGAAAAAGAGCTAATAATACCGCTGTACAAAACAATAGTTAGGCCTCATTTAGAATATTGTATTCAAGCGTGGAGGCCATATCGCAGGAAGGACATAGATATGCTAGAAAGATTGCAGAGGAGAGCAACTAAAATTATACCAAATCTGAGGGATCTTAGTTATGAAATACGCCTAAAAAAATGCGGTTTAACAACACTAGAGACCAGGAGATTGAGAGGAGATCAGATAGAAGTGTTTAAAATATTGAAGGGTTATGAAAATATTGATAGAAATATGTTTTTCTCAGTTAAGAAAGATAGAAGGACTAGAGGACATGATCTTGCATTAGCAAAGGAGCAGAGTAGATTGGATATAAGAAAGTTTTCATTTTCACAAAGGACTGTAAATGAATGGAACAGATTACCTGCTGATTGTGTGGGTGCTAGTAGCGTGAAAATGTTTAAAAATAAAATCGACACATACCTCAGATGGGCGGGATACACATAGATAAAAAGGTCGGACTCTCGATAAGCCAAAGGCTTCCTTGTCCACCTGCTACCTAGAGTTAATTCTCTGGGTAGCAATCTTGTTAAATCTTGTTAAACCAAGTCGACTTTTGGTGTCATCGCGGAATTTGGAAAAATTGTGCCGATTATCTCCTAGATGGGGTTCATTTCAACAAGGAGGGTAACCGCAAGTACTACAACACCGTGCGGGGTGCAGTCCTTAAGATTAGCCCAATCTTTTTTATCATTATGATCGGCTCAAATGGTAGCCTTTTCTTAGCCCAGCTGGTGGCCGTTGGGTCAGCTATTACATCTGTCCGACATTTTCAATCAATTTTTTAGTTGCCTTCAGGGTGTTTTGTGCATTTATAACTGCTCACAGGGTGTTCCTATATCCCGGCGGTATGTAAGATTTTAGCTAAAGTGTTCAGTGCACAAAAACACTCTGTTATAATTTGAATTGGACATATTAGTGGTACACATTTCCGCCTGTTTGCATATATGCTGCCATTATGCTGAGCGCGTTAAGGAATTTCTGTGTACATAACACTGGTCACGTATATATGTTATTGTGATTAGTTATACTGTAATGGCTGTTTGAGCATACGGCCAGTTTCTGCCGATCCGTCCGTCTGTAGTTTCAGAATGCCTCCAAGAAAGCTGAAAACGCCAACACGCTAGGAAGGGGTTGCGACCGTTGAGCCAGTCCGCAGACGAGCGAGGGATGTGGGGACCAGCGCTGTGGCTCCGGCTATTGAGGACCCAATGCCTATCACCACCGCTGCGCTGCAGGAGCAAATGAACCTGATGCAGCAACAGATGCAGGCCATTGGTGATGTGATCACAAATATGGCCTCCGCAACACCGGCAGCGAGGCCAGTAGCATCGGCAGCCGCCAGTTCAGCAGCGACGGCAGCAATGGAGGAGGCAGCCACACTGTCTTCCCCAGTGCATACAGAGGGAGGTGAGGATGTGGAGTTCTACTCGTCTAACATGAACACTTTTGCTTCTGTGCCGCTAGGCAGCTTGGTGGACGACCGTATCAAGTCAAAAATCTGGGAAAACAATGTGTTGACTTAAGCCTCCTCGCTGGTGAATCCACACCACAAACCATGTTGGTTCTCGATCCTATCACCCAAACATCAAATGTGCATGTCAAAAATCAGCCTTCCACAAAAATTACCAACATCGACCAGTGGTCCAACGCATTTCTAGTATATATGACTCTCTATGTCCAACAACATCCCACTGAGATTCAGAACATCCTGAAATACATGCAATTTATTCGTTCCTTGGGGACCAGCTCACACCCTAGCGTCTGACGTATGACAAGGATTTTCGAAAACTAAGAGCCATCAATTCCATGCCTTGGTATCATCTCCACCCGGAAATTGATCATCGTGTGACCCGTAACACCACCAGTGTCTCCAATCCAACCGTCTTTCCCATGCGAAAGCAGCCAGTTCCCCGTCGGCAGTCCTTTCCTGCCGGCTACTGTTTTGCCTTCTGTTCAACTGGGATCTGCAAATGCCCAACATGTGCACAAGCACACATGCCCCACCTGCAATGGCCCATATGTCCCATCACAATGCCCAGCCAAACGCCAAACCCCTGCCTTCCCCAGACCTCCGGCTTGCAACACCGGTCTGTGCCGCCCAGCTCCACCGATTGCTAAACGAAAGTAGTTACGATGCCACAGCAACAGACACACTTGTCAATGGGTTTATAGACGGTTTCTGTATCCCCTTTGAGGGGGACCTAAGCCACAGGGCAATACCATGTAATCACCCATCTCTTTTATTAAATCCTGCAGTGGCCAGTGATATGATTCATAAGGAGAAAGGCTTGGGTTGAATAGCGGACCCCTTCACATCAGTACCTTTACACGATTATGTGGTATCACCACTGGGACTCATCCCTAAGAAAGAGCCCGGAAAGTTTAGAATTACTCGCGATCTGTCATTTCCAAAAGGAGATTCTGTAAATTATGGTATATCAAAAGATTTCTGTTCAGTCTCTTATGAAGATTATGATTTTTTTTGTCGCTGTTAACAACAGTGGGACAGGGCTGCTTTATTGCCAAAGTGTATATCGAATCTGCATTTAGAATCGTGCCTATAACTCCTTTTGACTATCATCTACTGGGGTTTACTTTTGACAGCCAATACTATTAAGATAAGTGTCATCCTATGGGTTGTACTATATCGTGCAAAATATCCGAGCAGTTTAGCTGTGCGCTGCAATGGATTCTACAAACCTAATTCCATGTGATATACATGTCAGACATATTGGATGACTTTATTTTCCTGTCGCCTTCGGAACATGTCTGTAATGTATACCTACAGCAATTTTTTTCATTGGCCCAATTGTCAATTCCTGTGAATCAGAGGAAAACCGTGGTTCCGTCCACATGTGTCACTGTTCATGGCATTGAAATAGACACTGTGCGGATGCAGGTTAGGTTGCCACAGAATAAACTGGATGCAGCAATTCAGGAAATCCAAAGTCTTATGGGCACGCTCTCCTTCGCATGTAAAGTAGTAATCATGGGACGCCCGTATCTCCGTCGATTAATCGATCTAACCATCGGAATTGACAAACCGCATTTCCATATTCGCCTAGGGCAAGCAGCACGCCTAGACTTGGCCGCTTGGGCTATGTTTTTGGAAAGTTACAATGGGACATCATTTCTGCTTAATGATTTATGGAATTCATCCGAAAAGCTAGAGCTGTTCACGGACGCTTCGGGGTTTGGGTTTGCCGGCCATTGGTTTCAAAGGGTGTGGCCACCTTCATAGGCGGATCACAATATATTGCTATAAAAGAGTTATTTCCAATTGTTGTGACATTACGCTTGTGGCCTATGGTGCTAGCTGACAGACGCCTTCTTGTATTGTGTGACAACGAAGCTTTGGTTTACGTAATAAACAGTCAGACAAGCAAAGACAAGAAACTCATGTCACTCATTCGTACCATGACTGTGTCACTCATGCAGAACAATGTAATTCTTAGGGCAAAACATGTTCCCGGGAAAAGTCATGTAATTGCGGATGCTCTGTCTCGGTTCCAGGACACGCCAGACCTGCGCAGGCAGTATGGCCTTGAGTCAGTTCAGTCGGTCATACCATCGTTGTCAGACCTCACCATTACATCATACCAGAAGAGTATCGCAATGTTTCATGTTTCTGTCAATCACATCGCCACATTACTCAGTGGTTTCCATCGAACACACCAGCTGTGGTTTCTTTCATCGCATGTTCCTTTCAAAAAGGATATGCGCCTTCATCCATTGCTAGTACATTATTTGCTGTTTCATACGTCCATAAAATGCATCACCTTGTCGATCCAACTGCTACGTTTGTCGTTAGGAAACTTTTACATGGGGCAGCCAAGCTGAAGCCATCCTGTGATCAGAGGGCACCAGTTACCAAACCCGTTCTACACCAATTAGTCAGTTCTACTCCACATATTTCACCTTGTTATTACAGTAGCCTTTTGACTTCAGCTATGTATCTCTTAGCATTCCATGCTTTCTTAAAAAATTTGGAAATTGCTGCTGCAACACCAGCTCGATCTAGTAGTGTTTTGCAGATGAGCCAGCTGGCACTATCATCTTCTGAATGTACAGTCGTTTTTCACACTTACAAGCATTACCATGGCCCTACAGTGTCTTTATCTGTTCCAGCTCATACGGATTTCCTCTTTTGTCCAGTAAAGGCTATCAGATTGTATTTGGCAGTGCGGGGAAGCTCACCAGGACCAGTATTTATTTTTTCAGGAGGTGCTCCTTTTTTCTTCAATGACCAGCTGAAAAATCCTTGAGTTGGGCAGGTTTATCAACTATGTCCTATAAAGGTCATAGTTTCCGCATCGGTGCAGCCACTACAGCGGCAATGCAGGGGGTGTCGGATGAGGAAATCCAACGCATGTGACGCTGGAGATCCCAAGCTTTTCGCAAATATATCCTGATCCCTATGTTGCATCTACAATGACCAACCCTTAGACGATTGTCAGAAGATGTATATAAACACACTGGATATCCGAGTTCGTTATTTTTAGTGACCAGGAGGCTTTCTACTTAGGTTTAGCTCTGATGAGTGGATACTTAGGGTAGTAATGCTTGCCATGAAATACACCTCAACTGTAGTGGTATTAGATATGCTTTCTACTTAGGTGGGGCTATGTAGGTTTCATGATGCGTGTTGAATTGTTGGCAATAGTTTTACATGTAATAAGATGCACAGAGTTAATACTAGCCACAAGCGATGCTTATTACTTAGGGCATTCGATGGAAACAAACATAATATTTATGTAATTCTAGTTGTATGTTCTATAAAACCTTTATGCTGAATCTTATCTGCTTGCAGTGTTCCGATTTAAGGTAGAGTTGTGCTTTCTACTGAGGTGGGACTTCACATGTATATGCACTGCAATAGTAATGTCGAGCCATCAATTACACGCGGATATTATGTTACTTGGATACGTTTTCTACTTAGGGGGGGGGGGGCTATATAAGTAACATGATTCGTGTTCTTATATTAACAATCAGGGTTGTGTTAATACACAATATTTGTAGTTTCCACCAATAATGCTTTCTACTTAGGTGGGGCGATACGTGGAAACAAATGTGTACTATTGGCGTTTAGGATGATATTTATATCCAGTTTTAGGGGATATATGAATCTTGTGGGATGGGGGAGCCATCCTGCAATCGTTGATTACCGAATGGCCGGATGTGGTTGGTTCCCCCACCTTTGCTGTTCTCATTTAGATTATAATCATGTTGCCTAGGTAATGAATGATCATTTTAATTATGTAATCTACATAATATATTCATGCATAATGATTGTGGCTTTATATATAAAGCTCTTATACAAACTTATATCTGCCTTGTGTTATTCAAAAATTAGCCGCGATTCATATCCTTGTAACAAGCAGCGTCGGCACACATCAATTAACTTTTGAACCACTTGTCCTAGGATGATTTATAAAACCTCTTTTAAGGGGTGTTGGGTGCGTAGGATTTTGTTTCAGTTCAAGGTCAATATCAGATGCGGAAGGTCAGGTGAAGGTCAAATTTGACCTCTCGGTGGACAATGAATGGAAACTTCTATTAAATTATATTTTAGTTTATTCATGCACATAAATTGATAATCTTACAATATTTGACACATTTGTTCGTTAGAAAAAAACAGTAATCAGTCATATTTGAAACAAGTAGTCACATCTGTTACATGTAGTGTATAGTGCAAATATCATTATGAACATTGGCATTCACATTTTTGTGTGAGAAAAACTCTTGTATTAAGCAATCATGTAGGAAAGTCATTGTAGGGATGGTACAAGGATTGATATCCACAACTATAAATCAAATATAGTTTTACACAACGCTATGCTATATGCGTAAGGTTTACGCTATCTTAGTAACTGCAGATATCGCCTATAATAATATTCACCTTTTACATACTTCCACTCATCATCCGGGTAATCAAGATAAGCAAGAGCATCCTCAACATCCTCATCCTCTACACTCTCATCGTCAACATCCTCCTCCTCAGCAACCTTCATCTCGACACCCTCCTGGTATCCAGCCTGAGCCTTTTCTGTCTTAGTGTACAGATTACAGCAGCCCTCTTCTCCGGAGCAGTTGCAGTATGACGGGCACGAAAGATGTTCTTTGTGGCAGCCACAAACCTCCGTGCTGCACTTCTTGCCCTGTGCCCTACACTCAACAATGCATCACATCACACAGGTGTGATGGACCTAGATCACCCTGAGCAATAACAGGCGAGGGGACGCCATCCCGGATCTTCCACCCGAAGTGAATTATATTGGTTGACTCATCGGGTGCAGCTTGCTGGTCTACCACTTTCCATAGCATAACATGCAGATGGGCCCGCAGCACGTGCAGGATCAGGTTGGTGGATGCTGGAGGCCTTGACTTTGGGACTTTTTTCTTCTTGGCGAAAAGTGTGAATGTCCCCGGTGGCTGACCATACAGAGCGATGATGAAGATTTTCGCCGTCTCCATCAGATCCGCCTGCGTGACGCCCATCTTCCCCAGCACATAATTCAAACCTGGGAAGACCCCAAATGAGCAAGGTGTTTAGAGCGTTAATCTTGCCTTTGGCATACGGATATGAGGTCTTGTCGCACCCGCTGAGGGCGTGCATGCCAAGCAACTGCAGACAATGTGGCCCTATGCCAGCGCAAATGGCGTTGATATCCAGCACTGTCCCATACCACCGCTCCATCTGTACCTTCCACTGAAGCTCCTCCCAATAGACCAGTAGGACAAACACGTTTGTGTCGTCGCAAAACACATGGATCACGCCTTTGCCAGAATTGGCAGCTTCAATGACATAGGAGATTGTGGTGATGCCCGTCTCATCATGACCAAATGTACCATCGTCACGAGTCTCCATCGTCATACTCTCTCCTGCACTGAAGTTAGACAACACGCTCGCCAGGATCTTCTTCTTGTTCTTGCTCTTCAGGATTGCATCTCTTTTGGGCAGAGGACTGGTGATGGAGAGCTCGTAGATGAGGGTAACTTCACCAGCCCGCCGTATTGTCTTGTGATTCTTGGCAGATACATATTGGTACTTGTCGAAGCTCTCCTAACTGCTATTTCTTATGGTGTCGACAGACAAAGGCGCCGGACACAAGGTCCGGCTTGACCTCAGCAGGGACCGCACGCATCCCCCAGCAGGTACTGAGTGAGATAACGAGGGCGTACTGCATTAAACCAGCGAGGAAGAAGTACTTCAGCAGAAGGAAGTTGTCCACCCAGTGCTGACCAGTTGGATGGAGGCGAGCAGTGTCCAGGTACTGCTCTATCTGCTCAAATGTCTTCGGCCCTGTTGATAGAAACCACTTCAAGAGCGCCGCTGATACGCCCCGAAAGGACCGCGAGGTTTTCACCCAGGACTTCCCGTTGAAGATACCTATCAGCCCCTGATAAGCTGAGGCCACGTAGACTTCAAATTCTGAACCTTTCATCAGCTCCGTTTTGCAACCAATGAACGACTGTATAATATGCATCCCACAAGGATTTAACAAGATTTAACAAGATTGCCATCCAGAAAATTACTCTGGATGGCAGGTGGACAAGGAAGCCTGTTGGCTTATCGAGAGTCCAATACTTTTTATCTACATGTATCCCGCCTTTTTAAGGTGTGTGTCGATTTTATTTTTAAACATATTCACGCTACTAGCACCAACACAATCAGGAGATAATCTGTTCCATTCATTTACAGTCCTTTGTGAGAATGAGAACTTTCTTATATATAATCTACACTGCTCCTTTACTAATGTAGCTTCATGTCCTCTGGTCCTTCTATCTTTCTTAACTGAGAAAAAAATGTTTCTATCAATATTTTCATAACCATTCAATATTTTAAACACTTCTATGTGATCTCCTCTCAATCTCCTGGTCTCTAGTGTTGTTAAACCACATTCTTTTAGGCGTATTTCGTAACTAAGATCCCTCAGATTTTGTATCATTTTAGTCGCTCTCCTCTGTACTCTTTCTAGCATATCTATGTCCTTCTTGCGATATGGCCTCCATGCTTGTATACAATATTCTAAATGAGGCCTCACTATTGTTTTGTACAGCGGTACTATTAATTCTTTTTTCTTATACGCTATATTTCGCCTAATTAATCCAAGGATTTGATTTCCCTTTGACGCTGCAATTCCGCACTGCTCTGAAACCTTCATATCAGCACTAATGGTTAATCCTAAGTCTTTTTCTTTTACAGTAGTACTTAGAACAGTACCCCCCATTTTATATTTTACCTCTTCATTCCCATGACCTGTGTGGAGGCATTTACATTTCCCAAAATTGAAAAACATTTGCCACTTTTCAGACCATTTGATCAACCTATCAAGATCATCTTGTAAATGCTGTCTGTCTCCATCACTTTTAATCCTTCTAAACACTTTTGTATCATCCGCAAATTTTAACACCTTGCTTGTTATATCATCGTCCAAATCGTTGATATATATTAAGAATAATATAGGTCCTAGTACTGATCCCTGTGGTACCCCACTCAATACCGATTTCCAGTTTGAAGCATCCCCATCAACTACTACACGTTGTCTTCTGTCATTCAGCCATTTTTCTATCCAGTTTATTATACCATTTCCTATGCCATGGGCCTTTAGCTTAAGGAGTAATCTTTGATGTGGTACTTTATCGAAAGCTTTTTGAAAATCTAAATAGATGATATCTACTGGTGATCCCTCATCTACCCACCTAGTGATGTCTTCCAAAAAATATAACATATTTGTTAAGCATGACCTCGCTTTTAAAAACCCATGTTGAGATGGGTTTATCAAGTTATGTTTAACAAGAAAATCCACCATGTGATCTTTAATTAGTCTTTCTAATAATTTGCAAATCACTGATGTTAAACTCACTGGTCTATAGTTCTCTGACTTGTTTCTCGAACCTTTTTTAAATAACGGTATAATGTTTGCCTCTTTCCATTCTAAAGGAACCACTCCCTCTTCTAATGACAAATTGAAAACTGTTGCAAGCGGTGCGCTAATTTGTTCTACAATTTCCAATAGTAGTTTGGGCGGAATCCCGTCCACTCCAGGTGATTTATTAGCCTTCATAGCCCTTATTTTCTTAGCTACCATTTCCGAGGTTACAACTAACTGTCCTAAATAGTCTGAATCTGCCCCCTTGAACTTAGCCTCTGGTACTGGCAGTGAACTAATATCTTCCCTGGTAAACACTGAACTAAAATACTCATTCAGGTCTTCTGCCATTAAGAATCCCTCTGATATTGTATTTCCAGCACTATCTTCTAGAGGACCGACCTTATCCTGAACTTTCTGTTTGCTTCGAATATACGCATAAAAACTCTTACTGTCATGTTTTATATTACTAGCTAATTTTTTTTCAAAGCTTCTCTTTGAATTTCTAATTTCAGCTGTAGCTTGATTAAGTGCTTCTTTATAAATGTTGTAGTCTTCATCATTTCCAGTACATCTATATGACTTCCACATCATTTGTTTTTACTTAATTTTTCTAATGGCTTCTTTCGATAAGTGTTTCTTTTTAGACCGTTTCCCTTGTTTTTTGAAAGGTACAAATTTATCGACTATGCACTTAATTTCACTATTTAAGATATTCCAGCATTCGGTTGCTGTCTTATTCTTCAGTGTGTTATTCCAGTCTATCTTTGCTAAATATTTCCTCATGTCCTTATACCTTCCTTTGTGGAAATTTCTCCTATACTGCTTTTTACTATTCCTTTCTGATTTTACTTTGATGGTAAAATGTATCTGGTTGTGATCACTACTCCCCAGTGGCTCACATATCTTGACATTGTCAACTAATTCTTTCTGTGAGGACAAAACTAAGTCTAACACATTCTCTCCCCTGGTTGGTTCTAGCACATGTTGAGAAAGGAAACTATATTGTACTAAAACTAAAAACTTGTGGTCCTCACTCCCCATACTCTGTAGAGATTTCCATTGTATATGCCCATGGTTAAAGTCCCCCATAATAATACAGTTCCGTTTGCTTACTTCCCTTATAGCGTTTTGTATTTTTTCATTCTCTTCTATGCTTATGTTTGGACTTCGATAAACCAACCCAACTGTTAACGTTGAGTTCCCTGTAACTATGTTACACCAAACAGCTTCTTCGCAATCTGCTTCTCTTTCTAATTTTATTTCATAAGCCTGGATAGATTCTTTAATATATAAAATAACTCCACCTCCCTTTCTTCCTATTCTATCTTTCCTAAACATTACATATCCTGTTAGTCCCAATTCGGCATCTGATATATCAGTGGTGGCCCACGATTCGGTTATACCTATTATGTGAGGGTCAATATCTTCTACCATAATGTTTAGTTCACTTCTTTTGTTTACTATGCTCCTTGCATTTAAACAAATGCATTTATATCCTGATTCAGAACAGTTTTCCAGGCTGTTCTTTGCCGATTTATTTCTGCTGTCTTTATCTATGCCTCCAGTTTCAGGCTTCTCTGTGAATCCCCCCTGCGAATCTAGTTTAAATAGATGCAGCCTGTCCCACTGTCAACAGATTGCAGCAAGTTCTCTGAGAAAACTGCTGCCCCCTTTCCACTTAGATGTAGGCCATCTCTCATGTACATATCTTCCCTCCCAACAAAGTATCCCCATAAATCTACGAATCCCACCCCCTCTTCTTTACACATCTGCTCAACTAGTGCGTTGATCGCCATCCTCTTGCAGTTTCTATATGTCAGGATGGGTGATTACGTTCTGAAACTGCACGGGATGGTACCAGCACATATGTTTGGTTACTACAAACAACTGCATGTCTAAGGAAAGATAAACGTATGTCATCCCCATGTCAAACAGTGACCTCTGCATGTACGTGTGTGTTGTAAGTATGGTGTCTGGGTGAGAGGGTGGCGTGTCAATCAAAGGACCAAATGTATAGGTGCTCGCAGGTTTGAGTATGCCCTGGCTCTTGGCTAGCTGATTGTTGAAGCCATTCCACTCCATAGCATCTTGCCCCTGTCTCAGGCTGTTGAGCCACTGTGTGTCCTTCTCTTGGGCAGCCACCAGACTGGCCTGACGAGCACACGCCTCGGTGTCTTGCCAGTGGGCACCGCAGGGGCATCACCTTCTTAGTGCCAGTATAGTGCTATAGTAGCCCTGTTATTTCCCACAGACTTGGCCTCCTTGAACGTGAGGCGAGGGCTTATGAGAGTACTTATGTAATTTGTGTCCACTGATTATTTAGTGTATCTGCTGTGCACTAGGGATATTTTTGATGAGTTTTCTATTGAAAGATTTTGAATGAGCGCTGTTTTGAAAAATCAGTTTCCATTCATTGTCCACTGCGAAGTCAAATTTGACCTTCACCTGACATTGAACATCTGATCTTGACCTTGAACTGAAAAAATAACACTAGAAATGGATTCTACCCACCCCAATTCCATTTAAAAGAGGTCTTATACATCATTCTAGGACAAGTGGTTCAAAAGTTAAATTTTCAAGATATCGACCAGTGGCCATCTTTGATTTATGCCAATTACCAGAATTCCCCAACGTTGCTGTTTGGGCAACCAATCTGAATTTGTTCTAGGACGCCATATGAGTACAAATCTACACAAAAGTTCATAGGATAGAACATGTCTAGGTTGGCTATTGAATACATATAAATGTCAAATGGACTATGAGGTAACATTATCCCACCGAACATGCACCATTTGGTGAGCATACCAATACATTAGTATTCTAATTTAAAATAGAGGTACACGTCTATCGTACAACTTTTTGAATACATTATTATGATTAACTCGGTCAAATACCTTCGAGGAATCCAAAAAACAACAACAACAATATACATTATTGTTCATATTATATTTAAGAACAAGTTCTTTAAATGTATATATGCACATGTCTGCACCATGTTTCTTTTTAAACCCAAACTGGCTAGGGTTTGTATATAATATTATATATACCTTTCAAGTCCATTATACAATACATATTCTAAAAACTTTAGAAAGAATAGTAGCAAGAGCGATAGGTCTATAATTGTTCTTACTACTAATGTTCTCACTTTTGTTTTTAACAACAGGTACACGTATTACAGAGATAAAAGAGCCCGAGAGAACCTCACGAATTAAGAAGCTTTTAAAACACATAGCTAATAGCGGTAATATCCTTTTACTACAATATTTCAGATGCTTGAATGCCATCCAATCCGCAAATTTTATTGCTGGATAAGCTGTATATAGCATCAGATAATTCTTCTGAAGATGAACATCTCGAAGACAAAAGTGATGCTAGAAAATGACACACCAATATATATCAACATCTGAAGTTTGGAAAGATGTATGTTAAACATCACATATCGGGAGAGAAGTGGACCTGGGCAGGCCACATCAGCAGACTACAAGATAACCGATGGACATCGCGTATCACAACTTGACCGGCGATACGGCGGATAGACGAACTAGACGAGTACTGAACGGCACCATCTGGCAGAGGATAGCGTAAGTCAGGCAGATTTGGAAACGACATGCTGAAGCCTTCGCCCAACCACGGGACACTGCGGCTGCACAATGATGATGAAATCTTTTGTATTAATTGCCATGTAATCTGAATATGAAACATCATTATATTCTATGTTTATATCAGACTGTTTCTTCAGACAATTAAATAGGTTATTGCAATGTTTTTTCCACATTATTACCATAAGCATTATCAATCGCATTTGGCAGGGTCATGCCATGCCTATTCATACTTTTAATCTCATTCCAAAAATCCTTGGAATTATTTTTCAATAATTTCTTTGCAAGAGACTCTTCTTAAGTTACATTCATTCTTCATAATAAACCTCATTGCAGATTTAAATCTGGCTCTAGTGCGCTGCTTAAATTAAAATATTGGCCCTTCTCTATGCTTCTCACAATTCATTCATGTGATATGCATTCCTTGCACCATCGTAACATGTTTGCCATCAAATTGCACCCATCTTTCATGGTCGCAAAAACACCTCAATCCTCTCATAAAACATCGATTTCCACCCGCTATTCATGCTCACATTTACTGCACAGGGGGTGTCTACCCCACCGAAATTCCAATTTGTACCCTGGCTCTTTACTCTATGAAACCCCAGTTATATAATTTCAGACGGTAACTATATAGTAATTTAAGGTTGACAAATTGAAAGAATTTGGACATTTTAATGATACGAAACAGCCCAACTAACTGTAACAACGAGACGGCTAAAGACTGCGACAAGTTGTCAAAGAAGCGGCGTTGTAAGTCAAAATGTTGAGTATGCAAGATTTCACACTAATGTTCCTCCCAACCCAGCAGTGTCTGAATGAAACATCACTACGGGTATTTCACCAGCTGAAGATGAAAAATGTTTTTGCTGAACCATCATTTTATCAGTATACAGATTGCTTCTGTTACGTTACCATGACGATCTCATGACAGTTTCGAGCCTCAAAGTTGTATTATACGCTAGTATTTATGCCTTGTTCTTTTGTAAGTCATGTTATTATCTTTATACAAATGACTAACGATGTATTCAATGGAATGAAAGTGCTAGAATCTACCCAACTCGACTTGTACCCGAGTTCCAACAAAACAATGATGTATTTACAGATTTATTTAATTGTCACACACGACAACAGATACATTGACAGTTCCCTGTCACTGTCCTGACACGCAAGAGAACATGACAACATATACTTTGACAGTTCCCTGTCACTGTCCTGACATGCAAGAGAACATGACAACAGATACTTTGACAGTTCCCTGTCACTGTCCTCACACGCAAGAGAACATGACAACAGATACATTGACAGTTCCCTGTCACTGTCCTCACACGCAAGAGAACATGACAACAGATACATTGACAGTTCCCGGTCACTGTCCTCACACGCAAGAGAACATGACAACAGATACATTGACAGTTCCCCGTCACTGTCCTCACACGCAAGAGAACATCATCAACGCTGTGCAACATTCTGATCAAATCTAAACAAATCATACCTCTTATTTCATCAGGTAAACAAAACAGCACAAGTCCGAAACCGGATATAAACAAAAATAATAATTTTATAAGCCACAAAAGCGAGGGATTTACTAATAAAGCTGTTGCCTCCTACACAACTTGAAGTTAGACGCTGTTTGGTGAAAACTTCACAGTTCACTGACATTAGCCTACACAATTCAATTGACATGAAATCAATTTCTGCCAGCTGTTTGAAGTCACTTTACTACAAACTGGTCAAAACACAATTAAACCAAACATGTAGCAGTTGTATCTTTGTACAACAGTTGAACATGATAACACAATAATCCAAGAGTTCCGAGATAATATCACGTCCAACAAGTGCAGTTCTAGTTTGCCTTCACAACTGTAACAACATTAATGTTCCCTATACCGCTGATTAACCTAGTTGTAACAACATTCAGTATTACTAACTGTCAATGCCACTGTTTGACACACCGAGTTTATCTAGAAACACATATTTGTCCAACTGCTGCTTTATAAGCCAACATACCTAACTTGTGTCCACCTTAACGCAAATGGATAAACTTAACAGGTTCTCATTGTTATCAACAAACAGCACAGAACAGTCACACATGGTACACTTATCACTTACAAGTTATACAATTATTTGATTATGGATGCAATAAGCTCCAGCCTCAAGCAGAAATGCTGGCGGACACAAATAACCATCTAATCCAACACCACATTTTTATACAGATATTTAACAGTTAAAACCATTTTTAATGGAATCCCTATGCCATAATGAAACACAATTGTCTAAGAAGACATTGGCTAGGATAGTGGTGATGATAAAAAAATTGGTGAATCACAGACGCACATGAAAGCCTAATTAAGCCTGACAAGACGCATGAAAATGACAAGTTTCCATCAAGCATTGGTATGCACATATAACACAAACTAGTCCAGTAGACGTCTCGGGAAATGGCAAGGTACGCAGGTATATATGACTAAGTTTTGTGTAACATCTAAATACCACATACACTACAGAACAAGTCCCAGATCGTGTACGAGTCGATAACTAGCATGCCATCGACACAATCAGACTCTGGCGTCGTTGTTCTTAAATATTAGGATGCTGTTGTAGATCTTGAGCGCTGGCCCCAGTTTGATGTTCATGATCTTCACAATGTCCGACTGTGTGAGCAGCAGGAAGGCCTCGCCGTCTATTTGCTGGAACACACAAGGCCCCGTGTCAACAGCAATACACCGGTAAAAGAACCACTTCAAGTAATACAAATTTTCTCTAAAACATTGTAAACTGCAGAGGATCTTCACTATATAAAATACATGATGTATATATTTTTCTTGCTATTCATTTGTTGCTTCATGGAGAGATCACGGGAAAAGAAGAGGGTGAAAGAAAGAGAAGATGAAGACCAACATTAAGATGTAGGGACATTATGAGGAGAGATGAAGGTCAGGAATAAACAGCATGGAGTGGTAGACAACTACATATCCCAACAGGTCATTGAGAGCGCAGGACAGACCAAGGCCCATCCCATAAAGAATCAACGTGAAGAAGTATGTGACTGAGGTGCGTACCTCGTCCTGGAAGACCTCAGCCAAGTCCTCACAGCCAGGCAGTGAGCCGACGAACCCAGCCACCTTCTGCGTGCTCCACTCTGTCACATCAGCCGCACAGTGCTGGTCCGCCCCAGGCAGCAGCTTCGAGTGCTGCTCCCAGCACAGGGGCAGGTCCTTGGAGGGGCTTGGCAGCATGGACGACATGAAGACACTTTGGTGGATGCCTTCTCTCAATACACACTCAGCATCAACTGAAACACATAGCACTCTCTGGTGGAAGCCTTCAACACACACTCACCATCAACTGAAACATAGCACTCTCTGGTGGATGCCTTCAACACACACTCACCATCAACTGAAACATATAGCACTCTCTGGTGGAAGCCTTCAACACACACTCACCATCAACTGAAACATATGGCACTCTCTGGTGGATGCCTTCAACACACACTCACCATCAACTGAAACATATAGCACTCTCTGGTGGATGCCTTCAACACACACTCACCATCAACTGAAACATATAGCACTCTCTGGTGGATGCCTTCAACACACACTCAGCATCAACTGAAACACATAGCACTCTCTGGTGGAAGCCTTCAACACACACTCAGCATCAACTGAAACACATAGATCTCTCTGGTGGATGCCTTCAACACACACTCAGCACCAACTGAAACACATAGCACTCTCTGGTGGATGCCTTCAACACACACTCAGCATCAACTGAAACACACTGCACTCTCTGGTGGATGCCTTCAACACACACTCACCATCAACTGAAACACATAGCACTCTCCGGTGGATGCCTTCAACACACACTCAGCATCAACTGAAACAGATTGCACTCTCTGGTGGATGCCTTCAACACACACTCAGCATCAACTGAAAAACATAGCACTCTCTGGTGGATGCCTTCAACACACACCCAGCGTCAACTGAAACACATAGCTCTCTCTAGTGGATGCCTTCAACACACACTCAGCATCAACTGAAACACACTGCACTCTCTGGTGGATGCCTTCAACACACACTCAGCATCAACTGAAACAGATTGCACTCTCTGGTGGATGCCTTCAACACACACTCAGCATCAACTGAAACACACTGCACTCTCTGGTGGATGCCTTCAACACACTCACCATCAACTGAAACACATAGCACTCTCTGGTGGATGCCTTCAACACACACTCAGCATCAACTGAAACACATTGCACTCTCCGGTGGATGCCTTCAACACACACTCAGCATCAACTGAAACAGATTGCACTCTCTGGTGGATGCCTTCAACACACACTCAGCATCAACTGAAACACATAGCACTCTCTGGTGGATGCCTTCAGCACACACTCAGCATCAACTGAAACACACTGCACTCTCTGGTGGATGCCTTCAACACACACTCAGCATCAACTGAAACACATAGCACTCTCTGGTGGATGCCTTCAACACACACTCAGCATCAACTGAAACAGATTGCACTCTCTGGTGGATGCCTTCAACACACACTCAGCATCAACTGAAACACATAGCACTCTCTGGTGGATGCCTTCAACACACACTCAGCATCAACTGAAACACACTGCACTCTCTGGTGGATGCCTTCAACACACACTCAGCATCAACTGAAACACATAGCACTCTCTGGTGGATGCCTTCAACACACACTCAGCATCAACTGAAACACATAGCACTCCTCGGTGGTTGCCTTCAACACACACTCACCATCAACTGAAACACATAGCACTCTCTGGTGGAAGCCTTCAACACACACTCAGCATCAACTGAAACACATAGCACTCCTCGGTGGATGCCTTCAACACACACTCAGCATCAACTGAAACACATTGCACTCCCTGGTGGATGCCTTCAGCACACACTCAGCATCAACTGAAACACATAGATCTCTCTGGTGGATGCCTTCAACACACACCCAGCGTCAACTGAAACACATAGCACTCTCTGGTGGATGCCTTCAACACACACTCGGCATCAACTGAAACACATTGCATTCTCTGGTGGATGGATTCAACATAGGTCCCATCACTAATAAAATGCTCGGTATATACTGCAGGTTGGCCAGCATCAACTACCAAACTACACCCACTGTCAGCTCAGTGTACCTGAGCAAACAAGATTAAACATGATACTTGTTATCACCTGAGTGTACCTGAGCAACATAGACTACACATTACACCTGTTGTCACCTGAGCAACATAAACTACACATTATACCTGTTGCTACCTGAGCAACATAGACTACACATTATACCTGTTGCTACCTGAACAACATAGACTGCACATTACACCTATTGTCACCTGAGCAACATAGACTACACATTATACCTGTTGCTACCTGAGCAACATAGACTACACATTACACCTGTTGTCACCTGAGCAACATAGACTACCCTTTACACGTGAGTGTACCTGTTGTGTACATACCATCATTCTGTATGTCCTCCTTCTTAATGACACCGGAGCAGTCCTTCGTGTAGTGGGAAGACACTTTGCCTTGCGCCAACAAGTCTTTCTCCTTCTGAATCAACTTCAGGTACTTCGACCTTAAGACAATCGGCAACACAGTCAACTCATAGTTAGGGAAACTCCAAACAACTCCACAGGCAAACAAATATTTTATTATTATTATTAAGTTAGTCCAATCTTTGCTTTGTTGAGTAAAGAAACGACCCAGTCGATTCACAACTTTTGTAAACAATCAACACCACTGCAATCACAACTCTGTTCAATAAACAATCAACAACACTGCAATCACAACTCTGTTCAATAAACAATCAACAACACTGCAATCACAACTCTGTTCAATAAACAATCAACAACACTGCAATCACAACTCTGTTCAATAAACAATCAACAACACTGCAATCACAACTCTGTTCAATAAACAATCAACAACACTGCAATCACAACTCTGTTCAATAAACAATCAACAACACTGCAATCACAACTCTGTTCAATAAACAATCAACAACACTGCAATCACAACTCTGTTCAATAAACAATCAACACCACTGCAATCACAACTCTGTTCAATAAACAATCAACAACACTGCAATCACAACTCTGTTCAATAAACAATCAACAACACTGCAATCACAAGTATGTTCAGTAAACAATCAACAACACTGCAATCACAAGTATGTTCAGTAAACAATCAACAACACTGCAATCACAAGTATGTTCAGTAAACAATCAACAACGCTGCAATCATAACTCGGTTCAATAAACAATCAACAACACTGCAATCACAATTCTGTTCAATAAACAATCAAGAACACTGCAATCACAACTCTGTTCAGTAAACAATCAACAGCACTGCAATCACATCTCTGTTCAGTAAACAATCAACAACACTGCAATCACAACTGTGTTCAATAAACAATCAACAACACTGCAATCACAAGTATGTTCAGTAAACAATCAACAACACTGCAATCACAAGTATGTTCAGTAAACAATCAACAACACTGCAATCACAAGTATGTTCAGTAAACAATCAACAACGCTGCAATCATAACTCGGTTCAATAAACAATCAACAACACTGCAATCACAAATCTGTTCAATAAACAATCAACAACACTGCAATCACAAGTCTGTTCAGTAAACAATCAACAATGCTGCAATCATAACTCGGTTCAATAAACAATCAACAACACTGCAATCACAAATCTGTTCAATAAACAATCAACAACACTGCAATCACAACTCTGTTCAATAAACAATCAACAACACTGCAATCACAAGTCTGTTCAGTAAACAATCAACAACACTGCAACCACAACTCTGTTCAATAAACAATCAACAACATCTTAGCTACTCACAACATTCTAAAGAAAACAATCAACAACATTAAATACTGAAAACTTTGTTCTGTAAAAACAATCAAGTGAATCAACAACATTGTACAATCACACATTTCTTCAGCAAACAAGCAACAATATAATCTACTCATAAGTTTGTTCAGTAAACATTCAGCAACATAGTCCACTCACAACCTAGTCCAGTAAACAATCAACAACATAGTTTACTCACAATTTTGTCCTGCAAGCAATCAACAACATAATGTACTCACAACTTTATCCCGTTAACATTCGACAACATTTGTCCAGTAAACTACCAACATTATAATCCACTCATAACTTTGTCCAGCAAAGAATCGACATCGTAATCCTCTGACAACTTTAGTAAACATTCAACAACATAATGTAAACAAGTATTTTATTACGAGCTAAACATAGTCGTCAGTTAACTTTGTCCAACTTTGTAAACAATCTACAACAGTGTTGGATCTTGCTAGACTGACCAATAACATGCAAAGTTACCGCTGATGTGTGGAACGTACTTTTTCCTGCCGCGGCCCGAGCCTGGTCCAAAGAGAGGTTTGCCACCGTTCAGCAGGGTGTGATTGTGGAGGGTGGTGGAGACAGACTTCGGATGGCTGACCGGGGGTACGTACTTGTCTGCCAGGGGGCAGCCCGACTGTCGGTGGTGGGCGGTGTACTTGCCCGTCACATGACCTGAGCCGTCACAGCCGTGGGTCGGACATTTACGGAATCTACAAGACAGAGACGAGGTCATTCACTGTCCTGGCTCACTGGATGACATAGTTTTATGTTTAGATATTCGTAATTAGCAGAGTATTGTTTTCATGCCTGGGTGCTTCTCTTGTCATTGCTCACAATATCAACTTCCACATAAACAACGAAGGGATTCAGGGCAAAATGCTATAAACACAAATTGAAACATCATGTTAGGTCATGAAACACCTTCAGTTCAATCATGACACAATACATTTCACAACAAAACAATATAACCATCTGGCCGACATCCAGCATTTCTTTAAAAATGTACTGAGTGAAATTTCAGAAGTGGTGTTTAGTGTTTGCCCCGACACCTTTCACATACAGCAATAATTATAATTATGCATGCAAGCATAAATTCGGTACAAATGTGCTCTCATGCATGACAGCATTAGTATGCGCGAGTGCATTTTGTAACCAATTTTGTTTGTGTTTGTACGTATCCTAGTCAGTTATTTCACTGTACTTTGGCAGATGTTTCCCCCATAAACTTACATGCGTTCTGGAGATGGTGGTGCGTTCAGCGCCAAACTACTGCCGTCGAATGAGTCGGAGCGTGTTTGTCCGACGCGGTCTTGTAGGATCATCTCCTTGTTTATGTTGGATGCGGAGTAGGGACAGCCAAAGGAACTGCAATAACACAGACCGTGGCATTCCTGTCATCATCACAAGCCAGGGGCTTCTATGGATTACAAGTTTCAGTATTCAATGTCATACTGCCTTGTCGAAATGTGGAAATAAGGTTGAGCCTGTTATCCAATCAACTGATTACCTGCTAAGCCAATTTGGACTTGGGCTAATTGTGGCTGATGTTACATGTAATGGTCGAGATGTAGACATAAACAGAAAATGGACCACTGATGACTATTCTTAATAACATCGCTGGCTAATAAGAATGATGAGGGAGGCTTACTCCTAGTGAGTGAAATATATATGTTAACACAAATTGAAGCAAATAGCCATTTTGGATCATAGAAATGGCAACTTCCACATCAGATTAGTGGGGTGGTTTGAACCAATGCTATTCCATGTTTCTTAAACATTACAAACTCATGAAAGCACCCATAAAGAGGTTATGATGCTGACAGTGACAGCCTACCTGTGATGCCCTGTGTACTTGGCCCCCTTCACGTGTCCAATCCCACTGCAGCCAGGTGTAGGGCAACTGCTCTGAGAGGTCAAGTCACCCGCTACAAACACATCTCAAAATGACACAACATATACTTCACTGATCACTGTATTTCACCTCCACTTACAAAACATCACAGAACAATAGTATTAGTAACAAGATCGTGTGTGCATGCGTGTTTGCGAATGTGTGTGTGAGGGTGTACACGCATGTGTGCACATGCACGTGTGTGCGTGAGAGTGCGCGCATGTGTGCGTGTGTGTACAGTAACATGTTATACTATACAAGGGTGATCGTAAATAATAATAATACATTTTTATTTCCACAATAGCAATATAATACATATATAATTTTTTGTTTTAAATGTATTCACAATTATTATAGAAAAGTAGAATGCGGATGTTTGTGAATTATAATAATATAATGTAGTATTTTTTTTGGTTTCTTGTAAATTTCCAATATATCAGTCCAACAATCGATAATATTGGAACATTTTTATTTTGCACAATTTCTGAAAAACAAAAAGTGTTGGCATATTGTATGTGAAGGTCAAACGAATTCCACAATTTTATACCATACACTGAACTTTTAGAGCCGTCCTTGTGAAGACTTGTCCTAAAGTTTTACTTTGATGTGTTTCACATATCTTATTAGACACTTTATTGAATAAATCTTCAATAATGACTTTTTATTTGTTACAATTTCATATACACAGATGTTTTCACATTTCTACATAGCTTATAAACTTAGAGACTAAGACTTCTTTTGATTGATTTAACATTTCCACAAATATATTCTTCAGTGCTTGATGACTGGAGGGGCACATTGCAAGGTGGTATGTGATGAGGGGGTGTCATGAATGGTGTGATGAGGGGAAGTGGTGAAGGCGTGTGATGAGGGTGTGTGGTGAGGGGGTGTCGTGAGGGTGTGATGAGGGGAAGTGGTGAAGGGGTGTGATGAGGGTGTGTGGTGAGGGGGTGTCATGAGGGTGTGATGAGGGGATGTGGTGAAGGGGTGTGATGAGGGTGTGTGGTGAGGGGGTGTCATGAGGGTGTGATGAGGGGATGTGGTGAAGGGGTGTGATGATGGGGTGTCATGAGGGAAAGTGGTGAAAGGGTGTGATGAGGGTGTGTGGTGAGGGGGTGTCGTGAGGGTGTGATGAGGGGATGTGGTGAAGGGGTGTGATGAGGGTGTGTGGTGAGGGGGTGTCATGAGGGTGTGATGAGGGGAAGTGGTGAAGGGGTGTGATGAGGGTGTGTGGTGAGGGGGTGTCATGAGGGTGTGATGAGGGGATGTGGTGAAGGGGTGTGATGAGGGTGTGTGATGAGGGGGTGTCATGAGGGAAAGTGGTGAAAGGGTGTGATGAGGGTGTGTGGTGAGGGGGTGTCGTGAGGGTGTGATGAGGGGATGTGGTGAAGGGGTGTGATGAGGGTGTGTGGTGAGGGGGTGATGAGGGGATGTGATGAGGGTGTGTGATGAGGTGGTGTCGAGAGGGTGTGATGAGGGGATGTGGTGAAGGGGTATGATGAGGGTGTGTGGTGAGGGGGTGTCATGAGGATGTGATGAGGGGATGTGGTGAAGGGGTGTGATGAGAGTGTGTGGTGAGGGGGTGTCATGAGGATGTGATGAGGGGATGTGGTGAAGGGGTGTGATGAGAGTGTGTGGTGAGGGGGTGTCATGAGGATGTGATGAGGGGATGTGGTGAAGGGGTGTGATGAGGGAATGTGATGAGGGTGTGTGATGAGGGGTGTCATGAGGATGTGGTGAAGGGGTGTGATGAGGGTGTGTGATGAGGGGTGTCATGAGGATGTGATGAGGGGATGTGAAGGTGTGTGATGAGGGTGTGTGGTGACGGGGTGTCATGAGGGGATGTGGTGAAGGGGTGTGATGAGGGAATGTGATGAGGGTGTGTGATGAGGGGTGTCATGAGGATGTGATGAGGGTGTGTGGTGAGGGTGTGTGATGAGGGTGTGTGGTGAGGGTGTGTGGTGAGGGGGTGTGACGAGGGTGTGTGATGAGGGTGTGTGATGAGGGTGTGTGGTGAGGGTGTGTGGTGAGGGAATGTGATGAGGGTGTGTGGTGAGGGTGTGTGACGAGGGTGTGTGGTGAGGGTGTGTGGTGAGGGTGTGTGGTGAGGGTGTGTGGTGAGGGAATGTGATGAGGGTGTGTGGTGAGGGTGTGTGACGAGGGTGTGTGGTGAGGGTGTGTGACGAGGGTGTGTGGTGAGGGTGTGTGGTGAGGGTGTGTGACGAGGGTGTGTGACGAGGGTGTGTGGTGAGGGTGTGTGGTGAGGGAATGTGATGAGGGTGTGTGACGAGGGTGTGTGGTGAGGGTGTGTGGTGAGGGAATGTGATGAGGGTGTGTGGTGAGGGTGTGTGACGAGGGTGTGTGGTGAGGGTGTGTGACGAGGGTGTGTGGTGAGGGTGTGTGGTGAGGGTGTGTGACGAGGGTGTGTGGTGAGGGTGTGTGACGAGGGTGTGTGACGAGGGTGTGTGGTGAGGGTGTGTGGTGAGGGTGTGTGACGAGGGTGTGTGGTGAGGGTGTGTGACGAGGGTGTGTGGTGAGGGTGTGTGGTGAGGGTGTGTGGTGAGGGGGTGTGACGAGGGTGTGTGGTGAGGGGATGCTACTCACACACAGGGCCTGTCAGTTGGTGCAGGGTCTTGCTACACCATCCTATGGGGTGTATATCAGGTGAGTCATCGTCGACCCAGTAGTCGTAGGCGGCGCTCCAGCCGTCAAAGTGTATCTTGATGCGGTGGGTCTCTGTGGCGGCGACAGTGGCCACACGGATGAGCAGTGGATTGCGCTGGTCCACAGCCTCCAGCTTCATGCCAACCTCAAACTGGTTCGCTGGACGCTGCAAACACAGTTCATACAACACTTATACTCGCAACTGGACATTTAATGTCATGCCCAAATTCAGGTCACTGAAAACTCATTTTCTAATGCCATTGACATCTTAACACATCGTCTGATCCCATGCTGACCAACTGACAACACATAGTGATTAACAGTGCAGACAGATTGACGATTTTGGACATAGCATCTCTTAAGAGATTTGGAATTTATGAGGATCTATATACGTACGTACATCACTCAAAACAACAATTCTATTAGTTTGTTTGCATAAATTTGACAGAATCAGTATTAGAAATTTAGCTTATAGATGTCTTGTAGAAGAATTTGTTCAGCTTTTGATTAAAATGGCATAAAACATTAGGAAGCACAGATTATTTTCCCACAAGTTCATAGGACATTACAAAGACAAACAATTAATTGTCTGGATTCTACCAAAAAACATGTTATATGACACCATAAAAACATACATAACTAATTTATTGGACACTACAAAAACAAAAATAATTTGTTCATTGGACACATGTTTGAAATATAATCTGCTGATTCTATACAAGATCACAATCAGTTATAAATCCTAGACTGTTCTCATATACCATGTCTGTATGTCAGCTATTGCATGCGTGGTAGAGCCAATGAGAGGGTGAGATATATACCATCTTGAAGGCACGGGCAGCCACAGCCTGAGTCTTGGTCTTCGTCAGGTAGTCCTCCCAGGTGAAGCCGTCAATGTCCTTCCAGTCTGTCACACACCAGCACACAACAGTCAGTGACGACACAGCACATCAACAATCAGTGATGACACAGTACACAACAGTCAGTGACGACACTGACACAGCACATCAACAGTCAGTGACGACACTGACACAGCACATCAACAGTCAGTGATGACACAGTACACAACAGTCAGTGACGACACTGACACAGCACATCAACAGTCAGTGACGACACTGACACAGCACATCAACAGTCAGTGATGACACAGTACACAACAGTCAGTGACGACACAGCACATTGACATTGAACTAATCATTGGAGACCAGTATCAGCATTACTTCTGCCCCCATTGAACTAATCATTGGAGACCAGTATCAACATTACTTCTGCTGCATTGAACTAATCATTGGAGACCAGTATCAACATTACTTCTGCCGCATTGAACTAATCATTGGAGACCAGTATGAGCATTACTTCTGCCCCTATTGAACTAATCATTGGAGACCAGTATCAACATTACTTCTGCTGCATTGAACTAATCATTGGACACCAGTATCAGCATTACTTCTGCCCATTGAACTAATCATTGGAGACCAGTATCAACATTACTTCTGCCCCATTGAACTAATCATTGGAGACCAGTATCAGCATTACTTCTGCCCCATTGAACTAATCATTGGACACCAGTATCAGCATTACTTCTGCCCCATTGAACTAATCATTGGAGACCAGTATCAGCATTACTTCTGCCCCATTGAACTAATCATTGGAGACCAGTATCAACATTACTTCTGCCCCATTGAACTAATCATTGGAGACCAGTATGAGCATTACTTCTGCCCCTATTGAACTAATCATTGGAGACCAGTATCAACATTACTTCTGCCCCATTGAACTAATCATTTGACACCAGTAT
This sequence comes from Escarpia spicata, assembly GCA_963995525.1. Classification (NCBI taxonomy): domain Eukaryota; kingdom Metazoa; phylum Annelida; class Polychaeta; order Sabellida; family Siboglinidae; genus Escarpia; species Escarpia spicata. The sequence goes on from OZ023208.1 coordinate 67,637,593, forward strand.
CAGCATTACTTCTGCCGCATTGAACTAATCATTGGAGACCAGTATCAACATTACTTCTGCCCCATTGAACTAATCATTGGAGACCAGTATCAACATTACTTCTGCCGCATTGAACTAATCATTGGAGACCAGTATCAACATTACTTCTGCCCCCATTGAACTAATCATTGGAGACCAGTATCAACATTACTTCTGCCGCATTGAACTAATCATTGGAGACCAGTATCAACATTACTTCTGCCCCATTGAACTAATCATTGGAGACCAGTATCAGCATTACTTCTGCCCCCATTGAACTAATCATTGGAGACCAGTATCAACATTACTTCTGCCGCATTGAACTAATCATTGGAGACCAGTATCAACATTACTTCTGCCGCATTGAACTAATCATTGGAGACCAGTATCAACATTACTTCTGTCCCCATTGAACTAATCATTGGAGACCAGTATCAACATTACTTCTGCCCCCATTGAACTAATCATTGGAGACCGGTATCAACATTACTTCTGCCCCCATTGAACTAATCATTGGAGACCAGTATCAACATTACTTCTGCCCCCATTGAACTAATCATTGGAGACCAGTATCAACATTACTTCTGCCCCCATTGAACTAATCATTGGAGACCGGTATCAACATTACTTCTGCCCCCATTGAACTAATCATTGGAGACCGGTATCAACATTACTTCTGCCCCCATTGAACTAATCATTGGAGACCGGTATCAACATTACTTCTGCCCCCATTGAACTAATCATTGGAGACCAGTATCAACATTACTTCTGCCCCCATTGAACTAATCATTGGACACCAGTATCAGCAAACATCAAGTGAATCACGACACAGACTTGGAAAAAGAGGAAAATAAGATCCCAATATAAGATACAAAAATGTGACAGGACACATTGTGTTTGACTGAACTTACTCAACACAAACATATAAGCAAGCATCAATATACACTGTATAAAATAACAGCTGACACATACACACATACACACACACGCAAACACACACGCACGCACGTCTCCTTCAGAAGGAAAGTAAAGTAAACAATGTCCCTCACTGACAGTACCTACCATTTGGGGGTGAGAGCGGCTTGCCTGACTCCTGACACCACCCCATGGGGTGTATGTAGGGTGAGCTGGGGTCGCACCAGTAGTCGTAGGTGTCCTCCCAACCGTCAAAGTGGACGAGAATGCGATCACCAAGGACGTCGGCCACCGTGGCGACACAGGTTAGGACCGTGTGCTTCTTGTCAACTGCCTCCAGCTTCTGGCCCATGCGGAACCCGTGGGGCGTCACTGACTACAGACACAGTGACATGGTGACACAGTGGGGTGTTACTGACTAGAGACACAATGATTGGTGACACAGTGGGTCGTCACCGACTACTGACACGGTGGGGTGTCACCCACAACACAGTGACCCAGTAGAGCGTCAACGACTACAGATACAGTGACACATTGGGGTGTCACCGACTACAGACAAGGTGACCCGGTGACACAGTGGGGCATCACAGATTACAGACACAGTGACACAAGGAGGTGTCACCGACTATAGAAACCGTGACATGGTGACACGATGGGGCATCACTGACTACAGATACAGTGATACAATGGGGTGTCACTACAGACACAGTGACACGGTGACTCAGTGGGCCATCACCGACTACAGACACAGTGACATGGACATGACACGGTGGGGTGTCACCGACAACACAAGTGACACAGTAGAGCGTCAATGACTACAGATACAGTGACACAATGGGGTGTCACCGACTACAGACACAGTGACATAATGGGGCATCACCGACTACAGATACAGTGAGGCGTCACCGACTACAGACACAGCAACATGGTCGGGCGTCATCGACTACTGACATGGTGGGGCATCACCGAGTACAGAGACAGTGACACGGTGGGGCTTCACTGACTACAGACACAGTGGGACGTCACCGACTACAGACAGGGACACAGTGTAACCAGTGGGGTGTCACCGACGACAGACACGGACACAGTGTAACCAGTGGGGTGTCACAGACGACAGACACGGTGGGGCGTCACCGACTATAGACACAGTGACACGGTGGGGGGTCACCGACTACAGACACACTGACATGGTGACACAATGGGGTGTTATCGACAACAGACATAGTGACACAATGGGGCGTCACCAACTACAGACACAGTGACATGGTGACACAGTGGGGTGTTACGGACTAAAAATAATGACACAGTATCACAGACTACAGACATAGTGACACAGTAAGGTGTTACTGACTACAGACACGGTGACACAATGGGGCGTCACCGACTACAGACAGTAACATGGTGACACAGTGTAACCCATGGGGCATCACCAACGACAGACACAGTGACACGGTGGGGCATCACCTGCTACAGACACAGTGACATGGTGACACAGTGGGGTGTTACCAACTACAAAGACAGTGACACGGTGGGGCATCACTGACTACAGACAGTGACCCGGTGACACAGTGCGGCATCACCGAGTACACACACAGTGACACAATGGGGTGTCACCAACTACAGACACAGTGACATGGTGACACAGTGGGGTGTTACTGACTAGATGTAATGACATAGTGACACAGTAGGGCACCACCGACTACAGACACAATGACATGGTGACACAGTGGGGCGTTACCGACTACAGACACAGTGATACAGAGGGGCATCACCGACTACAGACACAGCGACACAATGGGGCGTCACCGACTAGACACAATGGGCGTCACCGACTACAGACACAGTGACACAATGGGCATCACCGACTATAGACACAGTGACACGGTGACACAGTGGGGTGTTACCAACTACAGATACAGTGACATTGTGACACAGTGGGGCATCACCGACTACAGACACAGTGACATTGTGACATAGGGGGGTGTTACCAACTACAGATACAGTGACATTGTGACACAGTGGGGCATCACCGACTACAGACACAGTGACATGGTGACACAGTGGGGCATCACCAAGTACATACACATTGACACAATTGGGTGTCACCAACTACACAGTGACATGGTGACAGTGGGGTGTTACCGATTAGACATAATGACACGGTGACACAGTAGGGCATGACCGACTACAGACAGTGACATGGTACCCCAGTGGGGTGTTACTGACTACAGACACAGTGACACGGTGACACAGTGGGGCATCACCGACTACAGACAAAGTGACATTGTGACACAGTGGGGTGTTACCGACTAGACATAGTGACACTGTGACACAGTGAGGCATCACCAACTACAGACACAGTGATATGGTGACACAGTGGGGTGTTACCGACTACAGACACAGTGACATAGTAGGACATCACCAACTACAGACACAGTGATATGGTGACACAGCAGGGTGTTACCGACTACAGACACAGTGGGGCATCACCGACTAAAGAGACAGTGACATGGTGACACAGTGGGGTGTTACCGACTACAGATACAGTGACACTGTAACACAGTGGGGCATCACCGACTACAGACACAGTGACATGGTGACACAGTGGGGTGTTACCGACTAGACACAGCGACACTGTGTCACAGTGGGGCATCACCGACTACAGACACAGTGACATGATGACACAGTGGGGTGTTACCGACTACAGACACAGTGACACTGTGACACAATGGGGCGTCACCGACTGCACAGTGAAACGGTTACACAGTGGGGTGTCATCGACTACAGACACAGTGACACATGGGGGCATCACCGACTACAGACACAGTGGGGCGTCACCGACTCCAGACAGTGACACAGTGTAACCCGTGGAGCGTCACCAACGACAGACATAGTGGGGTGTTACTGACTACAGACACAGTGACACGGTGACACAGTGGGGCATCACTGACTACAAAGTGATACAGTGAAACCCGTAGGGCGTCACCGATGACAGACAGTGACACGGTGTCACAGTGGTACCCGTAGAGTGTCACCGACTAGTAATAGTAATCAAAATTATATCCACTGAAAATAAAATGCTCTAGGGCACACTACATAAAACTGCATAAATTAAATAAAACCATTACGTATAATAATAAAAACTGTAAATGGGCCGATTTAAACATCTTAGGTAAAAGTATACAAATGGCAACACTGGGAAACTCAGTAGTTTTATATATATATACATATATATATACACACATATATCACCGACTATATGTATTCAATTCTTTATTTTATTATTTATTAATAATGATATATTACACTTGTATGATGTTTATGCAACTTGTTCGTCTGCCCATCCCAACAGCTTGTTATGGCTTATAAGAAATTAACAGACACACTCCAAAGCTTCTGTGCTCATGCCTTTATGTCTATTGGCAACGATATGTTACTTTGGGTGTAAGAAACTGTGCCGTCAGGGATAAACTGTGAGATACGTACCGCGGCCTGGGTCTTGGGGAAAAGGTGTTTGGGGGCAGGGGGGAAGCGGGAAGACTTGAGGTAAGTAGCCCAGCTGAACGTCTCCGTCGTGTAACCTAGCAACAGGGAACAATGCACAGTCAACTACAGAACCACCTTCCCCCACTGGGCTCGTGTCAAGGGCGGGTTTAGTACAATTAGTTGTAGACAGTGTGCGCTGGTGGGGGATGAATTGTACTGAAACATGTTGAAAGACATCTTAAATGTGGGTACCATCTAAGACAACAGTAAGCAAGTCTCTAACAGTGTTAGTAATAGTTAATGACTTTGTAAATGATTACTATTTGTTTGATTACTAATGATGACAGTTTATTAATAATAATAAGATAACTTCTATTGCGCCTAAATCCTTGGAAACCAAGCTCAGAGGCGCATCAAAACAAAAGGGTTGGTCATTCTCAAAGTACATAAGTAGTTTTCCAGTTGTCAACAGATGGGTCAAGGTGCTAGGGAGCTAAGGTGGATAAGCAAGGTTGTAAAGATACGTTTTTAAATGACGACGGAATTTTGTAATATTTTCAGCTGATCTAACACTAAGAGGAAGCATATTCCAAAGAGTTGGTGCAGCAACAGAAAAAGCCCTAGTTCCAATGTTAGTGTTGACTCTAGGAACAAAAAGTAGGTCAGAACTAGATGATCGAAGCTGGATAGATTTTCTTACAGGAGTAAGCAATAAATGCAAATAAGATGGTTGCTTATTGGACAGTGCCTGATATGTAATGGTACAGATCTTAAAAATTATACGATATCGTACAGGAAGCCAATGTAAAGACTTCAAAAGTGGCACAGAGCGAGAAAAACAAGGAGATCTTGTAACTACTCTTGCTAGACAATTTTGGACACGCTGAAGTTTTGTGATATCCTTGCTAGCGATATTATAAAGGAGGGAATTGCAATAGTCAATTCTGCTGCTAACAAGCGCTGTTGCAATAGTCTTAGCAACAGAAAATGACATATACCGGCGAATACGGCGAAGATCACGAATATGATAAAAACAGCAGCGACATGTTTGAGATATATGTTGTCGGAAATTGAAGTTTCTATCAAAGATTACTCCTAGATTCCGCACCGAGGTTGCTGGCGTGATGTACTGATTCAAAATACGCGTAGGGAAAAAACCATCCAGTTTACAACGTTGCATTCGAGTACCAATAATGATCAATTCAGTTTTATTTGCATTTAATTTCAACTTGCTGTCAGTCATCCAATGGAAGATATCTTGAAGGCAATCACTAAGTTGGTTAAGGGAGCGATTTGTATCTGGGGTAGCCAACGAAATGTAGATCTGAGTATCATCAGCATAAAGATGATGATCTAAGTTATGTTTTTGTATAACAGAGCTTAGTGGTGTGGTGTAAAGAGTAAAAAGCAAAGGCCCAAGAACAGAACCCTGGGGAACACCAAATAAAGCCGGCAGTGCAGCTGAAAAGCAGTTCCCAATCTTTATAGTTTGGTATCTATCAGTTAGATACGAAGAAAACCAGCTTAGAGCTGTGCCAGATATGCCGTACCACTTTAATAGGCGTTCAATGAGAATGCTGTGATCAATCGTGTCAAACGCAGCAGAGAGATCTAGTAAGGTAAGTGCAGTCACTTTACCATTATTAATGTTCAAGGTAATGTCATTATGAACCTTTAAGAGGGCAGTCTCTGTTGAATGAAACTGTCTATATGCTGATTGTGACACATTAGTTAAGACATTTGTGCTAATGTGAGACCTTAGACGACTTGCTACAACCTTTTCTAGTATTTTGGAAATGAAGCTGAGATTAGAAATAGGTCTATAACTGTTTAGGTCTTGTTTAGGCAGAGATGACTTCTTAAGAAGTGGTGTGACATGGGCGTATTTAAAATCATCAGGAAAACAGCCAGAGCAAAGTGATGCATTTATAATATTTGTTATAGGTCCAATTAGTGTATCGAGACATGCTTTTAGCAGTATTGTTGGAAATGGATCAAGTGCACAAGATTTATTTGGGGAGGACATAATTATTTTCCTAACTTCATCAACTGTTGCAGGTTCAAATGATACAAGTTGAGAATTTACTTGTGGAAAGTCCACACTGACATTACTTATATTATGACGTGGGAAAGCAGAACGAATGATACTGATTTTATTCTTGAAGTGACTAGAGAACGAATCACAGAGACTTAATTGACACATGATCAGGTAACGATGGAGTAGGCCGTCTGTGTAGAATGTTATTGATGCAGTTCCATAACTGACGCGGATTATCCGACTTATTTATGACCATATCTGTAAAATAATCTGATTTAGCTTTAGCCATTTGTCTGTTACAGAGGTGACATTGCTTAGAATAACGCGATCTATCTAATGGCGAGCGTGATTTTCGCCATACACGCTCTAAATAACGACGACGCCTTTTAGATAGTATAATTTCGGAAGTCATCCATGGAGCCGGTGGCCTTTCTGACACCCATTTGGATTTTATAGGTGCATATTTGTCAAGTAGTGCATTGAGTACTTGACAGTACTGTTTATATAAGTCAGATAGATGTTTTTTTTGATCTGTGATAAGGTCAGATATAAGGATATCAGCCATTAAAGCTGTAATGTCAATCCTATGAATGGCTCTGTAAGACACATTGTGTTTCGATTGTAAAGGGGCTATAGAACCATTAATATTGGCAATGACAGTATGGTGGTCTGATAACCCATCTGAAACAGTAGGTGCTTGGATATTATTACAAGTTGAACGGGTTATCAAGTGGTCAAGCCAATGGCCATGTATGTGTCGAAAAGATAACATGTTGTTTCAAATCAAATGATGCCAGAATATCATCAAACGTAGTTGTAGTTGAAGAAGGTATATCCAAATGTAGATTAAAATCACCAAGAATGTAAAATTCTGAGTGAATGACTGCCAGATTTTCCAACATATCCTGAAAGTCTTCCAAGAAATTGGCAGGATGTCCTGGAGGGCGATAGATACAAACAAAGTGTGCGGAGAAAGAAGAATCTGAAATTTCAGCAAAGATGGACTCAAAACTAGAGTATTCAGGGTTAGAATGTAATTTAACTTTGAACTGCTGTGATATAAAAAAGCCAACACCACCTCCACGGCCGACTAAACGTGGTCGATGGTGAAAGGTGTAACCAGAAGGGGAAACGTCAGCAATGCATGCATGTGTATCATGTGGTCTAAGCCAGGTCTCAGTTACAGCTAGAATGTTTATTTTCTTTGAAATTAATAAATCACAAAGTGAGGCTGTCTTATCTCGTACAGATCGAACATTTGTTATGGCCACCCGAATGTTTCGTCTAACAGATGGCCCAGGATTGAGACTTACATCTCCTGCTAGTAATAAAATTATTGCTAATTTCAATGTAGGCGTAGAGCGGGGGATTGGCAGTAACTTTCTATTATAACAAACATGAAGACATGGCAGACTATGCAAAATTGAAATAGAATGATGAATTTTAGTGTGATTAGGAAAAAACACATTAAAATGATTAGATCTCAATGGTTTGCATAAAACAAAATCGATGTCCCTTACAGCAACAGAGCAAGACAAGCAGAAAACACCCAATAGGAATAATGGTGACATAATTATGTTAGATTATTATCATATTTAGTAGAAAATAATAGACCAAAACCATATCATTTTATATCATATAGATAATAAATAGTAAAGAATGTTAAACCCAGAGCTAAGGCTAAGACTACGGCGTAACTGCCGTAAGTAAAAACTAAATTATATTTACAAGATCAATAGAGTCTCAATTTTAACAATAAAGCCTACTTTATTTAATTAGAAAATGTTGAACCGGGGCAAACTCCGGTAACTAAATTGAGACTTACAGGCCTATTAAGGGAGGAAGAACTATTTATATTTATTATAATTCACTCAGTCAGCCGTAGCCTTAGTCTTAGATAGGCAGAAACTAACTGTAGTATCAATCACTCAATGCCATTAACCGCACCATGATTCCTTTTTAAATACCGTATTTATTGTAATCATATAAAATGCCAATAGTAATCTAAAAGGTCAATTGAAAAAACTCACAGGCAGCATGTTTTGTAACTTCATCATTTAACAGTATAATTGGTACAAACGACAACATTTAAACAAACAAAAAACTGAACATTGCCGACCGGCGAAAGTGAGTGATAATCATAACGGCTTTAACGCCGGTTTTATTAAGTTGAATATGACTGGACCAAAACTTGTTAAAATATGCTTATAATTTAAATATACTTAGCTTGTGGTTGAATTCTTGATTCTGTAGCGCATTACAAGTTACATAATATTAAAAGTAATCTATTCAAAATAATTAGTATGCTATAATTGAACATTAAACGAAGGATAAATTTTGAAAAGTAAACATTATGCCATGCCCCCTAGCGACTCCATATAATGATGACAAACTGTTAATGATGACAGACTGGTAATGATCACACTTTGTTAATGATGACAGTTTGTTTGTGTGGTTGGTGTAATATCAACCACAGAGACAATTAACTCACCACCAAGTGCAAATATTATTTTAGGGCCGAGTTGGCATCAAATACATATTTTAATGTGTTGGTTTTGCATATTTTTCTTTGAATAATTCCAGAAGCACATATTTGATGTTCATAGTTTACATGTGTAGTTGACTTGCTTGAATAAGTATATTTTATATCTTAGATAGTGATAAATGTACACCTACCTAACCTAAGGCGACACCAATTTGATTATTCACATTACGGACCCGCCGACATTGTTTTTTTATTAAAACGGAAATAAACTTGCAATTTTGAATTTGTTTCTGATCGAAATGCTGAACCAATGATTTTGTATCGATTCATCGAGCATATACGCATCATATCGAACATTGTGTATTAAACACCATTTCATTGGCTGTCGTGCATCTTCGGTCTACAATCCAACGAATCCGCAAAAGTCCAACATGTCATTAATTGATCTAAACCATGGCTGAACCAGACGCTGCAGTGGTTTTGTATCAAGAAACTGAAGTTTGGCGCTGCTTCCCAAAAGGAAGTATCAAAATTTAAATTGTCCGACACAATCAACAATGTCATTTCCCGTGTTTGTTGCGACGCCGCTCTGATATCGAAAGTATGTGTTGGCGTCGAATGCACGGATTGTTGTCGAAATAACTGTGTGCGTCCTTGCGTGAGCTATTCAACGTTTAACACATTTTCTTGAATGATCACCACATTAGTGCCACTGAAATGAAGCGAAAAGGCAACCCGAAGGATGACATTTTAGAAACGATGCAAAATAGCAATAAAGAAAATAAACTGCCAAAGAACGGCCAACGTGCAACTCAGACGAAACCAGTAACGTGTGCATGTTTAATGCGCTTCTCATTCTGTTTACACGCAAAAATCTGGACATCAGATTTTGGCCAATCAAGTTGACACACTGGTAAAAAGGGTGGTAAACACTCTCTTCAATGCTTGCATAGTCAGCATCGGAATAGAATAATATAGTTATATTTGGAGGTACAACAATCAAATCCTAATTATGCCAGTCAAATTAATAGTATCACAGCAACATATATCCTACCTCTAATCTACACCTTTGTGGCTGTAATGTTAACACACCATAATGGCATCTGCCAAGTCTTGTTATCAGTACCTGTTATTCTAAATTCTAATAGTCTTCAACTTTGATTAAACTTTCATAAAAGTATGTGTCTATTAAGTTTTGATACAAGGCTAAATATTTTTTTAGCAATGTACTGTATGGCTCATATGATAATTCATGTGTTTACACAAACACCTTTCTCGTTCAATTACTTATTTTTATTCCCCCCATCCTCCCTAAAAAAATGTCTCAAAAATATTTAATCCTAACAATATAATTGGTGTGGCCTGGCCACCTTTATGCCCTTTTTTTCATCAATAATACTTTGGTAAACATGACACATAAAAAGAATAGAAATCATTAACTTTATTTGATCCACCAAAGCATATTTGACTGCCAACCCTATTTTAAGGTCCACTTCACAACGAACGATGCACACACTCTGTAGGCAAGCAAATGTGCATTATATTTAGCCCAGCTACACAGTAGGAAGCAGAATGCCAGCAAAACAAAGTCTACTTTTGGTGAAGCACATAAACTAACCACTCTATGTAATACATCAGTGATATGTGAAAACGTGTACATGGCTGGCCTGAATGGGCCTTCTCAGAACTGATGGTAACTTAACACATTGGCAACAAGTTACAGACAATCCGCACTGGCTGTCAATTATAATTTATTAGTCATTTCAAAAGTCCATTCTGAATAACCACGTAGCATTAGTAACTAGTTACAGACAATCTGTACTGGCTAGCAATTGTAATTTATTGTTCATTTTAAAACTCTGTACTCAATAACCAAACAAACAAATTTTATAAATGTATAGTTTTATTTAGTTTTTAGCATATTAAACAATGTTTTGTGAATAAATATAAGCCCAAAACATTCCATCTACAATAACATTTTGCATACTTCTTCATTATAAAAAGAAACATGTTACTGGTAGTCTTGGAACTGTGAGAATCTTCCCCACATAATTATGTGTCTATCCACACTATACTGCAACTCGCTGGGCATTATAAGGAACATTTGGAAATGCGGATTTGGTTAGCAAAACAAACAGTTATGTTCCATTTTTGGGGGATACATCAGTCATAGCCATCATAAAGATATAAAACAAATAAAAAAGTCAAGAATGCGTGCTACAGGGTTGTACTTTTTTGTCGAACATTGATGAAAATGTTGCTTTAAGAACGTTTGAAAGTGTGACATAAAAAATGCCAATTTTGAATGTTCTATCAAAGCATTAAAAAAAGTGTTTTGTTTTGCACGCAGTAATAAATACATAATATTCTTCGTGAATATGTATTTTGTTCTTTGTTTTATGAAAGAAAACATATTTTTAGTCTAGAAATTGTATGTCACGGTCGTGATGCGTTCCATCAATGGCAGTCATAGCGTAATATTACTATAAATTAAATATCGCTTTTATTACAACTAGCGTTTTGCTGTGTAAGACATTCTCTGACAGGTGTGAACACATTCCCATATTTGATACCATCCGAAACAAGAGGAAATTATTTTCTGTCAATAAATTACAACCGTTTGTCCCATCAAGAAATCGAACTACTTCCAAAACTGTGCGAAGGAAAACCAAGCGGATATCATGTGACAGCATACAAATGGTCATGTGATTCGACGTTGCCGCCTTTTTCTGATCAAGGAGATAAGATGGCGTAAAATTCAAGGTAAGACATAGTCCGTGAACATTTTTTGCGTACATCACGACCGTGGCAATCGTCACGACTGTGCAAATATAACTAAACTGAAGGCACAGTATCAATGGAATCTCAAAATGTGTAATATAAATCTTGCCATGTTATTTCTCTCGATATTTCATGGTATCTTCGTGCGCGGGATTTCCGACAGTTTTATCGACGGTGTACGGTCGTGATGTTTGACCCTACGATTTCTATAATGTGTAATAGAGAGAGAGAGGGAGTGTGAGAGGAAAAAGTAATGTCTACTGATGTTCATACTAATCTTTAGAATCATGTTTGAATGTTCCAGGTGCCCAAAATGCCAAGAATTACACTGGGATACTGCTAATGTTCCAAGTATTAAGCATTACTGTCATAAATAAGACCAGTGGATAACTTATTTGACAGATGCAGCCATTAGCAAGCAGCAACAGCCCCAATTAGCAAGCACCACACAGCAGCCTATGAGCACAAGCAACACGTGTAGGTTACCAAATACTTCATGCTCCCACAGTCACCTAAATGCATGCTCCCTTGGTAAGTGCTTCACACCACACAGGTTTACTTACCACAGCCTTGGTAAGGTTAGACATGTAAGAGAAAGGCACATGCTGTAGTTGGACTTGGTGGAAGGCGGGATATACCTGCGACTGCTGTCACTGCTTCTAGTCACTAGCAAACATGGCTATCTAAGCTTCCTAGCGCAAACTATGTACCACAGCGCAAACTAAGTACCCCAGCACAAACAAAGTACCCCAGCACAAACGAAGTACCCCAGCAGACACTAAGTACCCCAGCAGACACTAAGTACCTCAGCACAATCTAAGTACCCCAGCACAACCTAAATATCCCCACACAAACTAAGTATCCCAGTATAAACTATGTACCCCATTGCAAACTATGTACCCCAGCACAAACTAAGTACCCCAGAACAAACTAAGTATTCCAGCTTGAACTAAGTTCTCCAGCTTGAACTAAGTACTCCAGCTTGAACAAAGTACTCCTGCACAAACAAAGGCAACCCACCAAAATCTACTACAACTACTTCAGCATAAGATAAATACCAGACGACATGCCAATCACAAAGTTGCAAAGTTCCCATCACAAACTAAATACATCACCACATACTAATTGGCTAAGTACACAATATGTACCCCAAGACAAGCTAAGTACCCTTGTACAAGAAAGGCACCCAACACAAGCTAAGTACTCTATCACAAACCAACTATCCCATCACAAGTATCACTAAGTACTAAGAGCTAAGTACATAATCACATGATATGTACTGTACACACTGGGTACCCCACCACACACAACGTACACCATCACAAGCCATGTACCCCACCACACACAACGTATTCCATCACAAGCCATGTACCCCACCACACACAACGTACGCCATCACAAGCCATGTACCCCACCACACACAACGTACCCCATCACAAGCCATGTACCCCACCACACACAACGTATTCCATCACAAGCCATGTACCCCACCACACACAACGTACGCCATCACAAGCCATGTACCCCACCACACACAACGTACGCCATCACAAGCCATGTACCCCACCACACACAACGTACGCCATCACAAGCCATGTACCCCACCACACACAACGTACGCCATCACAAGCCATGTACCCCACCACACACAACGTATTCCATCACAAGCCATGTACCCCACCACACACAACGTATTCCATCACAAGCCATGTACCCCACCACACACAACGTACACCATCACAAGCCATGTACCCCACCACACACAACGTACACCATCACAAGCCATGTACCCCACCACACACAACGTACACCATCACAAGCCATGTACCCCACCACACAACGTACGCCATCACAAGCCATGTACCCCACCACACACAACGTACACCATCACAAGCCATGTACCCCACCACACACAACGTATTCCATCACAAGCCATGTACCCCACCACACACAACGTATTCCATCACAAGCCATGTACCCCACCACACACAACGTACACCATCACAAGCCATGTACCCCACCACACACAACGTATTCCATCACAAGCCATGTACCCCACCACACACAACGTATTCCATCACAAGCCATGTACCCCACCACACACAACGTATTCCATCACAAGCCATGTACCCCACCACACACAACGTACACCATCACAAGCCATGTACCCCACCACACACAACGTATTCCATCACAAGCCATGTACCCCACCACACACAACGTATTCCATCACAAGCCATGTACCCCACCACACACAACGTATTCCATCACAAGCCATGTACCCCACCACACACAACGTATTCCATCACAAGCCATGTACCCCACCACACACAACGTATTCCATCACAAGCCATGTACCCCACCACACACAACGTACCCCATCACAAGCCATGTACCCCACCACACACAACGTACCCCATCACAAGCCATGTACCCCACCACAAGTCATGTACCCCAGTATAATAACTCATATCTCAGTAGAACCAAACATGAACATAACTACAGACTACGCACCATCCTTGGGTGTATGTTTTTGAATACATACGACACAACGTGGTGAGACAAATGAAGTAATGAGCCACAGCATTAACTCAGCCTCAACTGCTGGTGCTTCTGTTTCACAAACCATGTCAGACTCGTTAAACAACCCACCCCATGGTGCAATATCCAAGAATCTCACCCGGTCATTCACAGAGGAGACAATTCTGGATGGAACAATTGAAAATCATTGGTTCTCTTTATGATTAAATCCACTACAAATGTACTTCAAGCAAATAAATTCTGACTAATTTTAATTAGAATCGTGGTGTGCAGCTCTCACCTTTTGGAGATTGCAAAGTCTTGCCATTTTTCTCTGCCCAGCCGGCGGGGAACAAGAAGGGGTTGTTAGCATTGACCCAGAAGTCATAGCACTCGGAGTAGCCGTCGAAGTGGAGCCTCAGTCTGAAGCCCTTCACCTCCGCCACAGTGAGCACAGTGTAGAGCTGGGGGTGGCGAGGGTCTATACCCTCGAGCTTCATGCCCACCTTGAAGCCATTCTTGGTGCCTGGGAATGCCTGCAACAGAAACTTACTTAGTTGTATGACCTCTCATTGTGTAAGGTGCTAGGCAGGTCTGTACTGATAACAAATAACACTTTAATTGATCAGCCATTAATACGGTTAAATTTGCCAGGAGATTCAAAGAAGATGATTCGTGCTACTAGTGTGCTACATTTTCACTCTGTGACTAACTCACCTAATAATACGTTCTGGCAATACATACATAATATATAGTTTTAGAGCAAAAGGTGACCGTTTTTATTAAATTATATGAAGATAACATAAAAGGTTGTAAAAATACTATTATTATACTATGCATTTGCACAAATAAGACACTGAACAGCCAGTAGTATTTACAAAATAATACCACAACTGTACAATTTTAATTACATTTCAAATGCAGTGCTACAATGGCCCCACCAACTTACGTCCTTGAAGAGTTTCACTGGTGCAGCGACAGCGTTCTCCAACTCTAGATAGTGGGCCCAGTGGAAGCCACGTGACTTCTTGGGAGCATGGGTGATGGTGATCTTTGTCGTGTGTCCGTTCTGGTCCTCCTTGTCTGTATCCATCTTCACAATCTTCATCTCTCGGTCGTCCTCGGGCAGACTCAGCCTCCGTCTCTTCTTCTTCTCCTTCTCCTTCTCGTTAGATGTCTTCACGTGCTTCATCATGCACTTCCTGATACAAACACTCAATCACTTAAGGGTGCGTGCTTGATTTGAGTTTTTCTACTTGCCTCAATTCAATTTCATTTTATGAAAAAGCAATCCTACCTAATGTCTACTACAATATACTTGCTAATTTGAGGAACCTATTTTTGCAGTTTGGGTGAAATTGCCACACAATATTACCTTACTGAATGTTTGTCCAATCATAAATTCTGGTGATTATAAAACTAGAACGTTCACATGAATGTGAGATACGATACATGTTTCTGTATTGATGTTGTCGATGTTCCTTGCTCTGTAGAAAATCATAAGGCTGACAAGTTCAGTGGTTTGATGCTAACTTTCTGCACAGCAACTGACTGTAGCAAATTAAAACAAGTAAAAACCAAAGTCAATTCTTTCGACCACTTAAACAAAAGTAAGCACTTTATTATTAAACATTGTGGATATTATATAAACCGTTTACACACTACATATTTGGACATCAATGAAGTGAATTTGCAATGGGCCAGCTGAGGAAGCAACTTGAAGCAACCAATAGTGAAATAAACACAGCGATACCTCATTAGTTTGTCCTTAGATAATGCACTTATTTTTCAGTAATCTCCATTTAATCTCCATTTATTGTAATAAAATCTTGACACACAGTTTTGCTTCATTAAGGGATGACTCTGGCCAAAGATTTGTTTTATTTATTTCTCAATTTATCTTGCTCAAACTTACAGATAGTGTCAGTGGGAGAAAAGTAGATAGTAAAATAATGTTTGTTTATCAAGGCGTTACAATGGAAACAGCAGCCATCTTGGATTGTGTTTCCTTCTTGGGAACACGATATCTTTGTAGAGAATGGTCCAAATGTTGTCAAAATCAATATGCAGCTATCTGAGAGTACTCCACATGGTGAGACAAAGTTATTGAACTAGCTGAGAGTACTCCACATGGTGAGACAAAGTTATTGAACTAGCTGAGAGTACTCCACATGGTGAGACAAAGTTATTGAACTAGCTGAGAGTACTCCACATGGTGAGACAAAGTTATTGAACTAGCTGAGAGTACTCCACATGGTGAGACAAAGTTATTGTGCCAATATTTAAAGTGTGATTTTATCAAAAATATTTATGACAATATTTTATGATTATACACACTCTGTTTAGCAAAACCAGACTTAGCAAAGAGGGCATGCAACTAAAATGACATTTTTCATAGAAAACAATTTTATTTGAGGAATAAAACATGCATCAGCAGCAAGCACAATAATATCTCATCACGGAAATGTCAACATGTCAAAAGTGATTTATTTATCGAAAATCAATATTTTGTTCACCCGAGTCCTGCCTTATTCATCAATCTTCCTCAATTAAGGCACAACTAAAATGTGTCATGAATAGAAGAGGATAGTGTTTGTGATTCAGGCTTATAGTATGTCCTTTAAAATGTTATGCTACAATGACGTTAATGATAGTAAGAAGGACACAGATGTACGTAATTTCTCAGAGAAGATACCTCCTAGTACATCAAGGCTTGAGAAAGTTGGTTGCCAGTCAATACTCCTTACTGACTATCTCCGTGTTGCAGACTGGAGAGAATGCAATATCACATCACATATACATACGTGTAGCCAGTTTATATCTAGTGAATAATGTCTCAAACCCAACTTCCCCAGGAGAGACAGGATGAGTAATTGAGAGACTAACTTGGATGCGAATGAGCCGACGCAAGACTTGCTGCAGAATCGGCCTCCGTTACAGAACTCAGTGACCAAACCGTAGACACCACAGTTCTCACACCGACAGATCCCATTGGTGTCTGCAGCCATTTCCTGAGCATCTGACAACCACAACCACAACCACGGTGTCAGACTCCGTTACCATGAACACACACACCAAACATAGACATCTGTTACAACTAGACACGCAACAGACTGGACCACTAGGAACAGTTTCAATTCACAACTAGTGGGGAAGCTAATTATTTATTTGCACACACTAATCCCAGTTAGCTTGTGAAAGTCATTCGTGCCCGTGTTTCTCAAATGTCACTTCTGTGTGAATTTTAACTTCTACACTGTGAAAATAATAAAAGATATTTAATCAGGATTTCTGTATCCCAGCCTACATGTATATTCCCATTCTGTAATCAGCCTATTCACTAACACCTTAACCTCCCATGATTTCTCAAAAACTCTGTAGCAACCTTTAGACCAATGCTACCACCTACCTGTCATGCCTGAACCTTGTTGCCCATGATTACTACCGTCTGCTTCCTCAGTTTCCATGGATACGTTGGTGTCCATTTCGTCTTCCTCGGTCACCATCTCGATCACACCAAACTCATTCAGCTTAAACTGCAATGCACAATGAGAAAAATATGTTTATATATGAAAGGCCACAAGGGATAAATAGAGGCGTCCTGTACGCATGTTTTCAGTAGTGTTTTTTTATGTCATGACAACAAGATGATTTTTCTTTACCTAAAAAGTTAAAACTTAAAAATTAAACATGTTAAAAAAATAACATGCGAAAGCAGGTTTGTAAGAAAGCAGAGAAATATCCCTACTCAATCAAGGGAATTGTGGTATGAATTTATGAAAACAACTTTTGCTAGAAAGAAAGAAATCCACCATAGAGAGAAAGGTATAAGTCTGCACTGTTGTTAGGTAAACACAGAGTTATTAGGCAGTGACAGGAGAAGAGGAAGATTGAAATGAACATGGCAAGACAGTATCAAGAGATATCACTAAAGGGCAGAGAAAACAATGGGAGTGAATAGCTGTACACAAGGAAGCAGCAAGGGGAAGTAGACTGACCTTGAGGTCGCTCCCTGGGAGTTGTCCGACCCCGTCCTTCCACTCCATCGCACTGACGGGATCAAAGTCGCTGCCTTCAGTGCCCGAGTCCTTCCTCTCTCCCGCTCTCTCCTTGTTGGGGGAAGACGAACCAGGCTCAGGGTCCGACTTACTATGACCGCCAGCCTGCTTCGTCCCTTCTGCTGTTGTCGCCAAAGTTGACGTAACGACACTACCACCAGCGGGCACTGAAGACAGCCCGACTGTCGACGGATGTGATGTCACCGGTGATGTGCTAATGGTGGTGCCGGCGGGAAGGATTGGCTGCATAGATGTCATCCATGAAGTCGCACCAGGTGTACTTTTTGTGACTGCTCCACTTGAGGGCGCTTTACCGCGGGGCATGCCAGTAACCATAGGAACGAACTGTGCTGGGACCTGTGCCAGGAGCTTGGCACCAGGTGGCAGCACAGTGCCTGGAGTAATGAATGGAGCTCGCAGCGTAGTTCCTGCCGACTGCACCAGGGTCACCTGTCCTGCCATCTGGTGGCTGAATCGTGTTGCGGAGGGTGCAGGACGGATCATCACAGTCGCACCGCTGACAAATGTCGATGACATGGGAAGTTGCCCTGACAGTGACGTCGTTGCCCTCGGGGCAGCGAGACAAAGGTTTGGTGGCAACTTCATACTTGGCGGCTTGGTGGAGATCAGGTTTGCTGCAAGCACAGGAAGTGGTTCTCTGTCAGCGCGCACAACATGACTTACAAATCAGGAAGTGTAAAATAATATTAGTGACGCATTGTGTAAACAAAAATTTTGTTTCTGCATTGACTGTGTGCTGCAGCATGTCATGTCAGTGAAATTATGTGAAGAGTGACAAAATGAGAAGTATGCAATTATTAATTTCTTTACATTGAGCATTTAGTTCAATTTTTTTAGGGGATAACACATTTTCAAGTCACATTTGCAACAAATGACTAGAACTAGGCTCTCAGTTAATCAACTTCCTTCCATTTCTCAAATGAATTAAAAAAATTCACAGCATAAATGTATTCATGACTACCGTAAAATGTTATCTTAAACTTGACACATTCCATCACTAGTTTACAAAAGTAATACTTCTCAGTTTTACAGCAAAAGTAAAGTTTTATAAATGACAACAATTATAATACTTATAAGGCATTTTATAATTATATTCATAACTTTCAGAAAACCATAACTATTTAATGTAATTTAATAGTTCTACCTAATGTCACCTTAATTTATTTATTTCATTATATACTGTAATTCTACACCTGTCTATTTAATTAATGTCTAGATGTGCATTAAAGGTATAGATAGCGCTATTAAAGGTATAGATAGCGCTATTAAAGGTATAGATAGCACTAGTCCACGGCAGAAGTATTTTGTCAGCTGACGCTTGGCATCTGCAGCTATTTATAGAACAATCTGGTGCAGGCAATATGTTTGCCGTCGTTAGTTCTCGGGAACACAAGACAAGTTTGCGCTGAATCTAGTGATTGTGTTGTTGATAAGGATTTATTTATGACATATACTAACAACACTAAAATAAATAAATCCTTATCAACAATGCAGTCACCAGATGCAGCGCATGCTTGTCTTGTGTTCCTGAGAACAAACGATGGAAAACATATCGCCTGCACCAGACTGTTCTATAAATAGCCGCAGACGCCAAGTGTCCGCCGACAAAATACTTCTGCCATGGAGTAGTGCAATCTATACAGTGCCCCTATTTTTTGGGCGCTGTAATTGCTGTTGACTGACAGCTGCAGACATGATAATATGCTCATATGCCACTGCCATGATGTGCCAGGCAGTCATCAGCAGGCTGGTGGCAGTCAAAGTTGCAACATTGTACACAGGCACAACATTGGATGACGTCACCATACTGACAATGTAGAACTTGTAGTGGACTAAATATTTGTAGAAAAATTGTAACAATTTAACGATGACAGTTTCTTCAGGGCATCTGAGCAGCATTATTTATAGATTTGGCAATTCTTTAACGTGTATTATTTTCTGTAGTCGGATATTTGTATTCCCGTAATACGGCGGCAGTTTCCTTATTGCTGTAATCTGAGGTGAATTTTCGTAATAATTACGAAAAATCGGTAATGGTAGGCAGCCTTGCCCTTCACTTTCAAGCATGACTCACTGCATCTTATGGGCCCAGGTGTGGTCGCTGATGAGTCAGGCTTTGATTTCACACTGACAGAACCTATAACAAAAAATTAATGTTCCTTTTCTTTCAGTTTCCCTAATGTCTAATCTCACTTCACAGCAATAAATATAACTGGCAGTTTTCAACTAATACATATATGCACTTGCTCTTGAAAAGTTCAAATACCTTTTTGTAGCTGCATACCGAATCATGAGGCTACTGCAACTGTATGAATAAAGCGGTATGAAATTTGATCACAAGAAAAAAAATTATACAAAACAAAATATGTTATTATGTAGCCTTTGAAATGTATATATGTTTAACTTGTTAAAATACTATTGGCTCTGATTAAGTTCTTGAAAAATATCCGATCCACAAATAGGTAACAAAATATGTCACACAAACTTGCATACACATACCACTTAAATTTTGATACAGGTTTAAGTTTCAAGATGAACAACTTAAGACTACATCTGGCTCACCGTTCGTGATGGTAAGGTTGATGGCACCGGCAAACTGCTGAGTCATGCCACTGGTAGTGCCACCTGGCAGACTTGTGGGAAACACGACGGCACGTGGAGTGACCCCTGGTGGCAAGTGTGGCTTGGGCGTGGTGGTTGCCCCGACCCCCAAAACCCCAGTCATCGGGGTGGGCTCCATTAAGGCCACAGGCAGACTGAAGTTTGAAGACAAAGTGATGATACTGCCGTCAGCCGCTACTGCCGTTCGACTAGCAGGGAGAGCGTCCTTGGTCAATCCAGTTCCGCCGAGTGATGCAGTAGTCGTACTTGTAGCAACTGTGCTGCCACCTGTTGTTGTTAGAGTACAGGCAGTGCTGCCATCTGCAGGAGTGCTTATGGAGACAGGTGTACTGTGACTTGCAGCCGATGAATCACTAACAGCGCCACCTGGTGGAGTGCATGTAGATTCAGTAATCATCACATCACCCTTTGTGACACTTTCATTTTCAGAGGGAAGAGATGATATTGCTGAAGTAGCTTCACTTTTGTCTGGAGTAGTTTCACTTTTGTTTGAAGTAGCTTCACTTTTTTCTGGTATAGTTTCACTTTTGTCTGGAGTAGTTTCATTGTTGTCTAATGTAGCTTCATGTTTGCCTGATATCGCTTCATTTTTGTCTGATGTCATTTCACTTTTGTATGAAGTAGTTTCATATTTGCCTGGAGAAGATTCACTTTTGTCTGATGTGGTTTCATATTTGTCTGCAGAAATTTCATTTTTAACTGTTGTAGTTTTACTTGACAAAGTTTTGCATTCAGCTGGGGTAGTTTCATTTGTAGACGGAGAAGTTTCACCTTTAAGTTGAGTACTTTCACATTCAGCTGGACTACTTTCAGGTTGAGTACTTTCACATTCAAAAGTACTATCACCTTTAGGATGAGTGCTTTCACATTCAACAGGAGTACTTTCACTTTCAGGCAGAGTACTTTCGAACTTATTAGTAGGTTCACTTTCAGATGTAACAGTTTCACACACAGACGTGTCAATTTCACTTGTAGCTCCCGTTGCCCCACCTGTCAGACTGGCCAAGGTTGTACCTCTAGTGGTCTCATCCAATGCTGGACCAGTGTCAACCTGGGCACTATCACTACTTGGGTTGACAACATTGTCAGTGGTCGTGTCAACTACACTCACATCACCCTTCACAGTGTCTTCAGTAGATACAGTGACAGGTTGTGATGACATCACATTGTCACCAAGTGTGATCAATCCTGCGTCATGTGATGGAGACTTGTCAGTGTCACGTGGTGATGCAACAGAGTCCGCTGCTATCACACTTGGAGCATCTGACTTGGTGACACTACTGTCATCTGTGACTGGTGACTTGGTATCTCCCACCGTCTCTAGTGTCGATGTCAAAATGACAGCTGATGATGTATTGACACCGACATCACCTGAAGTCTTGGTTGACGAGTCGACGGTCACACTTGATTCCGATGACCCAGTCGTGTTCGAAGCACCTACATCAACGGAGGGCGACTCGCTGGTTGTCATGGCAACACACGTGTCATCAGTTGACATGGGAACACTTTCAGTGGACGTGTCTCCAACATGTGACATCAGTGACACCATGGCAGGTTCCAGTGACATGTCAGTGTCAAGTGACTCCATCGTGACGTCTGATGTCATAGTGACGTCCCCTGACGTGACATCATTGTCAGACGTCACAGCACTAGGAGGTGTTGCCATGGAGATGTCTTCCAGGGGGGTCCCAGTTGCCATGGCATCAATGAGGACCCCCGACGATGACTCGGGTGAGATGTCTGGGAGTGTGTTGAGGAAGTCTGCGGGGTTGAGGGTGAGGATCTCGTCCACAGACACACCCGCGGGGTCACATGACATGTTTTCCATATTAGGGCGTTCTGAAACAACAATTTATAACAGGATTATAGAGAAATAGTGAGTTGTATACATGCATGAGGAACTGTGAAGAAAACGCAGCTTAACAAATACTTTTCTATTTTCTGTGTGAAATATAATAATAATAAAGGTTCTTTCACCGCGCGATCTCTAACTAATAGTTAATCAATGCGCTCACAATATAGAAACATTATAAAAACAATTATAATAATATATAAATTAGTTAAAAATTAATTAATTTACAAAATAAAAAATAGATTAATAAATAAATATATAATAAATAGAATAATAAACTGGTGACATATGTTACATGGTTACAAAAAAAATGCAAAAGGAATTTCAGAGAGCTTGCGGGACAGTGCAAGTCAAATATCCTGATTAATAAACTATGAATAAATTTACTTTTTAGTAGAATGATGATGTCAGTTGTAATAAATTTGAATAAGTAAAAACACAAAAAGTTCAGCCTTATTAGGATTGCAACACAGGTTCCAATGCTCTTGGCCTATTTTAATGCACAGCCCGATCTCACACCGATTCATGCAACAGGTTCTGGCTATAGAGCAATTTACACAGCACAAATAGGTTTTTAACTTAGGCATCTTTGACCAAATTTGGATTTCGCCGGTCTATTTTCATAAAGTACTTCACTCAAAATAATTTTTCTGAGTTTATTTGCAGAAATATGTGTTAAAAGATTTAGCACATCTTGATATTTTATGGAAGAATTTGAAAGGTGAATGAATGAACGATTCATTTATTCAAACATTGGCAACATAATACAAGAAGAAAGATAAGACAACCGTGTATATATACACATACATAACCATATACATATCCACATATTTGATGGGATATAATTATACATAATCTACAAAATACCACATACAACCACGAAGTAAATGACTTTTATGTAAGTTTACCCCTGACAATCATATTAGGGTAAACGTGTTAGGTTTCTCACACATGTACTTTTTCACATCCTACAACCAATACATATTATGCAGTGTTCTGCCTAGGTCGAATTTGCAGGGCGTTATGCCCTGCCCCTTTTCAGTGACGCCTTGGTACCCAAAAAAAGGCAAAAAGAATGCCGTCTTTTTTATACGACGCCCTGCTATATTTTGCACGTAACCCTAGTCGTGGCTACAGACGGTTGGTTACATGATCGGGTATATTATTATTAATTTGCGAGCGCCCCGATCTCGAAAGCATCCCGATCATGCCACACGCGCGGTTAGATTGTTCCCAATTGAGCGCATCCTGCAATCGGGAATGGATGCGTCACAAGATCGGGGCGCTTGCAGACACTCGATCGTCTGCAAGCACCCCGATGTCGACTACGTATCCCGATTGCGTCATGCTGTCATTTCGATTGTTCAAGCGCTCCTGTCTCGACTCCTATCCCGGTGGCCATTAAATTCTTAATTGTGTGCCAAAAATATTAAATACGTTGATTTGAGGAGACGCCGACCTTCGAAAGTGGATAAACCAGAACGACGGACTTTCGTGGAGTGCCTCCACTATACATATCGCCAAGCAGTCCTTATTGTGTTCGTATCTTCAAAAGTTAAAGTCTGATCGCCGGGAGACTTCTATCGTTAGATTAGTTGTTAAATTCTTAATACGTGATTCTTGCACAACTTATTAAAATACGTTTTGATCTGAGAGGCCCCAAACTGTGCAAGTCGGTAGACCAGCCTGTTCGCGATAGACTTTCGAAGCCGGCACGTGTGATTAGAAAAATATTGTTTTATTCATACGCTCTTTATTTGTTAACGTACCGTTATATAATGATAAGTAATGGCGTTTAGTATAAGATAGCTCAACAATAGTGAATAACTGTCCGCATTAAAAGAACCTGGTCCCCCTCAATATGCAATGACCTGCCGGCACATGACGTCGCTCATGCTCGTTTCAAGGCGAGCCGTTTCTAGGTCACGACGTCACATGCGTGTGTAGTGGACTAGTCAAGAGTGCCAAGGTTGCTGGCGGCTAGTGTCTTCTTTTGACAAAGCGTTTAGCAGCAGCTACCTGTAATAATTATTATTCGGAGGGTGGTTTCAACCTAGTAATAATTACTTTTTTTCTGTTTATTCACCGATTGTAAAAAATGCGATTGTGTGTGGGTAGTTTTTCTGTAATTAAAATGGAATTTTACAAATTAGCTATGCATGTCTATAATTATTTTAATGTTTGACATCACACTTTTTACTATTTGCAGTGCACTATATCTCAATTTCTGTTCAGCCCAACAATATCTTGCATACCTATTGCTTATATAATAATCTCTGAGAAAATTAAATATGATGTGAATTTATACATAAAATGTCATGTCATGCTGGATATTGTGTTTTGCTAAAACTTAAATGAAGTTAAGACATGCCAATTTAATAAAATAAACTGTTGTATTGTCTATAGTTATACTATAAAATCATCCATTTTCTACATTTACAGTTATTTAAATGTCATTTTTCAAAATTACTATGTTGCTTGAACATTTTTAATTTTCAAAATCGAACATAACAGTATATCTCAATTTATATTAAACCTAGCCCAAAGAAATTTGGTACACATATTACCTGTATAATATTCTCTATATAGATTGAATATTATGCAGATTGACAAAAAACTAAAAAGCTATGTAAAGCTAAATATTGTGGTTTGTTGTACAAATGCTTGCCCAAGCCAATATTATAATGCATAAATATATGTATACTGTATGTACACTGTGTACATAATATACTAGATGTAAGTAGTATGATGTTAAACTACAAGCTGTACACTGCTACTATGTCTTGTTAACTATTTAATTTAGTCGCATGTCACAAGTGCCTTTTTAACCATTGCTTACCGCGCTCTACGTGCCCTTTACTAAAATGGCACACAGCCCTTTTGAAAACCTGGGCAAAACACTTTTAAATATGGGTCATGTTAAATATTTAGTCACGCGTCTTTTTAGCTATTGCTCACCACGTTCTGTGGCCCTTTTTATGAAATGGCACCCTGCCCTTTTGAGAACCTGGGCAGAATACTGTTATGCACCCTGTCAATCTATTTATTGTGATGCATGATGCACTTGATTCAACAGTTAACAGTTACATTTCCACACTAACATATTTGTGAAATAGAACATTTTTGTATTTAGATTTAAATGCAATTATATTAATTTTTTTAATTCATTACTCAGGGAATTCCACAACTGCATTCCGTAGACACAGAGATGCATCGATCTCATTGTGGAATGATTAGCTCTCAACAAGTATGTTTCCCGCCTAACAAATAGACGTTGAATGTGGTAAACAGCAGTAGTCAGCTTTGTACATAAATAATAACGTTTTCAGCTCTATGTCTAGAAATTTTAAGATACGTAACAGTAGAAAAAGTGCATTCGTGTGATCCAAACGCTTGGCACGACACACAATGCAGACGACTCTTTTTTGTAGTAGAAAATACCATTAACATTTCTCGCATATGTATTACAATTTCTGTTACGCACGTACAATATAAATAGCTTGGGGACTAAAACCGAACCTTGCAGCACACCACATGATATATTGCGTACAGTACTTACATTTGTTAATATTGTCTTCTGTTTCCTAGATAACTGTTTAACCACTTACATGAAACAGATACCAAGACATTTTTTTTTTTACATAATAGTTGGTGATTAAATGTTTTTTTTAAATCTATGAAGACACCTACAGCATATTTGTTCATGACATGACATGTTGTGGCAGCAATGAAATAGATCTGTAGTTGGTGCAGACGTACGTATCCCCAGACTTGAAAAGTGGGACAACTTTTGCAATTATAATTTTCCAGGAATATTCCAGTGATGAAAGATAGGTTACAAGATAAGGGTTTTGCAATACAAATAATAACTTTTTGTTATCAAATTCATACTTATATCTTCATAATCAGTTGATGTTTTACTTTCCCATAGTTTTACAAATCTGATTACCTCCTGTTCAGTTACTGGGGTTAAAATAAATTATGTTTATTTCTATTGTTTAAATAGTCATAAATTGAAACATTTGCAGGTACAGTTATATCCTTTGATAATTTCGGGCCAATGGTAGTAAAGAAATTGTTGAACATATCTGCCATATCCTTTTTATTACTAGCAGTTACACCATTATTAACAAGGGGGTCGGGGAAGCGGTACCCTCAATGAGTCGTTCCCATTACATTAAAAAATATTTTTTAGGTACCAGCATTATCATTTCTGTTCTCTTCAAGAAGACTTAAAAAACTGTTTTAGCAGATCTTAGAATACTAGTTAATACTTATTTTTATATATTTTATACCTAGTTTCGGAATTAATTGATATATGTGATAGAAATGTTTTAAATAATTTGTTTTTCTTTATATATGCATTCTTCAGTCCTTTGGTAAACCATGCGTTTTTCTAATTTGACATAGCTACTTTAGGCTGGCTATTTGTTAGTGGAGTGTTTATTTTTATAAATGTTTGTAGAAAATAGTCATACGTTGGATTAACATCTTCATTATTTACAACAGTACTCCAGGAATGTTTGGTTAAGTGAGTTTTAGTACGTTGATGTTTTCATGACTAATGTGACATACACATTTCTTTGAACTATTTATAGTATTTTTTATATTACATTTGCACAAAGCAAATAGAGGGAGATGATCGCTAATATAATTTACTAACAGGCCATTGTCGATTACGGTTGCCGAGATAGAGGTAATTCTACTTGGTCTTCTAATTAAAGGGTAGAGACCAAGACTAGACATCAAATCAATAAATTGTTTCATACCACTATGACTGTCACATTTAAACAAATCTATGTTGTTCACCACATAAGAATAATGCGTCTTTGTTATGCACACGATTAAACAAACGTTCTATTGTGTCACTAAAACATATTAAATTGGAACCAGGGCACCTGTATACACAGCTGTCTAATGCAGTCTTGTTTCTATTAATTCTAAATTCAACAGTTGTGTATTCAAGTACATCATCAACTACATTCAACTTGGTTTCACATATTCGGCCGTTAAGCTCTTTCTTATACTGGCCACAACACCACCTTTTTTGTTATCCCTCACTATGTGAAAAGTGTCATAACCATCAAAATTATACAAAGGAGTGGTGTCTTTGTTTAACCATGTCTCACTGATAGCTATAATATCAAATTGTAATTTAAGCATGAGTGAAGAGATTCATGACACTGGTTGGTTCAAATGAGTGATATTTTTACTTATTTCACAGTCAGTTTACCTTTTGTTCTCGTGACGTTTCGACTGCATTGAGCAGTCTTCTTCAGATGACTACTGCTAGATGGCGACACGGTAGTCCTTCAGCGCAGACGTTGTAAAGGCAGGGATGACACAACACCTGACCGACCTTCTTTTAACACAGTGGTTGAAACTAACAGCATAAAATTCACACACAAACAGGAAACGGAAGGAAAGATGCCATTTTTAGACACATTACTAGTGAGAAAGGAATCGGGGGAGGTGAAACTGATGATCTTCCAAAAGAGTACCCACACGGACCAATATCAAAATTTCTCCTCACATCATCCATTACACTAGAAGATGGGAGTGATCAGTACGCTACTAAACATATGTGAAACGCTTGTCACAGAGGAGGAAGATAAACACAAAGAAAGAGAACACATCAAAGAAGTCCTAAAGAGACGCGGGTATCCACAGTGGACCATATCAACGGTACAGAAAAAGATGAAACAAAAGAATGAAGCCAACATCAGGAAGAAAACTGTAGAAAAAGACAAAGGTGGTACTTCCGTATGTCCAAGGATTATCCAAAACCACATCACGGATCATGAAGAAATAGAAAGTGAACACAGCACTGAAACCTCACAACACCATCAAGAGGTCACTGGTAAGACCAAAAGACAAAGTGGAACCACACAAGATGTGTGAAGGAGTGTACGCTATATCATGTAAGAGAAGACTGCAATGCCATGTACATCGGAGAAACTAAACGCACACTGGGAACCCGCATCAGAGAACACAGAGATGACGCAGACAAAGCAACAATGAAACAACAGAAAAACATCTGAAAAGGAGATGAACAAATTAGCCATCACAGACCACATGACACAGCAAAATCACATAGTAGACTGGGAGGGGGCCAAATTTGTGGACAGGGAGTCGGACTGGAGGACAAGAGGCATCAAAGAAGCGATGTCAGATTAGAAAAACCAAGGCCTGCATGAACCAAGACGAAGGACAGTACCGGCTTTCACACATCTACGACGATCTCTTGAAGAGCCACCCAGAGTGCAGCCGTGGGGGGCACACACCTGAGTGACTACGTCTGCGCTGAAGGACTACTGTGTCGCAATCTAGCAGTAGTCATCTGAAGAAGAAACGTCACGAGAACAAAAGGTGAACTGACTGTGAAATAAGTAAAAATATCACTCATGTAATTTGAGCACTAAGAAAATCTTGAATTTCATAAAGACTAGCGCTTAGGTTTCTGGCACTGAAGTGTACCAGAGAGATAAAAATTGTTTTTTATAGTTAGGTCTATTAAATTGCTGGTCAGTGTAATATTTACAAGATGTTGTTATATCATTATAGTAGTTATTCTCCAGATCAACATCCGTCTCATAACATGTTCAGCATATTTAAAAGTCTCAAAGATATTCTCCATTACATCACAATTTGGTTCATTATCTATAGCATTTAGATTAATGCTGTAGAATTCATTGTCAGAAAGAGTAACAAAAAGTAGCGATACATGATCATTAGGTACGTGATCATCCGTGATCAGTAGGTACGTGATCATCCGTGATCAGTAGGTACGTGATCATCCGTGATCAGTAGGTACGTGATCATCCGTGATCAGTAGGTACGTGATCATCCGTGATCAGTAGGTACGTGATCATCCGTGATCAGTAGGTACGTGATCATCCGTGATCAGTAGGTACGTGATCATCCGTGATCAGTAGGTACGTGATCATCCGTGATCAGTAGGTACGTGATCATCCGTGATCTGTAGGTACGTGATCATCCGTTATCTGTAGGTACGTGATCATCCGTGACTGCTATATATAGTTTATATGGTTTACCTTTATAGAGGTCTATTGTCTCTATAATGTTCATAGCAACAACCTCACAAAATCGGACTTCTGTCTTATCTGCATCTTAGGGTTACCATCACGACGCCTTATAAAGCTGCAACAGTTCATGATCCAGGTCGCGTTGCAGATTTCAACTGTCTCGCATGGCAAAACAGCTCACTGTTGAGTGATGTTAGATGACTGTTCACGTACTCAGTAAACGTCACTTGCCATCAGCCCTGCCTTCTTCTCTGCATACAGTAGCTGCATGATGACTGGTCGAGTTCCATCCTGTCTCTGTGGCAGATCGTGTACGGCCGTGATGTCGTACTGTCTCTGTGGCAGATCGTGTATGGCCGTGATGTCGCATGGCTCAAGAGTTGTGCCTAGTTTTTCATTGGTAAATGTTATGAAGTTTGCCTTCATCATTTCACTGTCGTTGTCGTAGGAATGTCGCTGGCAGGTAGTCGACTACTAGTCGTGGTGTTGGTCACTGTGCTGGCATACGTATGCAGGTTCAATCCTGTCACGATAACATTAATCTTTTTGGAGTTTTGTTCGAGATCGTTAATTTTCAATTCGAGGGTGTTCATTCTCGCATCTTTGTCTTTAATGATGGCCATCAGTTGCGAGATGTGACGGTCTGTGAACACGTTTTGTTTTTTATTTTGTCAAACGATTCGCACAGGAATGCTAGCGATTTTCATATTTCGACAATGGCTTTGCTCTCACTGTCCTGGTGCAATGCTGACCGCGACTCTACACATTGTTGAACAGGCATGATGCGATGATTCATAAAGACATAAACACATAATGTTCATCAGGAATACCCTTGGACTTTGGTAACATGTAAATGACTTTCTGCTGTATGTGCCCCAAAGACGCATACAAAAATGTGCAGGGTTTCCCTTGGAGCACAGAAACGCGCCAATGACACGTTGTACGCTGGGGTGCTGAATACTTTTTTGCCACATATGCCCAAAAGATGCATACAAAAACATGTCTGAAAAATCTGAGAAAATGGAGGGACACTTGTGTAGAATCCAGGCCAACCTCGATTTTAATGTTATTAACTATAGTTTTGCCTAGATTTGACACGTTGATGCAATAATTAAATAATTCCACATCATCCAAGGCATATTTAAATTACAAAACATTGCGTCTTAGCGTATTTTGAGGCCCAAATAGCGCCCTGGTTTGCTCCAGGCAGTCTGCGCCCAAACACAGACAACACAGCCACGCAAACAAATAACTGAATGATGGCCTGAATTTTATTTATTTAAATCACATCTTACATTGACAACTGGACACTGAGAACAGTCTAATCAATACCCTTGTGCCTTGCCTACCCCTTGCCTGTCGCTGACATTGTTTATTATAAGCTTTAGACTGAGCTCCGTGAACAGTGTTTGTTGCCGCCCACACCATATTATAGCCCATCATCAACTTTCAAGTCTTACCGAACAAAGTGCAATCTGTTCATATCTACACAATACAATACACATCCATATATCTGGGTCATTCCTTGTCAAATCAATCACTCTTAGACCATTTTTGCACAACCCGTTTTGTTGGCTCACATAAAACCACAAATTAAAAAAAATCTATGTCAAGCATTACTGAAGATATAGGTCATTGAACCGATTCACAAACTGGCCGTTACATTAACATCCATAACTCTGCTTCTAATAAAGGTAGAAAAGAAAGTAAGATATCATTGAAATGCCAGTAAATAGTAAATTACACTTTTCATATAAATAAAAAAGTATAATTAATCATAATATGACCTTTGAACTCCAATACCCAAAAAAGGTATCCCCAGATTTTAAAAATTTTAATTTTGCAGCATACAACATCGTTGCTCAAGAGTCCTTGACAATAGTAGATGGGCAAATAATAATGTTCAAAGATACAGTAAATTTAGTACAGCCGGGTGACCTATTTTTGGTCTGCAGATCAGTCGATACCACACTGAATGTCAGCGTAACCTTTTTAGATTGCATAACAAACATGCTAATGGGCTCTTTTATAATTAAATGAGTGCATGCATCCTGTAATGTATCATTTAACATGTTCACATTTTTTAGAAGGCCTATCTTCTCTGTTTTCTTTTTGGATATCCTGTAGGCGCGATCAGTGCCAGTTGTTGGGTCAACATTGGTGAGGAGATCACTAAGTCAAAGAGTATCAGTTTGTTACAGGTAAAACTATGATGCTGTTAGACTATGTGAGTGAAGGAAAATTAGTTGGAATAACATTTGTTCCATATGCAAGCCTCCAGTATCATTCATAGATGGCTGTCACATATCCTTTGGTGTCTGCCAGACTGAGGCCAACACACTGGGCTGTGACAAGTTCACAACCTCTTCTCTTCATTGAAGATATAGAATATGGTGCTACTTCCAAGTGATTCAATGATTATGCCTTAAAGAATAGTACCTTCTGCGTTCTTGCTATTACTTTAGCTGTTTACAAACAGCTTGCAAGAAGAGTTGCTTATTCATAACTCTTCTGTGGTTGAAAATACCTTCCAAAGTGCAGAATTTGATAGCAGGAATGTATGGACTGATGTGAACTCACAGGACTACATTGGTGTGGTGGTGTAAAGACCATATGATTATGGCCTTTGTAGACTGGCTTTTGCATGAAAGTCTGTTGACAATTCTATTTCAGCCACATCATCACATACACCCTTCCCATGTGATGTTGACCATTGTATTCCAGCAACATCATCACATACACCCTTCCCATGTGATGTTGACCATTCCATTCCACCCACATCATCACATACACCCTTCCCATGTGATGTTGACCATTCTATTCCAGCAACATCACATACACCCTTCCCATGTGATGTTGACCATTCTATTCCACCCACATCATCACATACACCCTTCCCGTGTGATGTTGACCATTCTATTCCACCCACATCATCACATACACCCTTCCCGTGTGATGTTGACCATTCTATTCCACCCACATCATCACATACACCCTTCCCGTGTGATGTTGACCATTCTATTCCAGCAACATCATCACATACACCCTTCCCATGTGATGTTGACCATTCTATTCCACCCACATCATCACATACACCCTTCCCATGTGATGTTGACCATTCTATTCCACCCACATCATCACATACACCCTTCCCGTGTGATGTTGACAATTCCATTCCACCCACATCATCACATACACCCTTCCCATGTGATGTTGACCATTCTATTCCACCCACATCATCACATACACCATTCCCGTGTGATGTTGACCATTCTATTCCACCCACATCATCACATACACCCTTCCCGTGTGATGTTGACCATTCTATTCCACCCACATCATCACATACGCCCTTCCCATGTGATGTTGACCATTCTATTCCAGCCACATCATCACATACACCCTTCCCGTGTGATGTTGACCATTCTATTCCAGTCACATCATCACATACACCCTTCCCATGTGATGTTGTCCATTCTATTCCACCCACATCATCACACACACCCTTCCCGTGTGATGTTGACCATTCTATTCCACCCACATCATCACATACGCCCTTCCCATGTGATGTTGACCATTCTATTCCAGCCACATCATCACATACACCCTTCCCGTGTGATGTTGACCATTCTATTCCAGCCACATCATCACATACACCCTTCCCATGTGATGTTGTCCATTCTATTCCACCCACATCATCACACACACCCTTCCCGTGTGATGTTGACCATTCTATTCCACCCACATCATCACATACACCCTTCCCGTGCGATGTTGACCATTCTATTCCAGCCACATCATCACATACACCCTTCCCATGTGATGTTGACCATTCTATTCCACCCACATCATCACATACACCATTCCCGTGTGATGTTGACCATTCTATTCCACCCACATCATCACATACACCCTTCCCGTGTGATGTTGACCATTCCATTCCACCCACATCATCACATAACCCTTCCCGTGTGATGTTGACCATTCTATTCCACCCACATCATCACATACACCATTCCCGTGTGATGTTGACCATTCCATTCCACCCACATCATCACATACGCCCTTCCCGTATGATGTTGACCATTCCATTCCACCCACATCATCATATACGCCCTTCCCATGTGAAGTTGCCTGTACACAGTGTTGCCTGTACACTGTGTTGCCTGTACACTGTGTTGCCTGTACACTGTGTTGCCTGTACACTGTGTTGCCTGTACACAGTGTTGCCTGTACACTGTGTTGCCTGTACACTGTGTTGCCTGTACACTGTGTTTCCTGTACACTGTGTTGCCTGTACACTGTGTTGCCTGTACACAGTGTTGCCTGTACACTGTGTTGCCTGTACACAGTGTTGCCTGTACACTGTGTTGCCTGTACACTGTGTTGCCTGTACACTGTGTTGCCTGTACACTGTGTTGCCTGTACACAGTGTTGCCTGTACACAGTGTTGCCTGTACACAGTGTTGCCTGTACACTGTGTTGCCTGTACTTTCAAAAACGACATGTGAAAGTGTGGATGGAATGGTCAAGAGACCAGACCAAAAGCCAGTCTACAAAAAACATACTATTTTATGCAGTTCTTTGAATCAGCCCATATACCAGCTACTGAGTACTGCTTTTCAACAACAGAAGAGGATTCCCAGAAGAGTACTACAAAGCAGCTATCTTCTTACAAGCTATATGAAAACAGCTAAAATTACATTAGGAACACAGAATCTACACATCATCAAGTAATTATCATTGAATCATTTGGAAGTAGCACTATATTCTACATCATCCCTAAAAAGGGAAGAGGTTGTGACAGCCCAGTGTGTTGGCCTCAGTCTGGCAGACGCCAAAGGAGCTGTGACAGCCGTCTATGATGGATACTGGAGGCTTGCGTATGTAACAAATGTTATTCCGACTGCTCTTCCTTCATCCACATGGTCCAACACCATCATAGTTTTACCCGTAACAAACTGACACTCTTTGAGTTAGTGATCTCCTCACCAATGTTGACCCAACGACTGACACTGATCGCACCTACAGGATACCCAAAGAGAAAACAGAAGATAGGCCTTGTGTATAATGTGAACATGTTAAACGAGACATTACAGCAAGTATGTACACTCATTTAATTATATATTTAGCATGCTTTTTATGTGACCTGAAAAGTTTCTTAGGAAATTCATAGGTTGCTGGTTGTACTAAATTTACTGTATCTCTGAACATTATTATTTGCCCATCCTAATAGTTTCAGGGACTCTTGAACAATAATATAGGATGCTGTAGAATTTAAAAAAGCCGAAGGACACATTTTTTGGGTATCGGAAGTCAAAGGTCATATTATCATAAATTATTCTTTTATATTTATAGGAAAAATGTACACATTTACTGGCTTTCCAGTGATGTCTTACTTTCTTTTCTAGCTTTATTAGAAGCAGAGTTATGGGCTGTAAAGGCCAGTATGCGAATCGGGTCAAAGTTCAGTGACTTATGCCTTCATTCCCTAGCGCCTTGACCCATCTGTTGACAACTGGAAAACTACTTATGGATTTTGAGATTGACCAACCCTTTTGTTTTGATGTGCCTCTGAGCTTGGTTTCCAAGGATTTAGGTGCAATAGAAGTTATCTTATTATTATTATTAATATTTGACCTATATTTTTTATAATCTGCAATTTTTATGTTCTCATGGGAGCCAAAACCTGTGTTAAATTTAATCAAAATTGGAGTCGGGTGTTTATGAGTGATTGATTTGACATGGAATGACCCATTTACACTATATGCACGTTTTAAAATTCATGTATGTTTGCTATATATTACAATTGGAGTACACTATAAACAAAAAATAAACATTGTTAAAACATGTTTATAAATCATGCCTCCATCACCAAGGCTCACAAACAGTATATTCATTACAAATGCCCCCGTCACCCAAGATCATAAACTTGGATAAAAAAGACATTGCTATGTCCTAGTCTTATATATATTAGTCTTACGGTACAGTATCATTTAATTGAGCTAACTTAACTGGATGAAATGGAACCCATTATAAACGAGGCGCGTTATAAATTTATTCAGCCAAGGGTGCCACCAAACATAAGTACAGTATTTGACAACCCTGCGTCATGGTGTCGCGAATACTGCAGGGAGCAAGATGCTCATCAATGTTTTGTATTGATTTTAAAATGTGATCAGTTATTGAATCCTGAACTGAATAAAACATGTATGTAGTGTTGTTGATTGTTAATCGACAATTAACTGCTACGATGCTATTGACAGCAGTACAGGAAGAGAGAAGTGAATCCACGCCAACGCCACGGTGTGCTAGCGATGCGGTCGATCTATGCATGGATTATTAAAAGTAAAATATTGACAATGTAATGTACTAACTTTTAAATCCTATATCCTAATGAATGTTGAACTGAATAAAACACATGCATGTATCATTGTGGATTATTAATCAACAATTAACTGCTGCGGTGCATCGTTCGTACGACTCAAATATTCAACAGGCCTACTATCGACAGTTGCTACGTTGTATGCCTATGGCTACGGGGAGCGAGATGTGAATACACGGTGTGCCAGCGATGTGGTCTTTGTAGTAATGGAAGAATAATGATACCTCCTTCCTGTCTCCCTTCTGTTGTATAGTGCTGCTGCCTATGTCATTGCATTTAACACTATTTTAGTCAATTTCTACTTCAAAGCACTGAGCTATTCTGCATACAAATGGCTTACTCCCGCCGTCTAAAATCGATCCGCCATTGCTGTTGATTCATGTCGTATAAGCTGTTTAAACTTTACTGTGTTTAATTGTTTGAAAGGATCAGCGTTGTTGAAGAGTCAAGTTGGTGTAAGAGTAAGTCTCTGATATCTAAATTACCAGTAAGTGTGGGAGAATCTGCCTGTTGTGCAACAGGTTAGCTTGAATCTTGATTGCAATTTACAAGTTGGTGCGGCCAAAGCTAACACTAAAATACGACTGATGTCCACGCAAAACAAAGCACAACAACTGGCTCCACATTCACTGTCCTGTTGTAGGGCCTACCTTGCACTTATTGAGTGTTACAATTGCACCTGTAGTGTTTACAAATACAAGGATGACGTTACACACAAGTGTAATAGTTATTACAGTGTGCCGTAAATCGCATTTTCGTACAATAGATCAGTGCGGTGTTCGTGGACGCTGTAATAGCTTGATGACCTAGGGCCCATTTTCCCCATGAGGCAGAAATATGGGGTCTACGACCGACCGCGTTATAACCGAATCCGCATTATAACGGGGCGTGTTATAATGAGGCGCGACTGTATGTCGAGCAGGCAGTCCTGAATATAATTCAAACAAGTTAAATAATAACATAATTACATGCCTAATATTAAAACAATGTATTGTTCACATTTACCAGGTTATTGCATTCATACTATCTCGCAAATTAATTAATAAGATTTAATCAACTGATATGGGCACACAAAATTTCAAAAAGGCACATAGTTTTATCTCTGATGTGCCTGAATGGCACTGGCATGGCTTTTTCCAGAGCGATCCCTGGTTCATCGTCTTAAAAAATTGTGATTCATTACAAGACATTTGGGCAATCACTATCTTAGAATAGATATTATAGTATACATAATGAGGTTACAATAACATTTTTAAAGTTTAACGTTTGCATCAATTATGAATAAGTTTGATAAATTATAGATTATGGTCGTTATTCACACTCGGTGAACAGGTGAATATAAATTACCAATAAACATCTTCTGGCCTTGTGACAAACAGGCTGCTATGGCACTGCCAAATCGTATTCAAACAATTATAAGACAGGTTTCCATTCATGTAGACTGAGCAAATAATTACTGGTAACTCATTTAACAGTCACGTGCCAGTGGTCAGTCGGCTGTTTATCCCTGCTAGCTAAATGAGTCAGTGTTGTAATTTTAGCTTAATGAATGAATGAATGAAATATGGTCCACAGCCAACCTGAAGAAACAAGCTCTTGTTACAGTACAGTTAAGTGCATGCTGGATACAAAAATGAAACAGAAATATTTTATTATTAGAAAACAAACAAAAATCACAGATTGTTCATACACTAAAACAACAGTGAATTGGAGCCAGTTGGTAGATGTACAGAACTGACATTAAATTAGAATCCAACTGCATACATCATAACACCTGCTCCAGTAAGACAATCTATTTAAAGAAGACATCTGACAAACAACCACCTGTACACAAAGACATCCTCACCAGCCATTTGTATCTGTGATGTTGTGAAGCTACAACTTACATTAACATATTGTTAACAACAAATAACTACATGCACATAAAAGTATGGCAAAACGATATATATATATATACATATGTAGACAATTTATAAACATATACCTATTGCCAGCTTGTTACCTATATCGGTTTTCTTGACTTTGATGGAAGAGTAAAACTGTAAACACAAAGTTTTCATAGGTAAAAGTGCACTAAGCCCTAGGCTGGTTCAAGTTCCCACAATGCTGGTCGTACTTGTCAAATGGGTCAACTGTAGTGAAAAGATCTGGTGTAGATAATAAATCACAACACGTTTCACGGCAGCAGAAAAAACCTAACTTACCATGAAAGAGGAGTTATTTATGTCCAGGTAGGAAACTGTTCATCTATTGTATCAACATTACTCCCACTTGTTTGGTTAAAACACTATTACTTGGTAGAGTTGTTATCATTGTCAATTTGTCATTTATAGGCCAATAATTAGTAACCCTGGTAGTAATATTTAACTGCTGGATTATTGTTTATTACTATTTTATAAATAGTCGTTTTAAAGGTGGTTTCTATATTAGCGACTTAAAGAAACCTCCTCAACTGATACCTTTTGTTATTTCTTGTTTAAACTAGTAAAATTACTACAGGGTCAACATGAAATAAGTGTTTTGGAGTACAAAAAGGCAGAGGGATGGGACTGAGGAAGGACACATTGCTGAGATCTGAATTCCCCTGTTCAAAGATACTGGACTGGATTGTTCTCCAAATGCCACAGATTTAGAAAGGATGGTAAATGAATGGAACAGATTATGTCCTGATTATTTGGATGCTAGTAGCATGAATGTTTAAAAATAAAATCGACATACCTCAGAAGGAATTACTGATTGATAAGTATTATTCTTGCCTTAATATCACTCATAAAGTTGCAATAAACATATATTGAGTGGCAGTTGTGCTTAACGTTACTTAGTTAAAGTATTTTAGAACACCTTAGTATAGCGAGTGATAATAGGGTAACTCACTTAGCCTTCGTCGATACGTTGTAAACAAACCTGATTATGTGGTAGAATATATAGGAGATAAAGTAATAACCATCAAACTACTTACATAAGATAATATCTGTGTAAGCCAGTACTTGCTAGATATTTTGGTTAGGTAGCATTGTTGTTAAAATTAAGCAAGGGCAATAGTCGGGCGGCGCAAGTTCGTAACCTAAATAAATAAAGCAGCCTAACGTAACATAATTGATTGTATTTAAATTAGGTCACTACCGGTAATGTTAGCGTTCGTGTCAGGATAAATAGCCGGCTGTGTAACTGAAATTTGTAACATAAAGTGTGCTGTAGTACACAGGAAACAGTCTTTATAAAGACTAAGTTAGTTAAGTTATTAAATAAATTCTGATCGGGATATGGCGCCTTGCAAGCGGCAAGTCAAGGCAAAGCGACACTTGGTGTGCGATCACTGCCACAGCTGGGTAGATTTTGCATTGTCCGGCCATGGGAAGTCATGGGCAGAAACCATGGAGGAAGGATTCACCTTTCAGTGCATTGGGTGTTGGAAGGTAGAGTGTCTGCAGAAGGAGATAGTTAGGTTGACAGATATTGTGAAGGGAATGGAGATGGGAATTAGCAAGGAGGCAGGTCGAATGGAGAGAGAAGACAGGGAGAGAGGTGAGAATACTGCAAGACTGAAGGAGAATAGCAGTGGCAAGAAAACTGAGGAAAGGAGATTGAGAGGAGGGAAGATGATTGGATGGGAAGAAATTGGAAAATCGACAACAGAAAACATAACAAGCGTGAAAGTGACAGGGAAGAAAGTGACCGTAGAGAAGGAGGGAGGGAAGATGGGACGGGAGAGGAGGGAGGAAAATGAGATGGGAGGAAAGAAGAAGGGACGAAAGGAAGTGAGAGCAAATGTGATAGAAGAGAAGTCGATAAAATGGACGCTGACAGTAGGAAAGGTGACAAGAGAAAAAGCAACAGGAAAGAATGGATCGGAAGAGAATGTGACAGGGGGGAAAGACAACAACCAGACAGATGCAAACCGAAGAAGGAGCTATTCTAAGGCAGTGATTGAGGGGGCAATGAGGAAAGAGAGGGTGTTTATGGGCGACTCCATTATGAGAAAGACAGAAAAGACACTGAGCGAGGGGAAGGACGTCGTTGTTTGTTTACCGGGGGCTAGGATTGAACATGTGACTGACAGGGTAGAGAAGGTATTGGCACATGGCAAGGGTACATGTAGGAACAAATAATGCAGACAGTGAGGGAACAACTACTGCGATAGTACAGAAGTATAGACAGTTAGTGAGGAAGCTAAAGAAGACAAGAGTTGAACAGGTTATTCTGTCAGGAATTTTGCCAGTAATGGGAGGAAGGGGGGCAACGTATAGAAACTGCAAGAGGATGGCGATCAATGCACTAGTTGAGAAGATGTGTGAAGAAGAGGGGGTGGGATTCACAGATTTATGGGGATACTTTGTTGGGAGGGAAGGTATGTACATGAGAGATGGCCTCCATCTTAGTGGAAAGAGGGCAGCAGTTTTCTCTGAGAACCTGCTGCGATCTGTTGACAGTGGGACAGGTTGCATCTATTTAAACTAGATTCGCATGGGGGACTCACAGAAAAGCCTGAAAATGGAGGCATAGATAAAGACAGCACAAATAAATCAGCAAATAACAGTCTGGAATACTCTTCTGAAGCTGGATATAAATGTGTTTGTTTAAATGCAAGTAAACAAAAGAAATGAACTAAACATTATGGTAGAAGATATTGACCCTCATATAATAGGTATAACCGAATCCTGGACCACCACAGATATATCAGATGCTGAATTAGGACTGACAGGATATGTAATGTTTAGAAAAGATAGAATAGGAAGAAAGGGAGGTGGAGTTATTTTATATATTAAAGAATCTATCCAGGCTTATGAAATAAAATTAGAAAGACAAGCAGATTGCGAAGAAGCTGTTTGGTGTAACATAGTTACAGGAAACTCAACGTTAACAGTTGGGTTAGTTTATCGAAGTCCAAACATAAGCATAGAAGAGAATGAAAAAATACAAAACGCTATAAGGGAAGTAAGCAAACGGGACTGTATTATTATGGGGGATTTTAACCACGGGCATTTACAATGGAAATCTCTACAGAGTATGGGAGTGAGGACCACAAGTTTTTAGTTTTAGTTCAAGATATTTTCCTTTCTCTACATGTACTAGAACCAACCAGGGGTGAGAATGTGTTAGACATAGTTTTGTCCTCACAGAATGAATTAGTTGACAATGTCAAGATATGTGAGCCACTGGGGAGTAGCAATCACAACCAGATACATTTTACCATCAAAGTAAAATCAGAAAGGAATAGTAAAAAGCAGTATAGGAGAAATTTCCACAAAGGAAGGTATAAGGACATGAGGAAATATTTAGCAGAGATAGACTGGAATAACACACTGAAAAATAAGACGGCAACAGAATGTGCATTAAAGGGAATAAAACCACATATTGCATTAATTCATATTATATTACATCCTGCTATCTATTTCCATGCCAGCCAAGCCAAAAAAATTCAATGAATTAGAAATTCCACATTTTATGCTGTGCAGCCAGACATTTTCGAATATGCACATTTTTGGCATGCTTTTCGGGATACCGAGATGTTACGTCACATATGACCCATACTCGCATCAGGCTGACCCTTTCCATGCATTCAGAGCATGTTTATAAGGATAGCTTTTGGGTCGAAACAAGCGTCAGAATGAGTTGTTATGCAATAATCCGATGTAATACAAACACTAGTCATCATAGAGGAACAAGCAGTTATCTTACGGTTCCACATGAATACAATTTTATTCAAAACAATGAATGCGAATGGGCCTACAAGTCAATTAGGGCTTTGGCTCTGTTTTCAAAATAATTATATCAAATGCAACCAATGGGAGATAATCTACACCAATAAACATACATAGCAAACATACATTGTATCCAGCTACAGAAAGTACCATGTATAATCTCATAATATCACTAGATCATCGATATATGAAGGAGGAGTTGTACAACTGATCATAACAACTGAAATCAGTCAGTGAATTTATGTCAATGTCTCTAGCTCAGTTGGTAGACGCATTGGTTTCTTGTCATAGGAAAGGGTTCACCGAAGAAAGCAGTGCTTAGACAGCCATTGACAAGCATGCAGGAATATGGAGGCAGATGTACACAGAGAATCAGAAGAGAGGTGGGATGACAATTTACAAAACAATCAACGACAGGGATGATGAAAGTAAACAGGATGTGACAAGGAGGAGAGGAGTGGTGATCAAGGATCTAGACATGGGAAGTTAGTGAGAGATCACGAGGCCGTGCTGGACATAGTTCAAGGAGCTACTGAACCAGGAAGGAAACAACGATCTAGAGTTACATATGTAGGGGGTGTGGAGGTGGTGGATACTGCAGTCTACACAGGAGACCAGGTTGAAAAGATGGGCAGATTGGAGTCAACTGGACAAAGAGACTCTTGGAAATTTGTACTCGGTCACAGTAAGGTGCTAGAGAATATGTTGACAGGGCTAACTGTACCGGTATGAGAGGGAAAGAACAGTGTGCAAACCCCACGCGAATCCAGAGGCATCATATTCAAAGTCAGATTACGAAGTTGCAGCGGAGATTCTGGATGAGTGGATTCGAAACAGATTGGATCAGGGGTTAGGAAGAAAAACAGGGATCCAGAATGAGAGGAGGGACATAGGTGGAATGTTTGTGTTGTGACAACTAATAAAGAAGACAGAAATGCAAACAAATATGGTACTTGAACTTGTGAATCACGAGAAAGCTGTTGACAATGTCCGGGGAGAGATGGTAATTTAGCAACAGTGAGATGGATGGGAGCTCAATCAAATCAGTTTGGTTTTTATAATCGATCATCTCTTCTTCAGTTCAGCACGGATGATCCCACAATACGCTCATCAGTTGATGTAAACATATAGCTTGTATGACATATTTAGTTTATTCAGATAAAATGTATGCTCTATTCATAGTACAACTGGTTTGAGATAACCACATGCACATCGCCATGTACAGTTCATCATGGCGATGGAACTCGCCAACAGGAAGATCAGCAGGGAGGATGTCCTAAGAAAGTTTTACACCCTGGCTGGCCATAATAGCAGAGAGCAAAGAGGAACTAGCTGAAGGTACGGAGGAGTGGAAAGAGGAGCTGAAGTAGAACAGATGGAGGGTGCATCTGGAGAGGATTCAGAAGACTGAAGGGAGTCAGTTAGGATGGACAACATAAAGAAGTTGAACATCAGGTAGGACGGGAAGGAAGTAAAGCAAAGAAACAACTTAGTGTACCTTGGTGGAATGCTTACAGAATGGTTAAATGTGAGCTTACTACGTTCTCATTAATGATAGCACTTCCCATTTGTTTTATTTAATGTCCAATATACGCGAACTGCTAATGTGATTGCCATAAATGGGGTAAAAGCCATTCTAGCATCAACTTATTGATACTGTTTCCACCATTCGTTTAAAATTAGTCATAATTGATTAAGGAAAATGTATAATATTAGTACTTACTATTGGTTAGAATACATGTCGTGGAAGATATAGATTTCACATTTTTTTACTGGTAATTAACTGTACACACATGCTTAACCACTGGTTTGATCCCTTTATGATAGTGAAAAATGGGCCAAGAGGCCCTGAGGCTGAAGTCCGATGGACTATATTGTGAGTTTGTAATTATTAATGAAATGTTTTTTGGTGAATCATAGTTACAGATCATTAAGGGTTATGATAGAAGTAAAATGTTGACATGTTTAGTGGAGTCGATATTCATGCCAGTGAAGATACACCTGGAAATAAAACATCCGAGTAGACCGTTTAGTGAAGATTGTATATATTGGTTAATGTGTTATTAAAAATACTGTAGAATTTTATCCCAATAGTCTGCTATTTAGGCTGATTTCCAGTGGTGCAGGAGAGTTTGTGAGCTGCAGTCTCATATGTACCACAGTTAAAGGTTGTTTAAGAAAACATGCACACACTTTCTGTTCTCATTTTGCCCCTACCACCCTCCCCCAGAATGGGAAGAAGAAAGAGATGAACTATGATAAAATTTCATTTGTTCACAAGGTACATATACATAGCATGCATTTTGACTTTAAAACTGGCAATTAATGACATAATACTGATTGAATTGGAGTGAAGTAATAGCTGCAACATGTTATAGTAAAACATCTAAATAACATTCCTTATAATTTTGGCTAACTATGCTT
Source organism: Escarpia spicata (assembly GCA_963995525.1). NCBI lineage: Eukaryota > Metazoa > Annelida > Polychaeta > Sabellida > Siboglinidae > Escarpia > Escarpia spicata. The sequence continues at coordinate 67,681,946 of OZ023208.1, forward strand.
TAACCTTTTCTGGTATATGTAAGTTATTTTATATATTATTTTATACCTAAGTTATTTTAATCCTAGATCATATCTTTATATTGCATTGATAATTATGTATATTGCTGTTTTAAAGTTTCTCAGGTCCTGCCAGTGCAGTAGGGATTCCCATTACACATAGTTGCAGCCCACATATAGGCATTCTGTTTGACACTGGGACAATAGCAGGCAGTGAGCCAATGCTAGTCCAATACACAGGTTTACAGCATAATCTCTCACACCCAGGTCACTCCACTTAGCCACCCCAGTGATCAGAGACAGGGCAAAGTCCACTATCCAGTTATAAATAGAAATCAGCAGCAGATCAGAGGCTTACAGCTGTAGGGAAATGTAGGAAAATTTTGCATTTTGGGGGCTCCTGAGGTGCCCTTAGAATGATTCAATCAAATACAGATTTCTTGAAATGTCTGCAAAATCAGAGAAGTTATTGAAGTTTTTTGAAAAAATTGGAAAAATTACCAGTTTGTGGGGCCCTGGGGGGCACTTAGAATGATTCAATCAAATACAGATTTCTCTTGCATATGGGCAATACCCTAAGATACGCTTATGCAAAATTTAAGAACAAGTTGCTGAACGGTTTCTAAGATATGGCAGCTAACGGCAGACGCTGAGTTATGGCATAAGTCCATTGGACCTTCGCCCCAAAGGACTAAAAACGGTGTAAAACAATTTGCAAAAACATGCATCAATTTATGTATAACATTTTGTCCAACTGTTTCTTCACTTTATTGCAGTAGTGGAATAGCAAGATGACATGTACCTTCAGTAGCTTGACTGTGACACTTGAGTTAATGGGCCTCCTAATTGTATACCTGTTCAAAGGTTATTGAGATTCCTGTGCATTACTAAGTTTTTTGTATTAAACAGTACATTTAGATAGGTATATACCATATAAATTATATTAAAACATAAACCACCAAGAATAAAGCAAATATAGGAAGTGGTACAAATACTTATTTTAAAATTAGTTTGCCGATTACTCTTTATCACATAAAAACCTTTTAAAATCCTCTCTTATGTCTTTAAGTTTGCCATCTCATCAAACAGTTACCAACTTTGATGGATAATAAATAACGTCATACATTTAGCCACTTTTCTCTGACAGTATTAATTGTCCAATTCAAAACAATTTTTACATCACAAGTTTTCACAACACAAATAATACAACGACTGAATAGAGACCTACGATTGCTAATTTTACATTCCACTACAAACCACTCAAGAGGCTAGCATGCCTACAAAATGTCAGCCCAAAATGCATGCAAAACTGATGGAGATTGTACACACAAACAAACAGATTTAGTGATCCACACTCTCTTTTATAATTATATTATAGATAAACATTTAATTTGTATATGTATTTAATAAATTTATAAAACACCATAATCATACAGCAACTAGGAATTAGTACTATATCTTGAGCCATATAAATTGACCAACATAGGGGCACACTTAAATATAGAGGGAGGACAGCCAGCAATTGGAACAGCCCAACCTTGCAATACACAGCTATTACACTTGCCTTGCCTGTAACCAAATGACATTCGAATCACTGGTTTCACTCCCTTTTAAATGCCTATTCAACCAGTGACTACGTATTGAAGGAATTGCTCCATATAAACAAGGTGGAACCATGGAAATTAGCAAACAAAACATGGATACAATGCAGCTAATGTATTATACATGCAGCTATACAACCAAGGCATCTGTGAATGGAAAATTATAACATTCTTACTGGTTTTAAAAATTCATTATCACATATTTTCCATTATAAAGCCATTTAATTTATGGAATCATAATTTCAACATCGTCAAAATTTATGGACTTTTACATTTTATACAAATCCAGCCCATTTTGAATACACCCAATATGCGGGCACTAGATGCTGTTTATAATGCTACGTTGAATGACAAATATTTAATTAAATCTGCTTACATGAATGACACTGATACATGGTTATATATGTTCAGAATCATGACAAACAAATGTTATATACCAACACCCTCATTTTATAAGTTTCAAAACATGTTACACCATCGATCTGAAGGATATTGATAAAAATATTGTATTGTGATTTATTTTATAAATCGACAACATAAATATTCACACTTCAAATACGACTGAAGCTGTTGTCTATCGAATTAGCTTTTAGAGTCGTGTCCTAAAAATAATCTAAAATTAGCTTAAAACGTCAACACAAATTAAGCAGTATATATTCATTTACAGCAATATCTACTTTCTATATAAACATCTCATTTATGTGCATACAGTTTGCTTAGACTATAAACTAATGCTACACCTTTAGTTTTACTGTTCCATCCTCTGTCAATTAAATTAATAATATTAATTTAATAATTAAAATGTTAATATTAGCATTTTTCTTTTTCATAAGCAGGATGTTTGTTATTTTCCAATACCACTTAATATATAGTATCTTGCAATTGCTTCCAATGATGTGATTGTTCAAAAGTAGCTTGATCAGTGATTAATTTGGTAATGTTGTGTATTTCTAACAAGTTGCGTATAGTCAATCGTGCGGTGTCAATTGATAGGGCAGCGCAAAGTGGACATCACACAAGCGGCAAAAAAAACTGAGCCTACAAAAAGCATGCATTAGTTGGAGTTTTCGCGAAAACAAAACAATGCAATTAGATTGTTCATGTTGCCGGATGTAGAACTATTCCTTTGTGAGCACTGTGTTTTGTTTCCAGGTCAAAGACCGCCGTAAAGTCTACTTTAATATGTTTCATTGCTTTTAATGTGGAATCGCACAGGAAAGCCGATAGCCTCGTTTTCGAGTTAATTTTATAGGTCGAAAAACGACACATCATCGTGCGAAAACATGTCGAAAGAAGGTAAAAACTACACATAAATATAAACAAACACACACGGAACTATAAAACAGATTGCGTATTTAATAAATGTTAGAATACAATGATCTGACAATGTATGCGCGCCGCTGACGCTTACTTTTAGGCGAATAATACAGCGCGTGTACATCGAGGCAAAAAAGGAAAACTGGAATAAGGAAAGACCTATTTGATTTAAAAAATACATAAATGTTCTTGCCTGAACAAGCATGCAAACAGAGTAAAACAATTGTCAGTAGTTCGTGATTAAATGCATGTCTTCTGTATAACTGCAGAATCACATGACGTATGTAAACACGCATTTAGAACACCGTACTCACCAAATCAAGCCAAAGCCATCACCGCCTGGCAAGGACGAATCGTGTTAGAGCGGATCAACTTTCCGGGGAGGAAAACGCAACAGCTGCTGGCACTTGCTGTTCTATCATTTGTTTTATACCCGCTAACATAATGAATAAACAGCAATTTCTCGTAAATTATTGGAGTCACCAATAAGTAAAAATGGTATGATGTTATATAAAATTAAATTTGTGAGACATAGGCAATAAAGTAATGTACTGGCACTTACAAATACCAGGTAAAGTGACCATAAATATCGAAAATATGGGTGTGCAGGTGCTCCCATAGTGCACTGCAATGTTGATAATGACGTCAGTAAGACATTCTGTAAGAGTTGTGTTTGTTTTGACCGCAGATGAAAAGTGACATGCGTATAAACCCGAAGCAGCTGCATAACATTTCTTGCTAGTAGGTACGCAAATAACATGTATTTTATTATGTATTATCAAGGTAATGCATGCTTGTTGCATTTGCTGTATCGCATTTTACATGCTAACGAAGTTATAGCATCACAGCCATCAGAAAAATATTGCCATCTACTGATCTAGCTGGCAGTCTAGGCTCTAGCAGTGTGATGTCACGGATCTAGACCAGGCAGAAGGTGGCATGGAGAATGGCCATGACACGCTCAATAATTGCGTTTCACCATTCGGTCGTTGAATTTTGTGAAACTATCAATTGATAAGCATTTGGCAGGAATTAAAGTTGAAGCAAGTAGAAGCAGATTTTCTAGTTACACGTTTAACCAAACTTCCAAAGTTGATTTGACATTGTTTACAGCCATACAGCTATTTAGCCTAATACAGGTGAGATTTACATTGCCATTGAATTGATTTATTTCACGCAGTTAAATTTAAGGCTGTTTAACCTAGCTAGTTAACTTCAGCTTAAGTAATTTTGTCTTTGCACTTGCACTGTTGCATGATACGTGCTAAGCCCATGTTGACAAGAAAAGAGCATGATTTTGGGTCGGTTCCCAGGCTGTATCTATAAATCCGACACCGGCACATCAGGCCAATTTAGGCCACCAGTTTTCATATTTTACTGGCCTGTTGGGCCACTGATTTCAATCTGATTGAACACCGTCATGTTTCTGGTAACCCGACCCTACCTAGAAAAATAGGACAACCCTAAAGTAAATAAGTAAAAAAACTTATAATAATTGACTGTCCAAGGATATAATTATGGCCTTTTCTGGCATGTGTTCAGACATGTCATCTCTACCTTAGTCTGTAGCTGACATTCAATACACTTCCAAGGGTCATGCTCAATTTGCGGTGTACAGTCGTTTATTATCTGTTTTAATAGCAGATTGATGCACATTCTTCTGGATAGTTCATTTCTGTTTAAATGAGTTCTTTTAAACATCCAATATGTGAAAGCCTTGTAGAGGATTTCATCGATGTGACACACCAACTTTGAACAGTACATGTGACGTGTGACGCCATCAGACATGTGAGAAAGAAGTTTGGAGTAGCCATGGGCAGTCCGGTATCCCCCATTTGTTGTGAATTTGTACATGGAGGATTTGGAGCAGAAAATCACTGCCACAGCACCAGACGATTGCCAACCAAGAAACTGGAAGACATATGTGGATGATGTTATCTGCCTAATACAGGGAAAGCAAAAAAATTACAACAGCACATGAACATTATTGACCCTACAGGCAGCATCATCTTCACAAGAGAAGAAGAACAGAACAACATCATGTCAATCCTAGATGCTAAGTTCACCAGAAAGGAAGATGGCAGTGTGAAGTCTACAGTATATAGTCCGGAAGAAGACACACACTGACCAATACCTGAACTTTGCATCCCACCACCCCAAACACCAAGAGTTAGGAGTCGTCAGAACCCTGGTGAACTGGTGTGACACGATAACTTGGGAAGAGGGGGACAAGAGGGAAGTGGAGACTTACCTAAGAGGAGCCCTGGGAGTTTGTGGCTATCAGTCCTGGACCTTGAGAAGGGTGACAGATAGCAACTAGAAGAAATACTGACCACAAAAAATGGGCAAGACCTACAGAAACCAAGTAATCATCCCATATGTGGAGCCAGTCTCAGAGAGGGTACATTGAATATTGAGTATGGGGTAGCAACAGCCAAGTGTCCTGACACCACCATTAGGCACCTGTTGGTTCATCCTAAGGACAAAGTGGAGCCAGAAGAACAAGGTGAACTGGTGTACCAAACACCATGCAAGGACTGTGGTGCTGAGTAATATTGGGGAGATGGGAAGGTGCATTGTTCAAAACAAGACTTGAGGAACATAGAACTGACAGGATGTTGACAACACAAGGAAAGAGAAATACACGAGGAGCTAGAAAGAAAAATCAATGTCGACCATCAACAAATCTGCTGTCACAGTCCACACAACAACACAGAATCCTATCCTAGACTGGGAGGGAGTGAAAATAATTGACAAGGAAGCCAAAAAAAAAACACTGCAAATGAAAGAAGCCTTATGGATGAGAAAGGCCAGGACACCAATCAATCGAGACAAGGGAATTATGAACTATCTCACATGTACGATGACGTCATCCATCACATGTACTGAAGAAGTTGGTCACATCAACGAAAGCCTCCACAATGTAAAAACTCATGTTCTTAATATGTTTAAAATAACTAATTTACAAGTTTTAATAACAGTCCCACATAATGTATCACGTGGCTTCACTTGCAAAACACAAGTTTGTTTGAAGCATATGTCCCATACCACCCTATTTAGTAGGACTTTGTGCCATAATCTCCCTTCATTTAATCTCACCCAGGACTTCACATTTAACCAAATGTTAAGAACTTGTTCGTGGTGAATAATAAAAGAACCAACAACATTCTATCAGACTACATTTCTACTGTATACATTGTAAGTTACACACGATCGACGTAACCCAAGGTGTCATGCAGATAAAACATGTTGGACTCTTGATAAGCCAACTTAGGGTTCATCAAGTGTCCATCTGGCTTCAAGCTCTATAGGTGGCTCGGCAGTCTGGTTAGAACCTGTTAATTATACGTATATGTTGCTTTCATTCCAAACAGGCCGTTGTGGCCGACTTGTCAGTGACAACTCTCCAGTTATGCACAGAATATATTATCATAATTCATATAAAAATTAGTCATTATTTATTGTGACACTAGTTTCAACACATTTTGAATGTTCATGCAAGCATGGAGGCCATATATATCGTACAAACTTACAACCTAGAAAGAAAACATTCACTGAAGAGCAATAATTTTTTTTTAAATAGTGAGGGGTTATGAATATTTATACAAATAGTTTATTCAAAATTAACCCTTTAGTGCCCTTTGCCCTCAAAACAGTACACATTAAAAATTCAGAAGTTCCAAATAGTGTACCGCTATAATATGTGGATTGCGCTCAAATGAATACATTTAGTTCAAATTTGATCACCAGGTGGCACTAGGTGTCACTTGACATTTTCAAGCATTGCCACATCCACAGGAATGGCACCAAGGCAAGATTTTAAAGATATTTTGTCAAAAGCTTTAAATTTGGTACTGTAGAATGATGAAATAAACAATGTATTAGAAAGAGAATAATACAAAGCATAAATTACTGGATATAAGTGGGTTAAACTCATTGAACTGTGGCATCTGAGTATATTTCTTGTAATCTTTTGGATACTTGTGGTAACGGAATTAGCAGTTCCGGCAAATATATACATTATATTGCAAAATTGATTGGAAACACCTTATTTTTTGATCTTGCAAATCATATATACATGGGTTACAATGACACAACACTAACAACACAATTTGGGTGGCCATCATTCCAGAAGCTGAGAGTGAAGTTGACTTGGAGATTTCAGAGATTGATGAAGAATATGTGTATGTTGTAAATGAAAGTGACGCTGGTGCCAGACAAAGCAGTGACTCATCTGATGGTAATGTTTCACTCCAGGACCTAGCTGAAGCTGAGATAAAGTGTACAACTGGAAACGGACAATACCAGATAAATCAATTATTTGAGAATTGAAGCTCGGGCTGTGCAAAATCATATTTTGTGGAAGGAATCACATTTGCAAGTACCCACATGAATTATTTTGCTTGACGTTTGATAATGACATTGTTGGTCAAATAGTGTCCCTAACAAACCTACAGGTGCAACGACTGGCATTCTCACTATCAAAGGGCGAGAGCAATAGAGGCATTCTCAAGGAAGAAAATAATCCAGATACATTGTGCTTGGATTTATATAACACATAAGTATTGCGAACCTGCCTGACAGATGCATGTACTGGGCCAAAGTAACAAGGGTTGCTGCAGTAGCTGAAACAATGTCGTGAATAATGCTCAATTTCACACATGTACATGTATTAATGTTAGTGTTTACGTTGTATAAAATGGACTGCATATGATTTGTTTCTATGTTGACTAATAAATTCTTTAGAAATTTAAAGTTAATGTTTGCTGAACATTCTTCACGATAGTTAATTTCTATGCAAACGAGTTCTTTTTGATAGATCCAATATGTGATTTTACCTCTACAACTACAAAGTAAAATCATGTAATTTTGTATGTCAGAAAGAACGTGTTTGCATTGAAGTAACTGTGATATTTTTATTTGTTGAGGTTTGAGATGGGCATGGGCATTAAAGGGTTAAAGAAAGCAGTAGGCTGGATATACGAGAAAGTACTCATTCTCAAAGAGGATGATGTTGATAAATGAATGGAACTGTATTAATTAATTTGTGAATTAAAACAACAAATGTCTTAACCTGATGCTAGCCAGAGATGAACTACTTAATGGACTACTCAGTCATCGTAATTATGGGCTGAGATCCCAACGTATGTAGTCATGTGGATTGATTACACTAATTTTCGTAATCACAATCGATTACTGTTGTGATATGTTGTCTCTGACGCTAGTAGTTTGGATATATTTAAAATATAACAGTGGTAAGGCTGGTTTACATATGAATGAAACAATTTAAACCTCAACCAGTCAATGGCCCCCTGTCCACCAGCTATAATTCCTCGTCCCACTACAGGACCACAATGGGTGGAGCCGTCAGTTCGGGGGAAAACAATGATGAGCTCGTGGACAATCTGGTGGATGCGGAGTATATCAAGTCTCCGGACGTCGAGAAAGTGTTCCGCGCTGTAGACAGAGCTGAATACTACCTACTGGAGCACCGCGACGCAGCCTACAGGTGAGGTCACTAGTGCTCAGATGAATGGTGGAGTATGTAACCTACAGGTGAGGTCACTAATGCTCGGGTGAATGGTGGAGTATGTAGCCTACAGGTGAGGTCACTAGTGCTCGGATGAATGGTGGAATATGCAGCCTACAGGTGAGGTCACTAGTGCTCGGAAGAATGGTGGAGTATGCAGCCTACAGGTGAGGTCACTAGTGCTCGGGTGAATGGTGGAGTATGCAACAGGGTTGGGGCCGAAGTACTCGTTACTCGTTGGTACTCGAGTACTGATTGCTCATTACTCGTACTTTCACTTGTACATATTAAAGTACTTGTACTTGTTACTCATTACTTTGGGAGTACTCTGAGAATACTTTGTATGTATTTTATCATAACATCATGTATTATGATCTTCAGTACAAATGTCTCATATTTTACACTGATGTCATGATGTCCTCATTGTATAAGAGAACTGGGTTGTCATGAACACTGTTTACTGACTGGTTCAGATCACTTGAACAAGACTAGGAGACAGGACTGACCATCACACTTGAACAAGACTAGGAGACAGGACTGACCATCATACTTGAACAAGACTAGGAGACAGGACAAACCATCACACATCAGTGACCTAAACTGGCACTTGAATGTCAAATAAACCCACAATGCCTTCAAACAGTCTCCACACTGTGTAGGCCTCACCAGCTGGTGTTGTCTAATCCAGTCATACAGTCAGAAACTGGCTTCCCTTTGAAGATCTGCCACCTCTCTTGAAAGGCATAGCTGTTTACAGTCACAGTCAACAGGCTCAAGGCTGCATGAGTGAATGAAATAGGGTTAGGTGGAATGGGGACCCAGGTGGAATGGTCAGGTGTAGGTCAGTCCAGTGACTTGGTCAGATTGCCAGTGTCTGATGTGATACAGACAGAGGAACACCTTTCTCCATCACTGCATGCAAGCAACGGTCTTTGCCAGTATGCTAAGTATGGCGTTACTCGAGTACTTTAGTCGGGTACTCGCCCCAACCCTGGTATGCAACACTTTTAGCACCTTGAAGGGAGCTTATAATTTTTTATAAAATGGGAATTACATAATAAATGTTGTTGTTTTATATTCATATCCTTTCCTCTTGTTTCTTCTTTCATTCTTTTGCTTTTCTTGTGTTTTGTTTAATTGTTTGCGATATGCGATGCTTTTCTAAAGGTCCATTCTCCTAACTGAGAGAAATGAGTGATAATGAGATGCCCAGGTGGCACCACTGTGGTGATTGCTGCCACTGGTTAGGGGTGTAAGCTGGTGTTGACAGTTGTAGAGGTTTATGTATGGGTCTTACTTGTTAGGTGGCAGCTTAGTAGGTATGCTTCATTTAGGGCTGCCAAGTCATTAAAAACACAGATTGTTTAATCATATAAACATTACTAATTACCATAACCATATTATGTAATACCAACTTAGAGTGCACGGTTTTAAACATATTGCCCTTTGACTGTTCATTTATTATCTTCTTTATTCATCTTGTTTCTTAACATATGTTTCTTGATATTAGATTATATTTAGAAAAAGAACAATTGGCCAACACTCTTCAGCACTAGTCACAGTTCTTTATTATTTTTGGTATAACAGGTATACTTAATCATTTAGTGGTCAGCACATCAGCTTATAAACAGACTGCTGACTAAAGAATGTCCTAAAAGCTGTTTAATTTTGGATCACTTTGAAGGTAGTTTTTGTAATTTCTGACTGGGTTGTTATGTTATGTTATGTAAGTGTGGCAAGTCATAAGTGTCTCCTTTCCCAGGGACCTGGCATGGAAGCATGGCAACATTCACCTGTCCGCTCCGTGCATCTATGCAGAGGTGCTCGAATCTCTCAAGCTGGAGGAAGGAATGAGCTTCCTCAACATCGGCAGCGGCACTAGTTACTTGAGCACACTCGCTGGACTCGTCCTAGGTTAGTGGGACATTCTGGACATTGGAGACAGTCTGACAACTTGCCACACATTGGCAACCCATGGGGTACTGGGAGGTTACATCACACTACATGTTGGGCACTGCGGACTGTAGATCTCTCTTAACTTTATCCCTCCATGTTTGTTAATCCAGAAATGTGTTTGTAATAGTCAAGTCTATAGGCTTCATATGGCATAAAATATTTACCCATAGCATACTTTCACATTTCACCTGTCAACTGATATATATTTATTAGTCCAGTGTCTGTGGGGTAACAACATTCTGCCCCTATTTACTTGCACTGAATGGTGTATTTGTTAAACAATATTTCACCTTTTGAATAAATCAGGTTTTGCCCAAGAGAATGTTGTACTTTATGGCCAACTCACATGCATAGATACACTTAAAACACATTTCTCACCATGCAGTAATTCCTGTTTTGATCAGTACATTCTTACCAGGTCCTTATGGAATAAACCACGGCATAGAACTGCATAAGGACGTGATTGAGTATGCAGTGGAACGCCAGCGGTACTTCAAGAGGAACAGTGTCTCCTTCGATGAGTTTGAGTACTGTGACCCACAGTTTGTCAATGGCAACTGTCTCCAGCTGGTGCCTGATGGTCGGCTCTACGACCGCGTCTACTGTGGCGCCGCCTGTCCACCAGAACATGAGAACTACATGAAGAACTTGATTCGGGTCGGCGGCGTCCTTGTGATGCCTCTCAACGACCAGGTGAATGATTGACTGCAATGTTAACATTTTCTTATGAGCTTTCGTTGGGTTTGTGCAACTGTATCTGTTAGAAAGTAGACCTTATAGATACTACTGATATACCATTGAAGTGCAACGTGTGGGTTTGGGTGGGTGGGTGGGTGTCAGGAAGTCTCGTTAGTAAGTCACTCATCAGTTAGTAACTCATTAGTAAGTCAATAGTAAGTCATGCGAGTGTCAGTAGTTGTTCACTCATGTGAATGTGTAGTTGTTCACCCATGTGAGTGAGTGTGTAGTTGTTCACTCATGTGAGTGAGTGTGTAGTTCGCTCATGTGAGTGTGTAGTTGCTCACTCATGTAAGTGAGTGAGTGTAGTTGTTCCTTCACTCATGTGAATGTGTAGTTGTTCACTCATGTGAATGAGTGTAGTTGTTCACTCATTTGCGTGTGTAATTGTTCACTCATATGACTGTGTAGTTGTTCACTCATATGACTGTGTAGTTGTTCACTCCTGTGAGTATGTAGTTGCTCACTCATACAAGTGAATGTGTAGTTGTTCACTCATGCGAGTGTGTGTGTACTTGTTCACTCATGCGAGTGTGTGTGTAATTGTTCACTCTTTCGAGTGGGTGTGTAGTTGTTCACTCATGTGTGTGTGTGTGTGTGTAGTTGTTCACTCAATTGTGTGAGTTGTAGTTGTTGCAGGTGACGCGTGTGAGTGAGACATCATGGGAGACGTGCTGTGTGCTGCCCGTGTCCTTTGCTACTCTCGTTGTGCCCAGTGGAGATGCTGCCCCCGACATGGTGCAGCTGCGTACGTAGAATAATTTGCCTATGCATTATGCACCACGTTTTTAGCCCTTTGGCTGAAGGTCCAAGGGACTATTGCCATCATTCTGCGTCTGCCATCCGCCGTTAGCTGCCATATCTCAGAAACCGTTCAGCAACTTTTTCTCTAATTTTGCATAGACATATCTTAGGGCACTGCCACTATGCACGAAGAATCTGTATTTGATTGAATCATTTTAAGGGCTCCCCAGGATCTCCAAGGACCCCAAAACTTGTAAAAATGTAACATTTTGTCAATTTTTTCAAAAACTTTTCAACTTTTTTTTGTAATTTTGTATATATGTATCTTGGGGTGCTGCCACTATATACAAGAAATCTGTATTTGATTGAATCATTCTAAGGGGCCCCCAAAGTGCAAAAGTTTTACATTATCTAGTGATGTGGTTTTGAGAAGGGCCTTTGAGACCACCCCAAACAGTAGATTTTGTTTAATGTGCCAGAAAGCCAGCAGTATGAGTAAACTCTGCAGCCTAGTGCTATTCTTCCATTGAGACCTTGACTAATCTTTAACTGGTCACAGGGCCCAGGCAGAGTAGACACACTTGACCCCTGTTAGACTGAACAGTTGCCTAAAACTTTTAAACTGTATCTTCAAAACTATTGATTTTTTTATAATTGCAAGTTGTGTTTATGTTGATGTTCATTTAATTATTATAAAATGGTGTAACTGTGGTGTCTATTGGTTAAAGATGTATTGTCTGTAGAAACCGGTAGGTGACAAACATAGAAAATAAAAATGTTGTCACCTGTAGGTGACAAACATAGAAATTAATATTCTGGACAACTATAGAGTTAAATATCCTACACTTTATTGATATCAAATGCATTCTACTGTTCTGTTTATGCTTGCCATGCCTTGTGTAGACATGGTACTGTGTAAATCAATTGTATCAATATAGACTCATAATTACAGATTCACAATATAGTTGACACCTGAAACAACGAAATGTCAACCATTAAAAGAGTTGACATAGTTCCGCTATACACAAGCAAGAGATCTGTATTTGATTGAATCATTCTAGTATCATCAACATATAGTAGAACATACATTTTCTACATCATCATCACATCACTAAGGTTGTTGTAAATTTCACCAGCTGCCCTGGCCCTGATTTATACATGATTTAGCATTTTGTACATGTTGTATACAACTTTCAACACATTACCATTAATACCGCATGAAATTATCTTAGACCACAGGGAGGACCGGTCTACTAAATCAAATGCTTTCTTATAATCGATGAAGGCACAATAAAGCCTTTTGCATCAAGACAAATACAATTCAACCAATACCCCTATTTGAACACTGCCTGTTCTTCACCTATTACATTCACTTTGTTTAGGTGTGGACACTGTCACTCACACTCTGGACACTGTCACTCACAGTGTTGTGTATTGTCTTAGTTGGTGCATTGAGCTAATCTACTTGACCATGAATCAGTGGTGGCTCTGGTTGTGTATTACACCCAGCTGTGGAGCTAAGATTCTCTGCCTGCTATTGTTTGATGGAAACTGTGACTAATCTGTAATTGGTCACTGGCAGTAGCTTGTGTCAACAGACAACATTAAGCCCCTGTTAAACTGGACAGGTTATTGTCGGTTTTAAACTGTATCAAACAGTGAGTCTACCTTTTGCTCTCAAATAATCTGTCCTCTTAGTTTTACACATATAGACATAATCTGGCATCACTTGATAAGTCTTTGTAGCAGCACATTTGTACTTCCAGTGTATCATTGCAACATAACATACATATTACATACTGTGTGCCACATTTGAATGTTGTGCATGTAATATTTCCATGCAATCCATTTGCATATATACTGTAAAACTTCAACAGCCGTTTTCTTCATTTTCACTTTTTGACCCCTACCATGTTCTATGCTCCATAACTTTGCAAATTTTTGTAGCAGTCATAATTTTTGAAACCATGTAAAGCACCCTACCAAACCTTTACAAGGATGTAAGAAAACAATGTTACAATTTTTCCGACTTATCACTCATTTGGTCAGCCGGGGTCACATATAGGCATATTAGTTCAAAGGACTTCAGGGCCACTTGGCCCATTTTTAGCAATGTGTTACCATTTATTTAAATTTAAGCTAGTTTTAGCATTCATGTGTTCATGTGTATTAATGTATTTTAGCACCTCTGAATGGACTTTGCCTAGGTTGATGGTGCTCTACAAGTTGTCTTATTGTCACTGTATAGAATAAGTTCAAGTCTCACTACCAAGGTTCTCACTTTGGAGCTGTTAAATAGCAGAATGTTAAAGGGTTGAAGTTCTTTGTTATTGCTTGTCTAATGTTAATTTCTGTCATTTTCTAAAATTAACGTCTTATTGTTGCATATCTGTGTGAAGTTCCCCAAAAGTGTTAAACAAACATGGTTAAATCGTTTGTCATTTTTTATTTTGCAAAAATAAGAAGGTGTTTTCATCACCATATCTGTGCAATATGGTACTTTATAATAGATAAAATAATTTAAAATCTTGAGTTTTAATGTGCAACTTCCAATAAATTATTGCGTGCCTCTTTCCACGAAAATCCGGTTACCCTTCAAATTGCATAATTTATTATAATTCATTTTTATACAAATAGCATATTGCAAAATATCACCATTGGTAGATGAGTGTGGGCCCTCATAAGAAGTTTCTGACAATAATAATAATAAGTTCTTTTGTATCCTCAGAAACCAAACATCTCTCAATTATATCAACAGAAAATTGTGTTGTTTGTCAATCGTTGTTTATGTTTCAGCCGAGAGGAAGTTCTTGAGTCTGCAAGAAATCTGCCGTGTTGTAATCCGTGGAGTCCTGCGGAAGAATACTATGATGGAACACCCGGACTTGAGGGCCCAGAAACGACCCAAGAAGCTGAAGACGGTGGCAAAGAAGCGCCGTCGCTTCACCATGCTGCCCATGAGTATGTTCGGCACCATCAACAACAGTGACAGTGACACGGAGGAGGGGCAGCTCGCGGTGGCGGTGTATGACGAGGGAGTGGCTGGACCCCAGGGTGGGAGGGAGGCAGGGAGGGAGGCACAGAGCAGGGAGGAAGAGAGTGAGGAAGATTCAGACAAGGACATGTCTGACGTCCTTCAGAGGGTGTTGGAGCACAGACTGAGGCGAGGGGCATGGCGGGGTCACAGGGTCGTGCACCACCATGACTGGCCAATGGAGGGGGGTGAGGAGGACCAGGGTATAGAGGAGGACATTGAGGAGAAGAGGAGTGGGAAGGAGAACGGGGGTGTTGTTGTACAACCCCCGTCGCTGTCGACGTCCAGCGAAGACATGGACTCGGATGCGATTCAGTCACCCATCACTAGCGGCGACACTCTCCCCATCACAGTGCCATCTGGTGAGAAAAGACAGCGGTGTTCGTCAGGCACCAGCGTTGTGTCTGCGTCATACACCTCGGGTGTCGGCACGTGTAGCAGTGTCGACGAACATAGTGACATCGACAAGGCCAATGGGTGTGTCAATGATGTGTCGCCATCAAACTTTGTTCATCTCGGGTCATCGGCGTCCGACGCTTCACTGCCCGTCACAAATGGTCACGCCAGCAATGACAATCACTGTGACAATAGTCGTGATGAGAAGGTAACGGTGAGACGGCGACATCGCAAGAAGACTGTCAGTCTGTCATCGTGTGATGAGGAGGAGGATGAAGATGAGGACATGGATGTTGGTAGCTCAGCATCCCGGTCTCCTCGCAATGGCATCCAGGCTCCGAGGCCAGAAGATGAAGAGAGGAATGAGGCACGGATCAACTTCAAGAAGTGTCTCTTTGCGAAGGTTGACCTGCTGCCCATCCCTCTTGCTCTCAAGCAGTACCTTCTCTACTACCGCAAGTGATGGGTGTGTGGTTGGCTCGGGACGCCTGTGAAACTGAAAGTGTATTTATGGATGCGAGCGTACTACAAACTGTGGTTGTCTCTGGGTGTAAGCTGGTACAGTGGTTGGGGTCATCTGCAGATGACTTCAGTAAAGAATCTGAGAAAGTGTCTTGGTATGAACAGCATGAGTGACAGAACAGAAAATGCAAAGATCGGTATATTTCTAATGTCATGACTATAGATGTCATTGCGATTTGATTGGTTGTTTAGCGTCCTGCTTTGTGTCCCACTTCCACATTGCTATTAGGTTTGTTTAATCAGGTTGTTACACGCGACTTCAACATGTGGCTTCAACATGCTATATCATTATACTGGTGGCTAGCAAAATCGAAGTGACATGTGGTGGGTGACTGGTGGTTCATGTGTCCATCTGTTAGTAATGTCAAAGTGACCGAGTCCTTGACATTCAGATGTATGACTAGGCCCATCAACATGACATAATTACGGGCCTTTCCTGTTTGCTGTAGACGTTAGAGACATATGACACATCTTTGTTATTGACGCCTGTTTCATGTTGTCTAGTGGAAGAATGTTATTAATGCAGTAATCATTCTAAGTAAAATGGGACATTGCATACATTGCAAGGAAATTACAACTGACTTGCTTTATGTTGTCACTATCGTCACTATTGTCACTATCGTGTGACTGAAACTCTCCATCTGCCATATATCCTGCAGGTGGAGAGATCTGGAGAGTTTCTGCATGCTGTTGTACTTGTTATAGAGAGCTCTCCATCAGTATCAACAAGATTTCCATTTCTTTTAGCCAAACAACTTTGAGAACAAACCCTTCAGTGCTATGTGCCAAACTACAGTACTGCCATTTAGTGATAATACAACTGTGTCATAATCATTGCTGCAAGTTCAATAGTTACAACTCGCTTATTTTATTGTAAACAAAATTTCAGTGTGCATTTTATGTGTAATAACAGCTATCTTTGCAACAGAAATGGGCCAGTTTTGCAGCTATGAAATTATAAAACTGTATATTGAAATGTGTTGATGAATGTCAAATCTCAGTGAATCAGCCGTTAGTTTTTTGTGTAAGGGAACTCGATGTTTGTTTATCGAACTTTGGCTTTGCAAATTGCACAACATGGTTTGTTTAAATCACTTGTAAATACGTGTTAATTATATGTTGGTCTCACATTTTGGAATGTTTAACGGTAGCTTTTATGGTTTGTTAACTTTTAATCTGAAATTTCTTTATAGAACAACTTTTGTTTTTATATTTGCATTGCATGTTGAGTAAAATATTAACAAGTGGAAGTGGTTGTTGTTATGTAGCTAAGCTGGAGTATCAATTACTTCTAGTTATCGCTAGAAACAGCTGGTTCAGTTACATTCAAATTACAGTAATTCGTCTTGGTAGAGCCACACGGAAAGTAAGGAGATGTGTTAACAAAAGGAATTAATTAAATAAGCAAATTTCTTAATTCACAACAATATGAATTCAACCGAAGTGAGTCGAATTGATATACGGGGTACTTGTGAATTAAGAAATTTGCTTATTTAATTATTCTTCCAACTTGATGAGCATTTTCACGAATAAAAGGAATTAATGTTGGAAAATAATTGGAATTCTGATTTGTTTAAAAAAATGACAATCAGATATTTGTTAGAAAGCTAGTGTTCATTATAAACAAAATAACACATTTAATATTCTTTCTTAAAGGGCAGACACCTGTTCTAAGATCTTACATAATTCATATTTATAATGGTTTTCGTTTACTGAACTTGAATAAACTTTATAAGAGGGATGACAATTAAAAACTAGCTGTAGCTTGATTCAATTATAGGGGAACGACCTGAAAAACGGGCCCCCTGCCCAAAATGGACCCCCAGTCGTTTGGCGTTATTGCATTACAGCTGTATATACAGCTAAATTTGTGGTGGCACTGCTAAGTAACTCATAAATGGGCCCTACCGGTAGTTAACTTTGTTCAGAAGCGCAAAACGCACATTCAAAGAGGTAAGTTCAAAAAGATTATTTCTCACTTTTCTTAAAATATCATATCTCCATTTGTGCGCGTTGAAAACAATGGAAACTGTGGTATGCATAAACCAAATGTGTGTGCTCTGATGTGTGTATTAGATTTTTTAAATGTGCAGGGGTTGAATTTAAATTGTTGATCAACATGAGGCCGTGAAGTGCATCCGAAATAGGCCCCTGAGCAGCTCACTGTGTTAACAGGGGTCTGCTATTGTCGGTATACAATAGACACACCTGCATTTGATATTATATTATATAATTTTACATAGATAGGGTGTTACTCAGCTATACAATAATAATATTGTTCTTAAGTAAAACAATAATATTACTAATATATTTTTATATAGTGTCGATATGAGCTGTATGGATAGTCTTTGATACATATCATGTTATTATATTATTAAGTAGTGTAATATATTTGGTACATTGTCGAGTTGCATTTATCACCAAACCATGATAATAAACCCCGTGTTGAGTGTACCACCTATACTGAAAGAAGATCGGTCAACAAAGTGAAAGTCGAGTAACAGACCAAAGACATGCATCTTTTTTGCACACCGTTACCCTATATGCACAGTGTCTCATGCAGTAACTACAAAACTATACTTAGCATTTCACTATGGTGAATACGCTATATTTATATGATGTTGGAATCATGCCGTGAGAAAACAGTTACGATTTCTAGCACATATGATATAAATCATTAAACACACCGAAAAGGTCACCACTGACAGGAAACTTGTCATGTACAAATCAAGTAGCAGGCAAATATTGAAATACATTTATAGTTTGTAATTACAAATACAGTGCAGCTAGATTAAACAACATAGACCTGTCTGCATAGCTACATACTTTTATTGAACGTACCAAGAATTATAGTATACATTTCCGACATCCAATTATGATCGAAAGTATAATCTTTTTTATATATTTTATCTGGCTATACAAACGACAACTGATAGCAATTTTTACCAGCTTTCAAGAGAAGGAATAAGTAAGGCTCATAGAATATTTCTTACGTTGAAGTTACTTAGCAAATTGAATTTATATAATTATATAAAAAATATGCTATAGGAATTATGATGTAGGATTTAAATTTGGGCAATTCTGTAGAATGTTCTATAGAATTCTTTATAAAATGCAATGATTATAGAAAATCTATAGAATTCTACAAGATATTCTACAGAATGGTGCAAAAAGCCTAAGTCATATTTCCTATGGCAAATTTTCTATAGATATTTTGTAGAAATCTGTAGATATTTTGCTAAGGGTCAAGACGTCGAAACAATTTACGTTTAATAATATTTTGTAGGCTCATTAATTAACGTTAGTAGTTTTGGTCAGCACAGCTGTTTTCATCATACATATACGCAATTCGTCGACACAATTACTGATATTACTATTATAATAAACGGAGTGGGACGTTGTTGAGATGTTCGGCGTGCCGGAAGATTAGTGGGTGCCACGTGCATTTATTTATATTTTATAGTTCGACAGGATACCGATAGGGAATTTTCCCATGATGCTGTTCGTGAATTCTTCGGACATGGCGCCTATAGCCGAGGTGAGGGTAATTTTAAAATGATAATAGTGTCAATATATTTTAAAATCTGTCCTAAACTGTATGTTATTATGAAAAAAATTAATACTGAATGTCAGTGGGTTTAAATTTTGTTATTTTTTCTTGATTTTCTGCTACGATTCTATAACTATTGACATTGTTTATGTGCGTAGTTAGGCGAAAGAAGTGTAAACTGAATCGCATGCCATGTTGAACTGAGAGTGAGACGGAGTACTTAATGAATTATTGAAATTAAAACTCATCGGGATGATGTACTCTACAGCCACATGCAGACTCACAGACATTAGAATAGACTAAACTCTCTTTTGAGCAGCCACCCAATATAATAGAACCTATGCCAAACACAGAAAACAAAGAAAGGAACGCACGTTTACTGTACCAGTGCCAGTGACAGTATACGCATCGACTCGACTCTTGAGTTGGTCAAGTCTGACAGAGATACCCATATTCAGTAATACATGACTATAAGACCACTGACACTGCACTGCCCTAAGCTCTCTTTCAAGATTTAACAAGATTTAACAAGATGTGCCATATGTCATAAACGAAAGTGTGCCATGGACATTTTTGGAGCACATCGTCACCTGTGCCATCATGAATCATCTTAAGAAGCATAAAATCCTGTGTGATCAGCAACATGGATTCAGGAAGAACAGATCCTGTGAAACTCAGCTCTTAGAACTTACTGATGAACACTATACAAACATCGAGAAAGGCAAGCAGACGGACATCCTAATATTGGACTTTGCGAAAGCGTTTGATAAGGTCAACCACAGTCTGCTCCTACACAAGCTCCATCACTATGACATACAGGGTACCACCAATACATGGGTCACCAACTTCTTCAGAAGCCGGAGACAAACGGTGGTCGTGGAGGGCACTAGATCCAGCTTCATTGATGTCCGTTCAGGAGTACTCCAGGGCTCCGTCCTGGGCCCCTGCTTGTTCTTAGCATACACCAACGACTTGCCTGAGAACCTGACGTCACCAGCCAGACTGTTTGCCTATGACACAGCAGTATACACCATGGTAAAGGCACTGAAAGACCATGAGCAACTGCCTTCCACACAGAGAAGTGCACCGCACTGACTATCAACAGAGCCGGGAAGGTCCTGAAGCACCCATACCAGAAAATTCACACCAACCAAGTCAGTGCCACTGGACTGAAGAGGAAGCTTAAGCCACCACCACCATGCCAACGACACGGCCACAGCCATCAGTTCTCACAGCCGCAGTGTCGCACTCAGTAACATCAGCACTCGTTCCTGCCCAGAACCATCAGGAAATGGAACGACCTTCCAGACCTAGTAGTGGAGGCCAACACAGTCGACACTTTTGTGTCAAGAATCTCCAGACTAACATTCAACTGCTAGGGTCCTTGTTAAGGTAGCTGGGCTGGGTATCGTGTCAGTTAATTTGTTTATTTGACGATCACGTGTGCGTCAGCCCAGTTCAAACATAAATTCATTTACCATGAATGCAGATCATATAGTCTGGTTATTCTCATGCCACTGGGCTGTTGTATTATAATTACCTAAATGCATCACTGTCAAATCACCAAATACTGGCAGTAGTTTTGTTTATTCTCTGATAATCCCCGACCTTCACCGCCAGTTGCAATTACACGTGACTGACCCCAGCAGGTGTCAATCAATCTTGTTTACCACAAGTTCAACACATGGCCCTTCGTAACACAATATCATGAGACAACTTGGTGGGAAAAGCTTGGGAGGAAATCTCAGTAATAGAAGTGTCTGTCAAATCGTGTTGAAATAAGCCACATGCCGGTAAAAAAGTCACATTTCTAAGCAAAAAAGAAGCATCTGGTGACACTTATATTATCAGTAACAACCAGGAAGTATTACTTAGTGTAACTTTTTATAAAAACTACAATACTTACAAAGCCATAACTTGGCATATGAACTCGACTTGTGTTTACTCAAAATTGCACAGGATGGTTTTATGTTTGGTGAAGGGGTTGTGCCAAAAATGCAGTACGGATTTTTGCTGTCTTTCAATATTGTAGCAAAATGTTTTGGGCAAACTCTGAGAAAAAATGGTTAGCTTATCTTCAAAACTTATATTAGAAATGATTAATTCAAAAGAAGCATATAAAAGCTGATCCAGCCACCTTAAAGAGCTGTAGATAACTAGTATTAATAGTAGCTTTGTAGTTGTTTTATTTTTTTGTCTGTTTATTCTGTTCTTTTGGGCCTGACACTGTCTTGTGCAGGGTTTATTAGTAGGGTGTATTTTTATCTATTTTGTAGGAGGTGGGTTTTTCTTTCCTAGTGGCAGAAACATCAGATATTGATGGTGGCCACTTAACGGAAGAAGAAGAAGGCAATATAAAACACAGCAGGAACAGACAACTAATTTTGTCTACCTGGTAAGAGAAAGGCAGATCATCAAAGTAAAAAAGGGGGCAAAATTACCAACCAAACTCTTGCACAGCAAGTGCCAAATCGAGTGCCGGAAATATAACTGTGTGGTATACAAATGCTGATGTGCTAACAAAGGAAAAACTAGCTGATCTAGAATGTAGAATATGAAATCACTTGACTCCACCATAGGTTATAGCAATGTCAGAAGTAAAGCCTACAAATTATAAAAGACAACTTACACACAAGAAGGATATTGTATGGAAACTATGAACATTATTGAGGACATAGGCACAGGGATGATCTTGTGTATCCACAGTTCGTTGCCATTTCGAGTGCACCAGTTTGATGTTGAGTTCAATGAAGCACAGTTTTACACTTTAAAACTGAAAGGAAAAGAAACTCATCTCATAGACTCCTTTTATAGAAACCCAAACAGTACCACCGAGAACAATGACAACCTTAACAAACTACTTGATAAAATAAGTGAGACAAAATGTTCACTTGTTCTACTACTTTGAGATTTCAACTATCCTAAGATTGATTGGGAAACAATCTCAGCTACAGCAGCAAGTACTGAGGATAAAGAATTTAAATGTATTGACAAACTTTGAGATTGTTACTTTGCGCAACATATTACAGAGCCCACTAGAGGTAGAGGTACTACTGAGTCATCAGTTCTTGACTCTGTCCCTACTAGTGAAGATCTCAACAATCGAAACAGCCTCAGCACTAGGAAAAAATGACCATTCTATTATCATAGTGGTTCTGAACTGCATGCCAGTCTATGAACCAGTCAGCAAAACTGTCTATAAATATGACAAGGGGGATTACACCAGAATGAAAGACATGCTAAACATTGTTTGGGAGGAGGAATTTTCCATCACCAGGAATATGTGCAAACTCAGTGGGATATCTTTACTTCTACACTTAGCTATGCTGAAGAAAGATTCATACCAAAGAAGGTGATAGCGGAAAGAGCCAGAAAATACCCAGTTCCACTGAATGTGAATACCCGAGCCAAAATCAAAAGAAAAACAGGTCATGGAAGAAATATCTTCTCTCCAAAGATGCCCAATCTTATTGGGAATTTTGTCGACTCCGAAATCAGGTCAGGAGACTGACAAGAAAGGCATAGAAACTATATGAAAAATATATCATAAATCAAATAAAACAGAATCCCAAGAAGTTCTGGCAATATGTGCAGGCAAAGATGAAGACAAAATCGGGAATACTCAACTTAATAAAAAGCATAGACAAGGATGATCTGACCAAGACAGATTTAGAAAAAGCACAGGTATTGGCAAATAATTTCTCTTTGGTATCTACAAGAGAGCCAGAAGGAGACATTCCGGAGGAACCAACAAGATGTCATAACACAATTGAATCTTGCACTATCAACCCATCGATAGTGGCATTGAAGGTAAAGAAACTAAAACATTCACATAACCAGGACTTGATGGCCTCCATCCTCGTGTCCTGGATGGATTGGCAGGGAGTATCAACACTACATTAGCCATAATTTCTAACATGTCACTGAAAACAGGCATGCTACCCCGGAAAACAGGCATGCTGCCCTGGAAAACAGCAAACATATATGCAATTCACAAGAAAGAAAGCAACAATCAAGTGCAGTCAGTCCAACAAGCATAGGATGGAAAGTAATGAAGGGAATAATGAGAGATACCACCACTGAACACTTGAAAGGTAATGGATGACCTGTTGAGTGACAAGCAATTTGGTTTTATCAAAGGCTGGTCCACAATTACTGAAAGTACTGGACTCATGGACTGAGACACTAGATAACGGTGGATGCATTGATGTGGTATACTGTGATTTTATGAAAGCATTCGACAAAGTTCCACATCTACGACTTATATAGATACTCTAGAGCTATGGAATTCAAGGATATATTCTAAGCTGGGTTGCAGCTCTGTTGGCCCATAGAAGACAACGTGTAAGAGTCAATAATTCATTTTCAGATTGGCATGATGTCATCAGCGGCATGCCACAAGGATCAGTGATTGGCCCCGTGCTTTTTGTTATATTTATCAATGACCTACCTGATGTTATAAAGAGCTCCAAAATATTCCTGTTTGCGGACGATATGAAGCTCTTCCATCCAATTTACACCAAAGAGGATTGTACAAGGCTAGTAATGTCGGAAATGTATACTATAATTCTTGGTACGTTCAATAAAAGTATGTAGCTATGCATGAAAAACAAACAGGATTTGTCAGCAGACAGGTCTATGTTGTTTAATCTAGCTGCACTGTACAAGGGAAGTACGGACAAGGTGAAAGATATTGGCGTCATTTTTGACTCATCATTTCGAGGCACATATGTCGGAAACAAATAATAAAGCCAATTCAATAATTCATCACACTTTTGATTACATGGATGAACAGTGTTTTTCTACCGTTTTTAAATGTCTCGTCCATCCACATATTGAATATGCAAATCAAGTATGGCTCCGTTCTTAATGAAACACATTACAGCTCTTGAATATGTTCAGTGTCAAGCAACCAAATTAATTCCCGGTTTTAAAGATCTTGAATAAAATTACCAACTCTGGCATATCGTCACTTCAGAGGAGACATGATTGAAACATATAAGATTTTAACAGAGAAATATGATACAGCAGTGTCATCAAACTTTATAACTGAGGGATAATGAATCATATATACGAGAGGGCATCACCTAAAAATATTCAAAGGATCATGTCAGTTAAACATAACAAATTAATTTATACACTGATGCACGGACGTATGGAACAGCCTCCCACAGTCTGTGGTAAAGGCTCCATCAGTCAAGTCCTTTGAGGGAAAATTAGACAAATTATGGAAAATCAACCCAACTAAGCATGACTACACAGCCCCACCCCTATCATGGAACAATTCGTCAGACGCATGTGCACCATACAGTTTGACAACAAACATCAGAGCTGGCATAAGAGGCATCACAGCCTAGAAGCCAGAAGAGGACCTGAAAGAACCTGTAAGAAACTGAACTAATACCCAAGCCAGGAAGACCTTGATGATATGACAGAATACATTAACAGTTTTTATTGCTATTTAGTGATCATTTACTGATTATATATATATGTCGATTGAGGGCAAATTGTTATATGATCGGTGACATAGTTACATTCTGTACAAATACAAAATATGTAACAATTATCGTCTTTTTCAGGGAATGGCAGAAGTTGGCACTCAGAGGA
Organism: Escarpia spicata; assembly: GCA_963995525.1. Lineage (NCBI taxonomy): Eukaryota > Metazoa > Annelida > Polychaeta > Sabellida > Siboglinidae > Escarpia > Escarpia spicata. The sequence goes on from OZ023208.1 coordinate 67,706,938, forward strand.
ATACAATCATATTCGATGCCTCCAAGAAAGAGCTCTTTACAACATCCAGTGGCTTCAAGGTTCTCAACAGAAAACTGAAGACTGCTTGGAAAGTAGTACAGTGAGTTAAATAACTGGTTTTGTGTCCTGAAAAATATATATATCAATGCAGAAAGAACTGATTCCATTCTCGTGTGTAAGTCATCGTAGAAACTGAGTTTGTAGTAACAGTTGGCAGTGGTATAAATGTTTTCAACAAAGCAATAAATACTTAAGTCATCACAAAGAGACCGGTTGTAAATGGTCTTCAAACAGAGAAAAGAACTTTGTCACATGGAGCTGATTTATTTTGAAATAAGAGCTTTTTGTTGTTATACCTTTCAGAAACAAAGATGAGATTGTCGACGAACGGATTGACCAAGCTCGGGTGTTTGTGTTGGCGGGACCCAAAGAGAAATTCAAATCATCAGAAGTAAACACCATCTTGAATCATGTCTATGTAGATTGTGTTTCTAATTTAGCCAACAGTTAGTTAATGTTGAGGCTATTGTATATTGCTTGGAGTTTTCTTTGTTTGTATTTTCCACTTGGAAAGAAACATTATTATTATTATGTTAAAATTATGTATTTAGAGATGGACTTTGTAAAGGAACATGTAACAAGAGTTAGAAAGTTCTGTGTCGCATGCGCACGCACACATATTTAAAAAAAAAAATTTTTGTTGTTATATATACATCATCTATAACTCCATGTATATCAGTATTATATACCATTTAGGACATCCAGTTGCTTCAACTAGTATAGTTTTTACTGGTGTCCTGACATTCAATGTTACTACTTGTACTTTGTATTATTTATGCCAAGTGAAACCAATTGAATTTGTGCATGGAACAGTTTGAGACGTTGAAGAAGTACGTGGAGACCGGGGGCAGTCTGCTGGTAATGGTGGGGGAGGGAGGAGACGCCAAGTACAACACAAACATGAACTTCTTCCTTGAGGAGTATGGCGTCGCTGTCAATAACGGTACGTGGAGAGCGGGGGCAGTCTGCTGGTAATGGTGGGGGAGGGAGGAGACGCCAAGTACAACACAAACATGAACTTCTTCCTTGAGGAGTATGGCGTCGCTGTCAATAACGGTACGTGGAGAGCGGGGGCAGTCTGCTGGTAATGGTGGGGGAGGGAGGAGACGCCAAGTACAACACAAACATGAACTTCTTCCTTGAGGAGTATGGCGTCGCTGTCAATAACGTTACGTGGAGACTGGGGGCAGTCTGCTGGTAATGGTGGGGGAGGGAGGAGACGCCAAGTACAACACAAACATGAACTTCTTCCTTGAGGAGTATGGCGTCGCTGTCAATAACGGTACGTGGAGACCGGGGGCAGTCTGCTGGTAATGGTGGGGGAGGGAGGAGACGCCAAGTACAACACAAACATGAACTTCTTCCTTGAGGAGTATGGCGTCGCTGTCAATAACGGTACGTGGAGACCGGGGGCAGTCTGCTGGTAATGGTGGGGGAGGGAGGAGACGTCAAGTACAACACAAACATGAACTTCTTCCTTGAGGAGTATGGCGTCGCTGTCAATAACGGTACGTGGAGAACGGGGGCAGTCTGCTGGTAATGGTGGGGGAGGGAGGAGACGTCAAGTACAACACAAACATGAACTTCTTCCTTGAGGAGTGTGGCGTCGCTGTCAATAACGGTACGTGGAGAACGGGGGCAGTCTGCTGGTAATGGTGGGGGAGGGAGGAGACGTCAAGTACAACACAAACATGAACTTCTTCCTTGAGGAGTGTGGCGTCGCTGTCAATAACGGTACGTCAATAATCAACAGACACATATCGATTGCAGTCCATGCTTGCTTCTTATGTAGCTGCGTATGGCAGTAAGACAATCCTAGATACATGTCACCTTCCAATATCATGCACCAGAGATTGTCTGGCCATAATGTGAAGTGTAAGGATTATACAGTGTAAACATTGTTTGAGAGGGTGATTTTTCATTGAGAAATTAAATTATATATCCATGATACTTATCGGTACACAACCAGACTGTCCTAGTACAGGTGTATTCCTGAACTGCCACGGACAGTCCTGTCAGTACAGTGTGATAGTAATTTTATCGTACATTCACACTTGAAATTAATTCCTGGTAAGTTAATAAATTGTTGTTTTTTATTCAGAAAATTTCTCCACATATGACAAGGAGTGATTATACATAATTGGACTTGCCTGATGCTCAGAATGACTGTATGGTTCTGACAGATTGGCTTGCTTCTGTACCCGCAACATTACTGCAACAGGTTTATGTCCTGCAACAGTTTATATCCTGCAACAGGTTTATGTCCTGCAACAGTTTATATCCTGCAACAGCTTTATGTCCTGCAACAGCTTTATGTCCTGCAACAGTTTATGTCCTGCAACAGTTTATATCCTGCAACAGGTTTATGTCCTGCAACAGGTTTATGTCCTGCAACAGCTTTATGTTCTGCAACAGTTTATGTCCTGCAACAGCTTTATGTCATATGTATGTTGTGTAGCTACTTGCTGATGCAACTGTTTCTGTTGCAGACGCTGTCGTAAGAACTCACTATTACAAATACTTCCATCCAAAAGAAGCACTCATTGCAAATGGTGTCCTCAACAGGTAAATCAAATTATACAGTGTAATTCTCTTTCCCCGTTGTGTTACGTCTTTTGTTGTCCCCTGTATAATTCTCTCACATTTCACCTTGCCTACCCTGTCTATTCATTCTTCCAATGTGGTTCTACCTTGTCCTTTATAATTGTTATTGTACCTTCTTTGTCTCAAGCCCTTCCACTAATCTCTCCAATTCCCAGATGTCTTATCACCTGCACTCATAACATAAAGACACAGCTGCACTCAAAGTTGTATTTTTCAATATTCAAATGAGGTTTGAAAAACATGAAATGTTTCACTTACAACAAAACTGTGTTCTGCAAACATTTTTGTATGACTTTATGAAGAAGAGAGTTTGACAGTTTATATAGATTGCAACATATATGGTGTGTGGGGACTAGTGAGTGATGTAAGAGTTCTTTGTAATGAGCGTCGAGTGTTGCATGTAACGTAAACGTGTGTTGCCAGGGCTATCAGTCAGGCAGCAGGGAAGATGGTTGGATTGACAGAGGAGGAGGAGAATAACGCACAGTAAGTTATAGCATCAACCAGTAACACATCAAATAGGAATAATAACATTTATTTCAAATATGCCATCACAAAATTTTGAAATCCTAAATAAATAACCACAAAATATACTGCTGCAAAAAAATGCTTCAGCTAGGATGCTACATATTGTATTTTATATTAGGAGCGTGGTTAATTTCAATACTCAATTTAAAGTTGGCATATTAATACGTATTTCCTCTCAGGTGATAAAATACATCTTGCCTTTGCTAATTAAAATGCACTGTTACCTGACTGTGTCATCATGACTACGTCACCTGAGTATGAGGTGTGTGACGCTAGGACACTGTCCTTCCTCTATCCATACGGGTCGACGCTGAATGTGATCAAGCCAGCGACGGCCGTCCTGTCGTCGGGCAGTGTCTCCTTCCCCCTCAACAGACCCGTGTGTGCCTTCTACAAGCACAAGGTTAGTCTATGTCGTCACTATGGCAGTCTGTGTCAGTAGATCAGTGTAACGTTTTGAAATTTGTTTTCTGTAGATTGTAAAGTATATTTTTTACCTGTTCTATTTGTGTAATTCTTCATGTAATGTTTGATGTGTGGGATTTGTTACACTAAGCTATTCCTGGACCTAAATTAGTCCATATACCAAAAGCCCAAAACCCCTTTTTGTTGTGGTATTTGCTAATCCCGGGACTAAAGCTGTGATGTTGTTATAAGAGACAGTCTTGTAGAATTAACTCGGCTTTCCCTTTCTGTTCAGCGGGAAAGAAATAGTTCAGTAAACAGGATTGAAACAGGCCTACTTGGTTAATAAGTACTACAGGCAAGAGTGGTGAGATGTGATCTTGTTGTTTGATGCCGTGTGATCACCTCGTGTCTGTGTCTGTTGCAGTCCGGGGGCCGGATCGCAGTGATTGGTTCCGCTCACATCTTCTCTGATCAGTATCTCGACAAGGAAGAAAACAGTAAAGTCATGGTAAGTATCACTTGTACGTGCATGATTGAATGCTGTATGTCACTTCCACACATCCAGTCAGATGTTGTATTGTCACTTCCACACATCCAGCCAAATGTTGTATTGTCACTTCCACACATCCAGCCAAATGTTGTATTGTCATTTCCACACATCCAGTCAGATGTTGTATGTCACTTCCACACATCCAGTCAGATGTTGTATGTCACTTCCACACATCCAGCCAAATGTTGTATTGTCACTTCCACACATCCAGCCAAATGTTGTATTTTCACTTCCACACATCCAGTCAGATGTTGTATGTCACTTCCACACATCCAGCCAAATGTTGTATTGTCACTTCCACACATCCAGTCAGATGTTGTATGTCACTTCCACACATCCAGCCAAATGTTGTATTGTCACTTCCACACATCCAGCCAAATGTTGTATTGTCACTTCCACACATCCAGTCAGATGTTGTATGTCACTTCCACACATCCAGCCAAATGTTGTATTGTCACTTCCACACATCCAGCCAAATGTTGTATTGTCACTTCCACACATCCAGCCAAATGTTGTATTGTCACTTCCACACATCCAGTCAGATGTTGTATGTCACTTCCACACATCCAGCCAAATGTTGTATTGTCACTTCCACACATCCAGCCAAATGTTGTATTGTCACTTCCACACATCCAGCCAAATGTTGTATTGTCACTTAAATAAATCCAACCAAATGTTGTATTGTCACTTCCACACATCCAGCCAAATGTTGTATTGTCACTTCCACACATCCAGCCAAATGTTGTATTGTCACTTCCACACATCCAGCCAAATGTTGTATTGTCACTTCCACACATCCAGTCAGATGTTGTATGTCACTTCCACACATCCAGCCAAATGTTGTATTGTCACTTCCACACATCCAGTCAGATGTTGTATGTCACTTCCACACATCCAGCCAAATGTTGTATTGTCACTTCCACACATCCAGCCAAATATTGTATTGTCACTTCCACACATCCAACCAAATGTTGTATTGTCACTTCCGCACATCCAGCCAAATGTTGTTTTGTCACTTCCACACATCCAGCCAAATGTTGTATTGTCACTTCCACACATCCAGCTAAATGTTGTATTGTCACTTAAATAAATCCAGCCAAATGTTGTTTTGTCACTTCCACACATCCAGCCAAATGTTGTATTGTCACTTCGATACATCCAGCAAAATGTTGTATTATCACTTCCACACATCCAGTGAAATGTTGTATTGTCACTTCCACACATCCAGCCAAATGTTGTATTGTCACTTCGATACATCCAGCCAAATGTTGTATTGTCACTTCCACACATCCAGTGAAATGTTGTATTTTCACTTTCACACATCCAGCCAAATGTTGTATTGTCACTTCCACACATCCAGCCAAATGTCATATTGTCACTTCCACACATCCAGCCAAATGTTGTATGTCATTTCCATACATCCTATCAAAAGTCTGTCACTTCTGCAAATCCAGTTAAATTGCATATTTTGTAATCCTCCCTCTGACCTATAGTATAGATTCATCAAACAGTCTTCACCATCACATCACTGCATGAACCCAGCATGATTCATTACAAAACTAACACCAAAACTGTCTATGTTTTTATGGAGAAATATCTTTCCATGTACCAAAATCAATTAAAAATAGTTGACCACAAAGAGTCTCCAGTAAGTAATGTGCCTAGATAGGCCACAATAACACACAGTGTAAGTGTTATTGTCTAACCTTGTACATCACAATAACACACAGTGTAAGTGTTATTGTCTAACCTTGTACATCACAATAACACACAGTATAAGTGTTATTGTCTAACCTTGTACATCACAATAACACACAGTGTAAGTGTTATTGTATAACCTTGTACATCACAATAACACACAGTATAAGTGTTATTGTCTAACCTTGTACATCACAATAACACACAGTGTAAGTGTTATTGTCTAACCTTATACATCATTGCTGACTCATTCATGTCCTTCCAGGATGTAGTCTTCACCTTCTTGACCACAGATGACATCAAACTCAATCAGATTGATGCAGAGGATCCAGAGGTAAATGTTGTTCCCTGTGTGTGTACTGAGGTAAATGTTGTTCCCTGTGTGTGTACTGAGGTAAATGTTGTTCCCTGTGTGTGTACTGAGGTAAATGTTGTTCCCTGTGTGTGTACAGAGGTAAATGTTGTTCCCTGTGTGTGTACAGAGGTAAATGTTGTTCCCTGTATGTGTACTGAGGTAAATGTTGTTCCCTGTGTGTGTACAGAGGTAAATGTTGTTCCCTGTATGTGTACTGAGGTAAATGTTGTTCCCTGTGTGTGTACAGAGGTAAATGTTGTTCCCTGTGTGTGTACAGAGGTAAATGTTGTTCCCTGTATGTGTACTGAGGTAAATGTTGTTCCCTGTGTGTGTACAGAGGTAAATGTTGTTCCCTGTATGTGTACTGAGGTAAATGTTGTTCCCTGTGTGTGTACAGAGGTAAATGTTGTTCCCTGTGTATGTACAGAGGTAAATGTTGTTCCCTGTGTGTGTACAGAGGTAAATGTTGTTCCCTGTATGTGTACAGAGGTAAATGTTGTTCCCTGTGTGTGTACAGAGGTAAATGTTGTTCCCTGTATGTGTACTGAGGTAAATGTTGTTCCCTGTGTGTGTACAGAGGTAAATGTTGTTCCCTGTGTGTGTACTGAGGTAAATGTTGTTCCCTGTATGTGTACTGAGGTAAATGTTGTTCCCTGTGTGTGTACAGAGGTAAATGTTGTTCCCTGTGTGTGTACAGAGGTAAATGTTGTTCCCTGTATGTGTACAGAGGTAAATGTTGTTCCCTCGTTGCTGTCCCTGTGTTGTGGGTATAGTTTAATTCTTCCTTTGATTTAGGTTTAATCAAACATATCATATCTTCCCTAGTCATACATTGATGTCTTGTGATACTCAGTTGTTAGTATCGTTGTGCATTGTACTTGTAGGAAATATATAAGTTTCTTTCAAGGATCTGCAGCTTGTTACAAATACAAAATATGGATGTAATACATTGAATCAATCTCTTCAAAACATCACTTTGCAAATAGTAACTTAGTTCACCAACACCATCAAATTGATCAAGATGAAGTTATTCCAATAGTTGTATTATGATCTTTGTAGATCTCTGAATCTTGTCTTTGTGTTTGTAGATCTCTGAGCTTTATCTTGGTAGATCTCTGAGTCTTGTCTTTGTGTTTGTAAATATCTTGTGTTTGTAGATCTCTGGGTCTTGTCTTTGTGTTTAGCAAGATTAAACAAGATTGCCACCCAGAGAATTAACTATAGACGGCAGGTGGACATGGAAGCCTTTTGGCTTATCAAGAGTCCAACTCTTTTTATTTACGTGTTTGTAGATCTCTGAGTCTTGTCTTTGTGTTTGTAGATATCCGAGTCTTGTCTTTGTAGTTATCCGAGTCTCGTCTTTGTGTCTGTAGATATCCGAGTCTTGTCTTTGTAGTTATCCGAGTCTCGTCTTTGTGTCTGTAGATATCCGAGTCTTGTCTTTGTAGATATCCAAGTCTTGTCTTTGCACTGAGTCATGTCTGTGTGTGTATGTGTGTGTGTATGTAGATATCTGACTCTTGTTTTTGTAGATATCCGAATCTTGTCTGTAGCTAGCTGAGTCTTGTCTTTGTAGATCTCTGAGTCTTGTCGTTGTGTTTGTAGATCTCCGACTACAGCATGCAGCCAGACACGAGTCTGTTGGCAGAACAGATCAAGTCTTGTCTGCAAGAGACAGAGGAGGTCCCACTCGACATCACCAGTCTCTTTGACAACTCACTTTTCAAACTGGACACCAGCGTCGTCACCAAGGCCATCAAGTATGGCTTCACTTAGCTTAGTTGACCCTTTGCTGTCCTTGATGATGGTACATCCCTCTATCATATACTACTACCGTAAATTCTGTATTTATAGCCGCGGCTTCAATTGCAATATTGTGTCACTGAAATCGGGAAGGAAATGTCAAAGTTGGGGTGCGGCTTTAAATACAGTATTTTGCCGAAAAAAATGAATATCAGGTCGCTGGCTGGGTTGTTGGTACTAGCGAATAGAACGGTATGGCAATGACGATGTAAATATCAAAGAAAAACGAAGTCGGCTGTAACAAATCAATAAAACATTTAAAAGCATGCAGTGATGCAACGCGATCATACATCACCAGAGGCTGAGCTAACATGTCGATTCCAGTTCATCACTATGATCAGATAGGTCCAGCTTGATCAGGTTTAAAACCCCTCAAAATCACTGTCTGCATCTCACACATTGGCTCACTGGGTTGTCAGTAGTAACGTTGATAATAACTAAGTGAAAAACTTACCGAAAAAACGAAGTCGTATGTATCAATAAAACATTGTATTACAACTGCCACTGGTGCAAAAATAATTACATAACACGTACAAACCCGTGTCCATAAAGAAAGATCAAGACATGTGAAAACATTAAATTTTAAAATCCATCGTCAGCGAAATCACTTTCATCGTCACCGTTGAAGAATGCCATGCCGAAACGGCGGTGTCATTCCATGTATCCGTGCCGTGTGCACTGGGCAAACATCTTCAAATAAGATGGCATCATCCATTTCACAACTAAAATCCTCCAAAGTAACTTTCATTGTCGCCATCAAAGAACGCTGCCTGGAACGGCATGGCAGCGTCATCCCGCGTATCCGTGTCAGGGCCGTCGGCATCACGGATCGTGGCCGTGCACAAACGTTTTTGAAATTTGAATATGATGGCATCCGCCGTTCTTAACAACTGTCCCACACTAGCAGACATCAACTGTAACAACTGTCTGCTTTGTTAAATGCTTGCTCTTGGTATCGGGTGTTGATGTTTTAAGCCAAGTTCCAAGCACAACGTTCACACCTTAGCTTTGCTGAAGCCAGGCTTCACCTGATTGTCAACACAACACCATTACAAGTGCCCCTTAGCAGTGGAGTAAATTGCACTTCCCCTGGTAAGATACAGTGTTATTATAATGCCACGTGCGTGGGTCAACTGTCTGGAACTGGAAGAAGTAGACCAAACCACAAGATCACATCCGTTCTCACGGCGGCACGGCGACGACAATTATTACATTGTAATTACTAGCTGTCAATCAAACACCTTTGAAGTCAACACAGCTGGACCAGCATTACTGCACTAAACCAGCTCTAGTCTTTTCAATGCATTTATAACATCGACTTTATACATGACTACATAAAATGGCATACAAATAAAACTTCTCAAAATATTTTAATAATTCTAGCTTTACCGTATAGCTTAAATGCATGGCTACATTTCGTCCACTGGGTGTATGGACATTCAGCCACCCAGTTATTTTCTGGTAGCATGGTGAAATTTGTTTATTTTTGTTTTCCATTTTGACAACATTCACATATAGTATTATTCTTACGTTAATATAAAATGTGATGTAGTTATTATCAATGCATTACATTAAAGTCTTTTACCAATAGAATTATACCTTATTCATTCATTTATGATAATTAATAACAAAGTTATGACTTTCTTTGTGGAACCTCTTAATTTTTTCTACTTGTGTGCGCTACGGAAGTATGTCACACGCAGGGTTAAATGGTCATGGCTCAAAGTCCAGGTGCGGCTTTAAATAAGGTTTTTGCCTGTGACAAACTGCGCGGAGGAAAATCAGGGGTTAAGTCAAAAGTCGGGGTGCGGCTTTAATTAGGGATGCGGCTACAAATACAGAATTTACGGTAACTGTTCTGCCTTGAATATAAGTCCCGTATCATCTCTGATCTGGTGTGGTAATTATCACTACAAATTAAGACACTTAATCTTGGGTTGGGAATTTTATTTTAAAAGTAGTTTGTTCATAAATTGTCCGTTTCTATTTGCACAGTTTCAGGTTGCTAGCATAGAAATGTATTCTAATTAATAATATATTTGTTAAAAAAATTACGATCAGGTGAAAAGAATTTGTGTTACTTTACCGTTCAATTTAGATGTACTAAAATAAAACTTTGTAAAATGTGTTTAGCAAAAGGAAATGTTAAGCTCTGCTGCTTCTACATCAAGCTGCCGCAGATTGGTAATTTTTACTTGCATCTGTTGTTGCAGTGCCTATAGCCAGATGTCAGTGAAACATGAACCTCTCACGCTAATCACCCCACAGTTTGAGACACCCCTACCCCCACTGCAGCCAGCAGTAAGTACATTCCTAGCATCTGATGCATTTATGTGAGTGACAACAGAATGCTTTGATGATAAAGTAGAAGCTTAGGGAGAGAGGCTTCCACCAACTTACAAACTTTTCTCTTTTGTGCCATTTCACTCCCCCTGCCACAGACTTCACATAGAAATACCTGTCACAAGTAAGGAGAAAGACGGCTTGCAGAAACTAGTTTTAACTGCTGTAAAGGTCAAAGGAAAGGTACCACCATCACTGAAACAAATTGATCATGATCAAGCTCTAAAAAAAGTAAAAGTTATCCTGAAAGATAAGTTTCATCCGCCTACTTCAGCCTCTACCATCATGACAAAGATTGTGAACGATAATGACGAGGACAGAGAGGAACAGGAAACCTTCCTGTCACACGCTATGCTAATTTATAATGACAAGGACAGAGAGGTACAGGAAACCTTCCTGTCACACGCTAGGCTAATTTATAATGACAAGGACAGAGAGGAACAGGAAACCTTCCTGTCACACGCTATGCTCATTTATAATGACAAGGACAGAGAGGAACAGGAAACCTTCCTGTCACACGCTATGCTAATTTATAATGACATGGACAGAGAGGTACAGGAAACCTTCCTGTCACACGCTATGCTAATTTATAATGACAAGGACAGAGAGGAACAGGAAACCTTCCTGTCACACGCTATGCTCATTTATAATGACAAGGACAGAGAGGAACAGGAAACCTTCCTGTCACACGCTATGCTCATTTATAATGACATGGACAGAGAGGTACAGGAAACCTTCCTGTCACACGCTATGCTAATTTATAATGACAAGGACAGAGAGGAACAGGAAACCTTCCTGTCACACGCTATGCTCATTTATAATGACAAGGACAGAGATGAACAGGAAACCTTCCTGTCACACGCTATGCTCATTTATAATGACATGGACAGAGAGGTACAGGAAACCTTCCTGTCACACGCTATGCTAATTTATAATGACAAGGACAGAGAGGAACAGGAAACCTTCCTGTCACACGCTATGCTCATTTATAATGACAAGGACAGAGAGGAACAGGAAACCTTCCTGTCACACGCTATGCTCATTTATAATGACAAGGACAGAGAGGAACAGGAAACCTTCCTGTCACACGCTATGCTCATTTATAATGACATGGACAGAGAGGTACAGGAAACCTTCCTGTCACACGCTATGCTCATTTATAATGACAAGGACAGAGAGGTACAGGAAACCTTCCTGTCACACGCTATGCTCATTTATAATGACGAGGACAGAGAGGTACAGGAAACCTTCCTGTCACACGCTATGCTCATTTATAATGACCAGGACAGAGAGGTACAGGAAACCTTCCTGTCACACGCTATGCTCATTTATAATGACAAGGACAGAGAGGAACAGGAAACCTTCATGTCACACGCTATGCTCATTTATAATGACAAGGACAGAGAGGAACAGGAAACCTTCCTGTCACACGCTATGCTCATTTATAATGACAAGGACAGAGAGGTACAGGAAACCTTCCTGTCACACGCTATGCTCATTTATAATGACAAGGACAGAGAGGAACAGGAAACCTTCTTGTCACACGCTATGCTCATTTATAATGACAAGGACAGAGAGGAACAGGAAACCTTCCTGTCACACGCTATGCTCATTTATAATGACATGGACAGAGAGGAACAGGAAACCTTCCTGTCACACGCTATGCTCATTTATAATGACAAGGACAGAGAGGAACAGGAAACCTTCCTGTCACATGCTATGCTCATTTATAATGACAAGGACAGAGAGGTACAGGAAACCTTCCTGTCACACGCTATGCTCATTTATAATGACAAGGACAGAGAGGAACAGGAAACCTTCCTGTCACACGCTATGCTCATTTATAATGACAAGGACAGAGAGGAACAGGAAACCTTCCTGTCACACGCTATGCTCATTTATAATGACAAGGACAGAGAGGAACAGGAAACCTTCCTGTCACACGCTATGCTCATTTATAATGACATGGACAGAGAGGTACAGGAAACCTTCCTGTCACACGCTATGCTCATTTATAATGACATGGACAGAGAGGTACAGGAAACCTTCCTGTCACACGCTATGCTCATTTATAATGACATGGACAGAGAGGAACAGGAAACCTTCCTGTCACACGCTATGCTCATTTATAATGATATGGACAGAGAGGTACAGGAAACCTTCCTGTCACACGCTATGCTCATTTATAATGACATGGACAGAGAGGTACAGGAAACCTTCCTGTCACACGCTATGCTCATTTATAATGACAAGGACAGAGATGAACAGGAAACCTTCCTGTCACACGCTATGCTCATTTATAATGACATGGACAGAGAGGTACAGGAAACCTTCCTGTCACACGCTATGCTAATTTATAATGACAAGGACAGAGAGGAACAGGAAACCTTCCTGTCACACGCTATGCTCATTTATAATGACAAGGACAGAGAGGAACAGGAAACCTTCCTGTCACACGCTATGCTCATTTATAATGACATGGACAGAGAGGAACAGGAAACCTTCCTGTCACACGCTATGCTCATTTATAATGACAAGGACAGAGAGGAACAGGAAACCTTCCTGTCACATGCTATGCTCATTTATAATGACAAGGACAGAGAGGTACAGGAAACCTTCCTGTCACACGCTATGCTCATTTATAATGACAAGGACAGAGAGGAACAGGAAACCTTCCTGTCACACGCTATGCTCATTTATAATGACAAGGACAGAGAGGAACAGGAAACCTTCCTGTCACACGCTATGCTCATTTATAATGACAAGGACAGAGAGGAACAGGAAACCTTCCTGTCACACGCTATGCTCATTTATAATGACATGGACAGAGAGGTACAGGAAACCTTCCTGTCACACGCTATGCTCATTTATAATGACATGGACAGAGAGGTACAGGAAACCTTCCTGTCACACGCTATGCTCATTTATAATGACATGGACAGAGAGGAACAGGAAACCTTCCTGTCACACGCTATGCTCATTTATAATGACATGGACAGAGAGGTACAGGAAACCTTCCTGTCACACGCTATGCTCATTTATAATGACATGGACAGAGAGGTACAGGAAACCTTCCTGTCACACGCTATGCTCATTTATAATGACATGGACAGAGAGGAACAGGAAATCTTCCTGTCACACGCTATGTTCATTTATAATGACAAGGACAGAGAGGAACAGGAAACCTTCCTGTCACACGCTATGCTCATTTATAATGACAAGGAGAGAGAGGTACAGGAAACCTTCCTGTCACACGCTATGCTCATTTATAATGACGAGGACAGAGAGGTACAGGAAACCTTCCTGTCACACGCTATGCTCATTTATAATGACGAGGACAGAGAGGTACAGGAAACCTTCCTGTCACACGCTATGCTCATTTATAATGACGAGGACAGAGAGGTACAGGAAACCTTCCTGTCACACGCTATGCTCATTTATAATGACCAGGACAGAGAGGTACAGGAAACCTTCCTGTCACATACTATGCTAATTTATAATGCAGAATAAACACCTGACATTTCATTGTCTGTGATGCTGTCACTTTTTTGCATATAGTTTTGAATCTTGCCAATATGCTTCGTCACACTATCTGTGATGTGTTTATGTATGATATGTTTTCTTTGCTTAATTTGTGCTCATTTATGTTTAGCTCTGATAACAAATAGAATTCCTTTGCGAAATAAAGATTATTTGTATTTATGCCAGTACTGTACACTTGTAATTAGATTTTGCTCTTTGTTCTGCCTCCTACTTTAGATGTCAGTTGTATTAGTTTGTACTGATACTGCTTGACCAAGCAGTGTTTTAACCCCCATTACTTGTGTTCTTTCAGGTGTTTCCGCCTCAGTTCCAAGAGTTGCCTGCTCCAGCGTTGGATCTCTTTGACCTTGACGAACAGTTCTCTTCAGAGAAAGCAAGACTTGCCCAGATCACAAACAAATGTAAGTAGAGACATAGATTCACAGAGGCCCGTAGTGGCACCTACAAGCACATAGAGACATAGAGACTCGTAGAGACATACAGACACATAGAGACACCTAGAGTCTTGTAACAACCGATTGAATACAACAGTAATACATATCTGATCACCCTGTGCACTGAGACACCAATGAGGACATGCTCATGAAACATTCACTCCGTATAACTACCATAGACCTGCTTTGAGCAAACACTCTGTTATGGATGACTTCTATTTGGTTCCCTTGGTTATCTGTTTAGTGTTAATTGAACTTACAATTGGAAATCATCTGTCTTGAGAGATCACTGTAGCTGGGCACTAGGGACGGATTCTCTAGAAAGGTTCTGCCAACATTTTTATAAAAACAGTTGCAGCCAGTTGTGTTTTCACTGAATTCAGACAAATTGTGAGTGTGTGTGTGTACAGTGTACACCGGTGTGTGTACAGTGTACACCGGTGTGTGTGTACAGTGTACACCGGTGTGTGTACAGTGTACACCGGTGTGTGTACAGTGTACACCGGTGTGTTTACAGTGTACACCGGTGTGTGTACAGTGTACACCGGTGTGTGTACAGTGTACACCGGTGTGTGTACACCGGTGTATGTACAGTGTACACCGGTGTGTTTACAGTGTACACCGGTGTGTGTACAGTGTACACCAGTGTATGTACATTGTACACCAGTACGTATACAGTGTACACCAGTGTATGTACATTGTACACCAGTACGTGTACATTGTACACCAGTACGTGTACAGTGTACACCAGTGCGTGTACAGTGCACACCAGTGTGTGTACACCAGTATGTGTACACCAGTGTGTAGTGCACACCAGTATGTGCACAGTGTACACCAGTATGTGTAGTGTACACCAGTGTGTGTACAGTGTACACCAGTATCAGACCTGCCTACCCCAAAAACTTTCTGTCAGTAATCTATCTTCCCATTTACACTGATTTTCAGGAATATATGCCTGCTGTCAGTAATAGATCAGAACCGTGTCAGATATTGTCACGAAAAGAACACCACTGTCAGTAATACTTTACTACTGTGACTATGATGATAGTTACACCCAAAACATAATTGTCTAATAAACTATGAAGTGTTTTGAAGCGTTCAGTTAACAAGGTAAGGTAGATGTTCATGACCAGCATTGGTGGAAATCAAACGTGAAGAAGCGTAACTGTAATGTAAATGCGTCTATATACATTGTAATTCTGATTTTATGTAAATTTCAAAAACAGCATGCTGATTACAAAAATTTGACAAATTATAACAATGCGTCACGTCACTGTCTATTTGTGGTGTCATTAGGATTAATATTAGTGGCCAGTATACCTAGGGCCAGGCTATAGACTACACAGTATAGTAGCTTGACTTGATCAAAGACAAAGTCGTGCCGGGGGACGGCAAAACCATTACGTTACACTAGTGACCTAGTCATCGACATCATCTAGTCTACTCAACTCTAGTATATAAGCCGTGTATTATAGGCTGTAAATGATAGACTAAACTCAATACATACACTAACTTAGTTTTAGTACAGTGAGTTGGCCTGATACTACAAGTACAACACCCACTACTCTGTCACTAGTACTAGTCTTAGTACAGTGAGTTGGCCTGACACTACAAGTACAACACCCACTACTCTGTCACTAGTACTAGTCTTAGTACAGTGAGTTGGCCTGACACTACAAGTACAACACCCACTACTCTGTCACTAGTACTAGTCTTAGTACAGTGAGTTGGCCTGACACTACAAGTACAACACCCACTACTCTGTCACTAGTACTAGTCTTAGTACAGTCAGTTGGCCTGACACTACAAGTACAACACCCACTACTCTGTCACTAGTACTAGTCTTAGTACAGTCAGTTGGCCTGACACTACAAGTACAACACCCACTACTCTGTCACTAGTACTAGTCTTAGTACAGTCAGTTGGCCTGACACTACAAGTACAACACCCACTACTCTGTCACTAGTACTAGTCTTAGTACAGTCAGTTGGCCTGACACTACAAGTACAACACCCACTACTCTGTCACTAGTACAAGTCTTAGTACAGTCAGTTGGCCTGACACTACAAGTACAACACCCACTACTCTGTCACTAGTACTAGTCTTAGTACAGTCAGTTGGCCTGACACTACAAGTACAACACCCACTACTCTGTCACTAGTACTAGTCTTAGTACAGTCAGTTGGCCTGACACTACAAGTACAACACCCACTACTCTGTCACTAGTACTAGTCTTAGCACAGTCAGTTGGCCTGACACTACAAGTACAACACCCACTACTCTGTCACTAGTACTAGTCTCAGCACAGTGAGTTGGCCTGACACTACAAGTACAACACCCACTACTCTGTCACTAGTACTAGTCTCAGCACAGTGAGTTGGCCTGACACTACAAGTACAACACCCACTACTCTGTCACTAGTACTAGTCTCAGTACAGTGAGTTGGCCTGACACTACAAGTACAACACCCACTACTCTGTCACTAGTACTAGTCTCAGTACAGTCAGTTGGCCTGATACTACAAGTACAACAACTACTACTCTGTCACTAGTACTAGTCTTAGTACAGTCAGTTGGCCTGACACTACAAGTACAACACACACTACTCTGTCACTAGTACTAGTCTTAGTACAGTCAGTTGGCCTGACACTACAAGTACAACACCCACTACTCTGTCACTAGTACTAGTCTTAGTACAGTCAGTTGGCCTGACACTACAAGTACAACACCCACTACTCTGTCACTAGTACTAGTCTTAGTACAGTCAGTTGGCCTGACACTACAAGTACAACACCCACTACTCTGTCACTAGTACTAGTCTTAGTACAGTCAGTTGGCCTGACATTACAAGTACAACACCCACTACTCTGTCACTAGTACTAGTCTTAGTACAGTCAGTTGGCCTGACACTACAAGTACAACACCCACTACTCTGTCACTAGTACTAGTCTCAGTACAGTGAGTTGGCCTGACACTACAAGTACAACACCCACTACTCTGTCACTAGTACTAGACTTAGTACAGTGAGTTGGCCTGACACTACAAGTACAACACCCACTACTCTGTCACTAGTACTAGTCTTAGTACAGTCAGTTGGCCTGACACTACAAGTACAACACCCACTACTCTGTCACTAGTACTAGTCTTAGTACAGTCAGTTGGCCTGACATTACAAATACAACACCCACTACTCTGTCACTAGTACTAGTCTTAGTACAGTCAGTTGGCCTGACACTACAAGTACAACACCCACTACTCTGTCACTAGTACTAGTCTTAGTACAGTCAGTTGGCCTGACACTACAA
This sequence comes from Escarpia spicata, assembly GCA_963995525.1. NCBI lineage: Eukaryota > Metazoa > Annelida > Polychaeta > Sabellida > Siboglinidae > Escarpia > Escarpia spicata. The sequence continues at coordinate 67,724,568 of OZ023208.1, forward strand.
GTACAACACCCACTACTCTGTCACTAGTACTAGTCTCAGTACAGTGAGTTGGCCTGACACTACAAGTACAACACCCACTACTCTGTCACTAGTACTAGACTTAGTACAGTGAGTTGGCCTGACACTACAAGTACAACACCCACTACTCTGTCACTAGTACTAGTCTTAGTACAGTCAGTTGGCCTGACACTACAAGTACAACACCCACTACTCTGTCACTAGTACTAGTCTTAGTACAGTCAGTTGGCCTGACATTACAAATACAACACCCACTACTCTGTCACTAGTACTAGTCTTAGTACAGTCAGTTGGCCTGACACTACAAGTACAACACCCACTACTCTGTCACTAGTACTAGTCTAACGACATAGTCAGTACCTGCAATTATCCCTTATACCATGTGAAATAGGAAAATGATTTTCGCGTATCTGGCAGTATGTAAAGCCGACCCCCTTCTTTAAACTTGACAATACGAGCCATGTCTGCTTGCATGCTGTTATAAACGTTTGCAGCACACGTTTCTTCTTGGCTGGTAGTGGTGCTGTTTCGATCCCCGTCATCATTTCGTGTCGCGTGAGTCACGACTCACGCGGAAATGCGAATTTGTTGTAACACTGTTTCCTATTATGTAGTCAGATTACGACCAGAAGCAGCGAATGAAAAACCATGTCACAAAAAGCAGCATATATATGCTGCCACCTGTTGAATAAAATGAAGCTAAATTTGAGGAGCACTGAAGTCATTGACGATCATGACATTGTGACAACAAAAGAATCCGTAATATTTTCATTCCTCCATAATACCGTAATTTGAGGTGTATTTCCGGAATGATTCCGGACTGGTAGGCATGTCTGCAGTATGTATTTAGTGATCAAATTTATTTGTTCAGGTACGGACGATGACTTGGAATATTATGTGAGAGAATGTGGTGACATCTTGGGAGTGACCAACAAACTACAGGCAGACAAACGAAACGCGAAACACATCTTGGAGTATGTGATGCACCAAGTGATGGAATTCAAGAAACTCAACCAGGTCTGTCTTATTTGTATATATATATATATATATATATATACCCTAGAGAGAGGGTCAACACTATATATATATATATACACATATATATATATATATAGTGTCGACCCTCTCTCTAGTGTGATCAATTGGCAGACTACCATCTTTCAGCATTGCTTTTTTTGAAACAGTGACACTTACTGTGTCTACAAAAAACATTTTTGGGAAATAGGGTTATTCTGTTGATTAATACTATATATGTTAAAAATGCTTATAAAAACTGGAAAACTATTGTATGTAAAACTTAACTGTTTTACTAATAAAAGGTTGGTTGATTTATTTCGTTACTTACATCAGTATCCAAGCCAGCCTCACCCCTGAAGACAGGGAACGAGGAGGAGATCAACAACAACAAACATTACATAGCGCACATCAATTAACTGCAACAGTATGGCAGTATGGCAGTATAATGTTAACTTTGAATGTACAAAATTCCACTGGTCTTAATTAATGACACATTAAAAAATATTAGTTTATTAATTTTAACTATTTATATAAACAATTTGTTTACTGTGTTTTGTTCATAATAATGGTAGATTTTTGCATATTTAAATAATAATACACCATTGTACCATGACCCAGAATAGTGATTTGGTAGTGTATTATAGAATAAGCACTGTGTTGTAGGAGGGAGATCTTGAGGCGTCGACACACTTTGACGTCGGAGGGGGCGGGGAGGGTGGCTACTAGTGACCACCCTCACCCTTCTTATTGGTCAGTCTACAACTGATCACCTACCGTCCAGCTGACTCTTCAGCCTATCATTGATATTCACGAGTCACGTCATCTCCTCGGCGGTCAGCAGCAACTGAGTAGAAAATAATGTGAATATATGACTGCACGTTCCTGTTATTTTGTTATCATAGCATAGTTATGTCAACGGCTTATTTGGCCGTAGCTATAGCATGGCGCATTGTTAAATTGGATGAAATTTTGAATAAAATTATTTAAAAATCGCTAATGAAATCCAAGGGTTTCTAAATTGTATATAGTTTTTTAATAAAACTTCAACTATTTCCTTTGACGATCAGTCATCATCTTCTTCAGTGATAACAGGTTGCATTCTGAGATCGTCCAACTTTTCAATACAAATTTTCAGTAAATCAAAATGCCTCGTACAATATATATCATTTTCCACAACTCCATATATCAATGATTCACATAACATTCAGTTCTACACAAGAGCACAAAAGATGAGCAGTTATGTCCGCATGGTGTACATTTATTACTCTGCTGTGCAGACAACGAACAGTTTAAAAAAAAAGCATATCGATTAAAGTGATATATGATAGCAAGTAAGATCAAATAAGTGAATACTGTTCATGTTGTACACACTTTCTTAAAAAAAACTGTTTTAAATGGTAGTTTAACTCGGAATGCAACATGAAGTTTATTTCCAAGTTGACAAACATTTTCTTTGGACGAATCCAGGTTTCATACATCAGATAGTCTGTGGGACTTGGTGTTTCTTTTCTGTTTACATTGGTACAGTATGGCCCACTTCTCACTGTGTTTATATATATAGTATGGTTCTGTCCTGTCTCCCACTCATTCCTGACTAACATCACTTGTGTTTCGCTGCCTGAGATTGTGATCTAATGCTTAGTAATAATTGCATCACTTGTTTAAGTAATTAAAGCAACATTCCAGAGGCATTGTGTATCTCACATTAGCCTGTTTACCAGACAAATATTACAAAGCAATGAATAAGTGTTTTGGTGGATATAGTTTCTGCTGCTGTCATGTGAGTATGTGTATGGCTGCATGGTGTAGTGGTACAGCAGTGTACACATACACCTTTGCCCTGTCAATACCTGCAGACACAGTTGTTATACACATCTCATGTTGTCGCCACCAGTTGTTACTTATGGTTGTGTATTTTATTGGCATTGTACATACCTGTTTATATGCAAGACAGTGTAGTTATGTTATTAATAACATTATATACAAACACTTGGAAACTTGTTGTGTTTTTGCTGAGCTGCATGCAAGCTTCTGTACTGCTGATGTCATCACAACTGTACTTCCAGACCTCAAGAATGCAGGCTACCACCTTTTTTGTTGACATGTAATGAGATTAGGTTACATTAGCAATGTTTGCCATGTTTGTAGTGCAATACTGTTACATGATGACGGAGAATTGTATGTATTTAGACAAGTCTGGACAACGCACAACTAAGTTGTGTGTTGTATTATTTACTAATCTGGACAATGCAATCTTCACTTGGACCATTCCCAATTTGAGCATTAATGAAAGTCACAACAGGTGCACAGCTGTCTGACACTGATTGGCTGATGCTTCAAGATGACAAACCATTGGCAAGATAGGAACAAGTCCCAATCCTCCAAAACACAATTTGTACAAATAATTTGTCTCTCATCAATCTCATATAGATGTTTAAATGACTGGAGCACGATATCACACAACATAATCACCCTTGTAAGCCAGTCTCAAGAGGGATCATTGAAACTAGACTTGACTGTAAGTATCAATAACACAGATTTGTTATTACAATGTTTTATTTAGTACCAAGTAGAAATAAAAAATTCATAAACTAAAAGTTTATATGCAGTCTGTGCATATCTATAGTGTGAATCATTTGAATAATAACATTCATTATGCAGTGTTAACTGTGGAATAATAAAATCTACCAATACACACAAATGTAGGTAAACACTTGAAATTAAACATAATTTCAACCACTTTGAAAATTCATTGTCATTGCACATAGTGATATTATAATATGTATTTGGTTAATTTATGATAACACTTTCCCGGTGACCTGATCAGACCCTAAATATCAGACCCCAAAAGTCATCACTGTCCGTAGGGCTGGGTCGTCATACTGTCAATACTGTCGACATTCACAACATCCCAGGTAGCCACAACCGACGCGTCGCTACAGACTTCATTGATGCGTCACTACACTCGGGTAGCCACAACCAATGCGTCACTGCACTGACTCCATTGACACGTCACTACACTGACTTCATTGACGCATCACTACACTCGGGTAGCCACAACCAATGCGTCACTGCACTGACTTCTTTGACGCGTCACTACCCTTGGGTAGTGATGCAACATCCCAGGTAGCCACAACCGACGCGTCGCTACAGACTTCATTGATGCATCACTACACTCGGGTAGCCACAACCAATGCGTCACTGCACTGACTCCATTGACACGTCACTAAACTTACTTCACTGATGCGTCACTGCACTGACTTCTTTGATGCGTCACTACACTGACTTCATTGATGCGTCACTACACTCGGGTAGGCACAACCAATGCGTCACTGCACTGACTTCTTTGACGCGTCACTACCCTTGGGTAGCCACAACCATGTCACTGCACTGATTTCATTGACACGTCACTAAACTGACTTCATTGATGCGTCGCTACACTGACATATCGCCACAGGCTAGTGACGCCCTCACAACCTTGATACTTGTCTCTGACTCCATGTCCACATCAAACAGATGTCTGTATTCATCACACATCCCTGCACTTCACTGTCACTCACCAACACGCATGCACGCACCGACACATGCACACACACAAGCAATCACACAAATACATCATAACTGAACCTCACAAAACATCTACACTTCCTGAAACATAAGACATACCATAAAATAAATGTTATTGTGAAAGACTGCAACTCTACACTGCAGGAAGATTGCAGTGTTACACAAGTACTGCTACTATACTAAGTACTCACTTTGTACAATAAAACATTGCAGTGTCGTTACACAAGTACTGCTACTATACTAAGTACTCACTTTGTACAATAAAACATTAGTGTCGTTACACAAGTACTGCTACTATACCAAATACTCACTTTGTACAATAAAACGTGTAAATTGCCCTAATCACGACTGTGATTGTAGCCACCAACTGCTGTCAACGTCAAGAGTTGACAGACATAGTTGTACATATATTATACATGACATTACAATACTCTGACCTGCCATGGTCTCTGTTACACTGTGTTAATACGTCACGTCAGGCACATTCATTTACTTTACTCACAGCAGAGTTTTGACCCCCTTATCAAGGTAAAGTTCTATCAGTTTTGAACAATCTCAGCATAAAACTCGGTGCCACATAATAAATAAAACCTATGCATTCTCACCAGTATTAAAATATGTTTTTACTCTTGTCACTTTGCTACCGACACACAAACTCCACCGATAGTGTGTACTCCACTGAGAGTGTGTACTCCACTGAGAGTGTGTACTCCACCGAGAGTGTGTACTCCACTGAGTGTGTACTCCACCGATAGTGTGTACTCCACCGATAGTGTGTACTCCACTGAGAGTGTGTACTCCACCGATAGTGTGTACTCCACTGAGTGTGTACTCCACCGATAGTGTGTACTCCACCGATAGTGTGTACTCCACTGAGTGTGTACTCCACTGAGAGTGTGTACTCCACCGATAGTGTGTACTCCACTGAGTGTGTACTCCACTGAGTGTGTACTCCACTGAGAGTGTGTACTCCACCGAGAGTTTTCATTAAATTTGAGGGGTCTTATTAAAATATATAGCAGCTTCACACCCACATCTATCAAACGAAACTCATTAGCCAAGTGATACATCGTGATGTAATATTGGCCATTCAATCAAAATCGTTCCAACATGACGACTATTTTACATGGTATTAGCCGTCACATCACCTGACCACACCACGTGACCTTGGTGTCACAGAGTGGCGCCCCCTGGCGGCACTAGTGTACGACGGTCTTGAGTTCGTCCCAGATGAGAGGAAGGAGGATGCAACTGGCCTTGACGAGGATGCCGGCGGAGGAGTAGAGGGAACGGTGTAGTGCCCACCACGGCTCCGTCTTGAACTGGAAGTACACCGCGTACAGTGCCACTGAGAAGAAGTGGGTGAGGAAGACAGTTGGGCGAGGGTTCATGCTGCAACAGAGGGTGGACAGACTTACCATCAACATGTATTCACAATTTGTAACAGTAGTAACTGTACTGTAACGTTAACTAGCAAACGTTTCTTTAAATATCTGCCCTATACACAGATGCAAATGTGTATTGAAGTATTCGCGCCTGATGTTTGTTATGATGTCAATTTGAGCAGTTTTTTACAATGCAAATTACGTAAAATTTCCCCAACTGATCAGTGGACAGTTTACGTAGCTCGCAACCACCAGAGAACACACATAATGTCCAACTGATCAGTGGACAGTTTACGTAGCTCGCAACCACCAGAGAACACACATAATGTCCCCAACTGATCAGTGGACAGTTTACGTAGCTCGCAACCATCAGAGAACACACATAACGTCCCCAACTGATCAGTGGACAGTTTACGTAGCTCGCAACCACCAGAGAACACACATAACGTCCCCAACTGATCAGTGGACAGTTTACGTAGCTCGCAACCACCAGAGAACACACATCATGTCCCCAACTGATCAGTGGACAGTTTACGTAGCTCGCAACCACCAGAGAACACACATAACGTCCCCAACTGATCAGTGGACAGTTTACGTAGCTCGCAACCACCAGAGAACACACATAACGTCCCCAACTGATCAGTGGACAGTTTACGTAGCTCGCAACCACCAGAGAACACACATAACGTCCCCAACTGATCAGTGGACAGTTTACGTAGCTCGCAACCACCAGAGAACACACATAACGTCCCCAACTGATCAGTGGACAGTTTACGTAGCTCGCAACCACCAGAGAACACACATAACGTCCCCAACTGATCAGTGGACAGTTTACGTAGCTCGCAACCACCAGAGAACACACATCATGTCCCCAACTGATCAGTGGACAGTTTACGTAGCTCGCAACCACCAGAGAACACACATCATGTCCCCAACTGATCAGTGGACAGTTTACGTAGCTCGCAACCACCAGAGAACACACATAATGTCCCCAACTGATCAGTGGACAGTTTACGTAGCTTGCAACCATCAGAGAACACACATCATGTCCCCAACTGATCAGTGGACAGTTTACGTAGCTCGCAAACCATCAGAGAACACACATGATGTCCACAACTGATCAGTGGAAAGTTTACGTAGCTCGCAACCATCAGAGAACACACATAATGTCCCCAACTGATCAGTGGACAGTTTACATAGTTCGCAACCATCAGAGAACAAGCATAATGTTGCGTTTATAATCGATTAACGTCTGGAACTTTAAATATGGAGAAAAAAACCTTAACTCATGGAGAATTAAAAAAAAAATTGTATCCCAAAAAGTTACTGCTTTTTCTTACCCAATTTGTAGCCAGTGTAAAAACTTAAAATGGTTGGCTAAATGGCTAGCACGAGACTAGAGGTGGCCACAGCAAAACAAACGATCCAATAATTATTCTGTCATAAGAGTACCACATAGAAAGCTAAGTTAGTGTGACCAGACTTACATTGAGAGCAGTGACACTGGTCCGTTAACACATTCGCCACCGAGCTGGAAGTAGGCGAAGCATGCGTCCTTCAGGCGCTTCAAGTGGGCTGAAGACAATTGCACAGTGTCAACTACTTCTATACATCACACACAATGTTATGAAAGTCAAACCATTGTGCTTCAGTAATTACTAAACATGGATTCCTTTGGAAATATACATCTTTGTACTTCTATGTCACCATTCTGAATCTGTATAATGGCTGTTCTTACATAACGTGATATCCAGGTCAATAAAGATTACACTTCATGTAAGCCACAACTACTTCTGCAGGAAGCATTCATCCTTACACCATTGATCTAAGTCCACATCAACTTCTGTAGGAAGCATTCATCCTTACACTATTGATCTAAGTCCACATCAACTTCTGTAGGAAGCATTCATCCTTACACCATTGATCTAAGTCCACATCAACTTCTGTAGGAAGCATTCATCCTTACACCATTGATCTAAGTCCACATCAACTTCTGTAGGAAGCATTCATCCTTACACCATTGATCTAAGTCCACATCAACTTCTGTAGGAAGCATTCATCCTTACACCATTGATCTAAGTCCACATCAACTTCTGTAAGAAGCATTCATCCTTACACCATTGATCCAAGTCCACATCAACTTCTGTAGGAAGCATTCATCCTTATACCATTGATCTAAGAAGCAATTGCTACATGAGTGGGCTACATTTTCAATTCAGACCACACTGCTTTACCTTGTTAATGTTAACAGAGTTCCTTGATGAAAAATGATCACCCTTCATATTCAAACAACTACCTGGAATAGGTAATAAAAACCAACATTGTTCACATGATAATTCACATGATAATGTTGGACTGTACTGATCATATCTCACCGTCATCAGCAGCAAACAGCTCATAGAGTGCCATGGACATAATGTTGACAACAAAGGACTGTTGTTTCTTGCGGCTGATGTACAAGTCCTTGATTGCACGCATCACGCGGTTGTAGTCGTGGAGATCCTTGATGTCTTTGAAGTACTCGTTGAAGAGAACAACGTCGTTGAAGGCGACACTCATGCCACCCCCTGTGATGGGGTGACGCATGTTAACAGCGTCACCGAGACAAACGACGCCGGGCTTGACGATGGGCACAGGGGGCAGCCAGCTGTTGGGCATGCTGCGGATACGGTCGACCTCAAGCGCCTTCAGGAATGGACCGCGGATGTGGTCTGTAGGTACACACACATTGTATGGTTACTTGTTATTTGAACTTCTTGTCACACGCATTATGTTTACTTATTGCTTACATTACCAAACATTCTCCAGGATAGTTAGTTCTATCGAGTATATTCTGCTTAAGGGGAGACACGGCAGTCTGAAATACGTCAATAATAATTTTTATGACATTTTTTGTTTCTTTCAGTTTTTGACAGATTGACATATCTACTTCACAATAAAGATCGTTTTTTAACAGTTACTCACCGCTAAGTCATTATATTAGCACTAACTTAGATGGCCCATCAAATGTGAAATGACAATAAATATTAGAATCGATGAAACACGCCAAAAGTAATCCAAGTTTATGCCTTGACAACGACAACGTGTGTTCATGATACGCCATTTTGTTTGGTATCAAAAGAACGGCCGTCTTCTTGGCTATCTGTCAGTTATGTTGATAGTCACGCCCCTTTTCTCCAAAGTTGAGTTTTCCCGCGTTGAAACCGAGTCAAAATTTCCGATGATCTCCCTATTTAGCACATAATTATGCAAATGAGACACGGAACTGGCCGAAAGCCTCGCATTCGTGGTTTTATGACGCGTTTTTTCTCAAAATGAGGCACGCAACCAGCCGAAAGCAAGTTCAAGGATCATTCAACCGGTTTTATGACGCGTCTTTGTTCAAAACGAGGCAAATCAATCCCACGATGCTTTGCGTTGTCTGCTTTCCTGTTTACATTGTTGCTACGGAGAACAGTTTGACACTCGATAAACGGACGATATATTTTGTTAAAAAGATAGTTTAAATGAGATGCCGCCGAAGAAATCAAAAGTTATACGCAAGCGCCTGAGTGAGTGCAAGGCTGCACGTCGTTGGTCGTCCGAGGAAGCCGACTTAGCAGCCGTAATCGACGGCGAAAGCGAATTGATTTGAAGCAGACGACACTGGACTGGCACTGCGACTGACAGCGCCGGGAAGATCGCAACAGCTGACGCCGGAGCGACTGCACAGCTACCAGGGACGGCCCAGGCAACACCGTGTCGCTCTACAGTCGTCTCGTCACGTAAAATTGTCACCATGAACGCCGTTAAATGTGACAACCCTGACGAACAGAGGGAACTGAGCAGTCGAGATTGGTGTATTGTCGATGTTGGCCAACTCAATGAAGTGGTCGCTGATGTCTTCTGCCCTGCACTGAACACTTCTAATGCTATTGCATTATACTGTTGAAACATGTTGATCAGAAGTGACTTTTTATGCTCCACACTGTGCCATATGGTGTACATGGATGTTGTCTTATATATACCAAATGTTTCAGAGTTAGTGATGATTGACTGACATGTCAAACATGTGATGATTGTATGGACACACGGCTGTTGCATTTGTAAAATGCCTCAGTGAAGTGGTGCTTAGGTTGACAAGTCACAACCTGTGCAGAGTGGGAAACTGTCCGAATTCTTGCTTCAGCTATGATTCCTGGCATTATAATGTGGGGGGGGGGGGGTGAAAATTTTATAATGATGTCACTTTTAATGGACTATTAATCCTATAAACATTTATGTATATTACATCTTCTTTATCGAACATGCATTTCAGAGTTGAAGAAAACAGGCTGACATGTCACGACTGTTGTGGATACATACAAGCTGCATTTGTAAAAGTGAAGTGATGCTTACTTAGGAAAATACCTCTCTGATCTCATAATCAGGTTTCTTTGCATAACCAATGCATATGGACTGTTACATGCTATCAGTATGCATGTTTTATGTTGGACACAAGTCACAATGTATGCAATGTGAATTATGTGTGAAAACTGTCTGAATTGGTGCATCGACCATGATTACTCGCATTATGAATTAGGGGGGTAGGGGTAAACAATGATATAATTGTGTCACTGTTAATGAAATGTTTCACTTAGAAACACTCACATATTGTATATACATGGTAAGCCTATCATACTGATGCTTATTTGCAACATCTAGTATGTGCAAGACATTAAAATTACTTTGTTCATACTTTGAGTGCCGTTTTCTCAGTTATCACTTTTTTTGTAGGAAAAATGAATAGAACTCCAAAACTAACCAAGCAATTCATACCAACTTTTTACACAGTAATAACGACATAATTATCTACATTCCTGTGCATTGAAATTATGATCAGTCATTTGGATTATATCCCATAGGGGTTTGAATGTGAAAATATTGAAGAAAAAAATTAAAATAAAACAAAAAATTGTCCCAAAAAATCTGAATGACATATACAAATGGCTATGCACAGAAAGTTAGAATAGTTCATTATCTAAATAAAAACATTTGAATTGCATAAATTAGTATAGGGGTTTCAGTGTTCTATTCATTTAAACTTTTGCTGTTTTATGACTTATTTTTTCGATTAAAACCCCCTAGCACACTTAAATATTAGAAAACAAAAATAAAAATCATGAAATATCCTTAGTTTTAGTACAGTAACTTCATGCAATACATAGTTGGTGAAATTTATCAGCTTTAAATTAAAACTTTTTTTCGTGTCCTGTGATCCCTTAACTATGTCTAAAGATTTTCCATCCACGGTAGTGTCAATGTGCATTAATTCCAGTTTAAATTGTTAGGGGCTCTCCACTGAAACAATCTACTTTTTAGAAACGTGGTGATGACCATATCACTACCACCGGTACATTTTTGGGCTTTGTGAATTTTAGTCTAAGTACCAAAACCTTCAGTAAAAAAATATGTGTAAGACGAAGGCTGCAGAATGAGGTGTGAAGGGACTGAGGGTGCGTACCAGGGAGGTTGGGTGCGATGGTGTCCCTCATGTACTCCTTGTTGTTGGCCGGCATGCCAGACTTGAGGTCGATGAGGATGCGGGTCTCGTTGGAGGAGATCTGGTAGACGAGGACTGGAGAGGGCTCCATGAGGACCAGCTCCGCGTGGTTGTCTATGCTCTGGGGACAGTCCTTGAGCACCAGACCTACAGGCATAGCAGTGGGTGTTAGGCCTGTAGGTACCTCACAGCAGTGGGTGTTAGGCCTGTAGGTACCTCACTGTACAATACAGCCATAACTGATAAATCATAGCAACAAACAAAAGGCAAAATGTCATCAAATAAGCTATTAATCGTGTACCATAGAAATAAAATAACAGTTTAATGTACGGGACAAGATACGTCAAGACCAAAACTATTTGACATAATTGTTGGGGTGTTGTTCATTGTATGGCTGCGTTGCATTCACACATTGCACAATAAAAGTAATGTAATTCAGTAATATAATTAGTTCTATTACATTACCTTGTATCATTACTAAATACTAAACAAAACTAGATAACTAAATAAACCTTATTTTTATTACAAGCAATACTTCCTGGCTGTCATAATGGGAAAGGAACATTTATGATGTGACTGTGTAATACACGGTGAATAAAAATAAAAGACTGACAGGACACTAAGTGATGAGCACACACCTGCAAAGTGACTGGGCACAGTTGGGGCCTGTTTGACGAGGTTCTTGCGGAACTTGGAGAAGCATCCGTCAGCTACGACCGTGAGGGCGGCATACACCTCCTGCAAGACAGGGAGAGAGTCTGCTAGTGCTGTACCAGTCTAACTATGTCAAACCTCGCTGTACAGTCACCTCGGTGAGATAGCCCCATCACAATTCAGGGTACCTGGGTGCCCCAGGATAGTCCCAAATTATTGCAATAACCCTAAAGCATGGGAAATTGCTCCCACTAATACGGCCACCTCTCCATTTAGGACACTTCGATCCAGTCCCGAAACGACCTTAATAGTGAGGTTCCATTGTCCTAGATGTAGAGGACTATTTTACTTGAATCTTAACAGATCTGCAGCATATTTAGAACTGGTTGAAAAAAACAACTGAATTACCCCCAAAGGTGACGACAATGACTTCAAACAGGTGTTATCACTGGTAACAAGTGAAGTGTTGGTTCTTACCTTCACCTCTCCTGTTGCCCTTTCCTTGTACTCCACGCCGGTCGTGATTCCATTCTCCTCGAGAAGTGTCGTCACAGTGCCCTCTATGTAGTGTGTACTGAAACAACAGGTCATGTGTGAGCACACCAGCAGTTGATGACACCACAGACAAGTTACAGTGACAGCATGGACATGGTGTTTAGTGTTATACACTGCATAGTGCTGTAGACAAGTGTTCTGGTTATACATAAAATATGGTTACCAACTATCCACCATTCAGCTGTTATACAGCACAACTCATACAAGTATTCTAGACAACTCACTTTTCCTCATTCATGGCTGCGCGACGGAGCGCCATCACAAACTTCCCATGGTGGAAGGCCTTGCCCCACGTGCTGCCATTCTCGTCAGTGGGGTAGGGAACATGTACCTGGGACTTTGACTTTGCCTCATGAAGCACGTATCCCTTGATAGTGTGGGCATCAAAGCCTTCAAGACAACCTGCAAGGGAACAAACTCTCTGACCATCTTGCAGGTTACTTTCTAAGACATCCATGAACTCATACCACAAGACAACCAAACAAAGATGAATTGCATTACCATGCAACAGTCTCGCTACGTGTAATAATTGATGACGGGTACGTCATCCCTTAAGAGTTATGAGTATGCCTGCCATCCGTTGGCAATGATAGAAATATCCAACCAACGGCACCCACTGATGTGTTTACAAATGGCTTTCCTTCCGACGCCCCAACGAGAACTCCCATTTCCCATATCGCTACGCCAACCATCACCAATGCTGTTATGCTGTTCTTGAGAAGATCACAGAAATTTATCCTGAGAAGATGGTAGCCTTGGGTAGTGATGGTGCGAGTGTCATGCTAGGCAGACAGTCAGCCTCAGATGTTGCAGATCGACTGAAAACCAGTGTTCCATGGCTGATAGGTAATCACCGTGTTGCCCATTGACTGGCCCTAGCTGCTGGACAGGCATCTGGCAGTGTGCGCTTACTGCGCTACCTGAACAGATTCAAGTAAGAATTAAGACTCACCCTCTAGCCCCAGTTTCTCGAGGGCTTGGCAACCCCCTGGCTGTAAGAGTTCACCCACGATCCTGTCAGGCTCCTTGAGGTCACGTTCAATGACTGTCACCTGACGTCCGTCTCTGGCCAGCGTAGAAGCCAGCGCTGAGCCGAGCACACCAGACCCGATTATAACAACATCACAATCGATGGTCCCCTTCTGCTGTGAAGTTTCGGTCACCATTTTTATTCTGTAAGCTGAAAAGCAGAGCATTCATAAAAAACATTGATATAGTTAAAGGACAAGTAACATTTTTCACCATCATCCACCATTTTATAATATTTACACATAGGCTCGCTCTAACACATTTTTACATAACCATTTGGTGAAAGTGATTGTATTTTCTTGACCAATATATTTTTCTCAAGCAAAATTGGTAACTGGACTTCCATTTTATTTAGCCATACATATATATATATATAAAATACTGTTTAGCCATTAGCTCACAGGTTAGTGCGACTACGTCTTCTAAAACGTGTGGATGCACCGACCATTAGGTAATATCCCATGAAGGTTTTTTTAAGTACAGTGGATCACGATGAGTTTACTCAAGTTTACCCACATTGTTGGGCACCAAAGTCTGGAATTATACCTACAAACCTTTTCATGTTAAATCACATTATGTGCCACCTTAATACCCCAATACACAGGGTAGCACTAGTTGGGCCAACCAGCACCTACTCCTCTGTAACTGGAAGAAAAGGATTAGCTGCCTTCAGAAGGAATGACATAATGGTTTGTGTACACAACTACACATGACCTGTGAGATGGCTCAGGATGCACCCTGGGGGCAGTGCATGGAGGTGGCCAGTCTCACCCATTCAACAACAGTTATGTAACAGTTTATGGTGCAGCATTGAGTAATTAGATCCCAGGTTGACAGAGATAAAACTGCAATGGTATTAACACTGCCAACTGCACTGGTACCAAATCACCCCTGAAATGTGTTTAGTTGGCCGAGGTTCATACCATACAGCGATAGAAATAAGCCAGAATATCTACTTGTCCGCCGGACAAGTAAGTTTTGAAATCTACTTGTCCACCAAAATTTTAACTTGTCCGAATGGTTGTGATGGGGAATCGAAGCTTCGGAAAAATGTAGTCTTTCTTATTTTATGACAACAACACAATGTTCCTGTTGTTTTGTTGCATGTACATCTGATTGACTTGTGATCAAAGACACAATTTGATTTAATGTTCAAATTTTGAAAATGCAAAATTATATTTGCAACTATTTTCCATTCCATTATTATTCATCACGAATATTAAAAGTAGACATGTTACATGATGTATACCAATATTTTAGTGATGCTGATATGAACGCTTTTATTAATAACAAATTAATTATTATAATGATAGGAATGAGACAATTATTTTCCTTGCTATTTGTTTTATAATGTTGCAAAAACTGTTTATGTTTAATGTGGTATATATATACAGTCGCGTCTCGTTATAACGCGGTAGTCGGGGTCCACGAAATGAATCCGCGTTATAAACGAGGCGCGTTATAAACGTGGCGCGTTCCCATATCTGCCGTCAGGGGCGCTACGACGACGACCGACACCGCTGCTGCACGAAGAACGCCATCGAAGCCAACCAAAGTGTGCACGTCGCGCAGTCTTTATGCAGTTTATGATGCTTATTAAACTGCCAGCCAATGTCAGTGTGTATTCTGTTTAAATGTCGTACACTGTTGGACACTGTTGAACTAAATAAAATTCATGAATTGTGTACCGTTTTAAAATAAACAACGGACCAACAAGCCACGGTCAACTGAACGATAATATGGTACCG
Organism: Escarpia spicata; assembly: GCA_963995525.1. NCBI lineage: Eukaryota > Metazoa > Annelida > Polychaeta > Sabellida > Siboglinidae > Escarpia > Escarpia spicata. Next base: position 67,740,062 of record OZ023208.1, read on the forward strand.
CTGACGTAAGATCTAAAATAATGACCTGGCACTCAGCAGCCGAATACGCAAATTATTTGAGAAACGCTGTGTTAGAGTTGATTAAGGATTTAAAGCTATAAGTACGCTCACAATTGGCTTAACTTCGTCTTTCAATCAATATCAAAATACCAATTTAGAAAGCACATTTACCGTGCCGAACAATATTACGATTCACCAATTCATATGCGGTTGACGAATTAATATTTTGGCGCACCAGTACAGGCAGTAGCTTTGCGTTAATCGCAGCGAAAAGCTAATATTTGTTACGCAATGTTAGCTTACTGATTTTGTCTACTAAGCTGTATTAAAATGTTTTTAACCCATTCTTAAGCAAGGCGTATTTGTGAATTTCAATTGCACTTTACAAGCCGCCTGGCGCCGAAACCTGGCGATCCGCGGAAACCATGAGCATGACTAGCAGATTGGAAACGATTCGTTTGATGTCGGCGCAAAAACAAACAATAGTTTGTCATAGCGCCCATTTCCCCCCTGGCGGCAGAAATTCGGGGTCCACGACCGACCGCGTTATAACCGAATCCGCGTTATAACGAGGCGCGACTGTATATATATATATATAACACTGCTGTAAAATGTTGGCATCAGTTTGTCATTGAAGACGCCACTCAACCAGGAACACGACCAATGCAAAGCTAGGAAATGTTGTCACAAAAATCTAAAAAAAATTATATAATCTGATAATATTTTGTTAAACCTCTATGAATTTCAATATTAACAAAGTTTGGTATTTTACAAACGAAGATAATATTCAATTGATCATCAGAAAACAAATGCGTATTTTTTTCCTAAATGTTATATTACCATTTCAATGATGATAAAACAGTTTTAACGGTGCCTGAATTACATTTACCAGGCAGAAAATAATTTATACATTTAGTTCCGTAATAACATTGCTGCCGCGCACAGACCACTGTAGTTGGTGGAAGCCGACATGTCAATGGCGGTTGGCGCCCCGTCCGTGCGTCTTGCATAATAAAGTTTCAAAAACTCGCAATTTATGGTTAAAATAAATGTTACATAGATACAACACTTTTGAAATTTCAGTAATATTTTTTTTATCAACCAGCACCATAGATTTACCGGAGAGCCAGTTACAAGTTTTGAAAATTGTCACCGATCTGGATCGGCTGACGTTCGATGACTTGGAAGACTGCCGAGTCCGCGTGGGTTAGACGTAATAATGGTTAAAACTATATAATTATTCAAATAACAGGTAGCGATACAAAGCCTACTATTTCCAAAGTTCATCAAATATGATCCGTGAGTGGAAGCAAGTTGTACGTCAGCCAAACTGAACTATTTTCGACTGTGTGAAATACAGCCTCGATCAACGATGGCTGATGCAGTCTGTCCTACGCGTATGACAGTGCTAGGTCGGTGCGCTCAGCGGATGACCCTGTTAACGCAGGCACTAAGCTCGGTTGAACACTGACATACAACACACTGGCGGTGGAACGACAAGACGCCGACACACTAACAAAATTGGAACGCGTGCGATTGCTAGCGAACTTCATTTACATTTGAATTTCCTCAAATAAAAAGTTTGCAATGTTGCACGCGTCACTATTTAATGTAAATTTTCACTTGTCCACCAGATAACCATGTATTTTATTTGTCCGGGCCAAAAATCACTTGTCCTGGACAAACGATGTTTCGAAAGCTGCCATAAATCAGTTTTTTTATGTTCAGCATTTCTTTGTTTAAAAGATAGCAAAACGTCTGACCATAAAATCACTTAATTCCTATGAAATGAGCTAACTGGACTGCACTGTTATATTGCCTGGTACAAACTGTGCTCTGGCACCGCCCACTTTCTCCAGTCTGATTTTGACTGGTCACACCCTTCATGCATCAGTTAGGACTTAGTAAAACAAATTAACAAAAACATATATTGCCACTAATAGGAATAAAAATAGAAAATTTAAATGTAGTTAAAACATTTGAATTGTGTTCTTCTATTTCATGACCGCCTTCATTTGGTTGAAGATTTGCATAGCGGCATAGACTTGGTCTTAGTTAGGGCTTAGTTGTATTTTAGAGCACAATTACTTCATACCACTTACAGCACAAGTTTGAGGGGTGCTAGAAGCCTTGTAGGTATATAACACAGAAGAACTGTTTATTATTACGAGTATCTACTATTACTTTGTCTTGTGTCAGCAGTCCTAGTCACCGTGATAAACCGTGGAATGAGTGAAGCCAAGCCTAAAACTTAATTAGCGACAGTCCTTCAGAAGTTTAGAGGCCAACAGTTTCAGAAACAAAATATTAATTTAATAGACAGTTAAATATGTAATACACGTAATCCGCCGTTTTAGTAACAATACTTGAAACAGACAGAGTTATAGAACTGCATAAGTGTTTGAGAATGCTAAAACTTCCCTAGCACATGCCGGCATGCCAGGGTCCTAGCCTAGGTAAATAACATCCGTTCATTCGAACTGCTTGTCGCAGTTGTTCAGTTAAGTACAACTCACAACTATAGTGAGGTGCAATGGCCATGGGATTGCGAACTTACCTTCTGTTCAACGTCCAAAGTAGCTTTTCTTGGAGCGAATTCGCTGTTATCAACCGTCGTTTCTGTAATTATAGATGTTGGTACGTCAACTGTGAATCACCCACCACTACGAGAAATCAGACCATTCGGTGGTTACTAAACACCTGATGAATATTAGCCAATCACATTGAGCAGTTCCATTCATTCCAGAACATAATGGGGTTTTCGGGGAGCATTCGTTATTTTCACGCTCTCCTACGTGACTAAAATCATGTTAGCGGAACCAACTAATATACACGTAGGCCGACAGTGGAAACAATTAATCAAAGCTAGCTGCGTCTGCAACATTTATTTGCAAGATGCAATGGTTTAACGTGTCCTTTTTTGTAACAATACATTAATGGGCCAAAGTAACCGGGGTGCGTTTTGCTCAACATGACAACATTTTCAAAATGCTTAATTTGTCCTATATACGTACACTACCCTATAATTTCATTCGTACCCAGTGGGCACACGACATCTTTTAGTAGTTAATTTTTGGTCATATGGATGACGTCTAAAAAGTCGTCATGCATTTATAGACATCTATCAGATGTCTACATACTTACATAAGAAATGAGACGCAAAATATAGTCTTTCGATCACTGGCAACCTAAATTTGACGTGTTTTAGACGTCAAAAAGACATTTTAGTCAAACAAATATATAACACCATTGCCCACTGGACACAGTGGGCACGGCACGTACACGACATCTGTTAGCAGTTAAGTACGTTTGGTCATATGGATTACGTCTAAAATAGACGTCATTTAGACATGCATCTGCCAGACGCCCTGCTAAAAATGTATTACAGTTTATTATGGTAAACCATGATACATCCATAGTAAACCATGCATGGTGAATTATAGTAAACCATAGTATATTGTATTTTACCATGCTTTCACCATAGTAAATCATAGTAAAATATGGTATTCACTGAAATAAACCATGGTAAAACGTGATATTCATCTATATTCATTACTATGGTAAAATATGCCGCAAAAACAAAGTAGTTACTAGTGTTTACTATAGTAAACTATAGTAAATTTACTTTAGTAAACGGTAGTATTTTTTAGCAGGGCATCTACATATTTACGTAAGAAATGAGACGCAAAATAGTCTTTCACTGGCAACCTAAATTTGACGTGTTGGAGACGTAAAAAAGACATCTTTTAGACGTCTAAATATACCACCACTTCCCACTGGGTAATACGCATTTATTCTCCTCAATATTGTTTCCAGCACTCGTGATCGGCTACGTTCTGTTATTTAACTACATAGACTAGTAATTATATATAGTGTATACATGTATACGTTGTGTAGTACGTGTGGTTGCTATAATATAATATGGTGGTCTAATATTATATACTTAATTCATTCAACCATGCCCATGCAACAGAACGGTAATATTATGATAAACATTATAAAAACAGCCATGTATTGACCTATACATGTTTAATTGTCACCATGCAGCCGATCCACGAGACCGTCATTTGTGTTCTGCATGGTCAATTGTGCTTGTTCGTCGATCAGGGCTGACGTCAATCGATATAACTGCATGGTGTGGATTCTACTCCTATGGTAGGCCTACATTATGAATGTTAGATAGTGTTCCGTATTTGACCCGCATGACCCAATCGGTCAACTTTTTGACGTGCTTCTATATAGGCGCAGCACCTTTCGGCTGTGTGCTTCATAAAACTAAAAACTTTCAATGGCCAACTGATATATATATATAAATCAACGTAGGCATACATAATATCTGGCTTCGTTCTATTCTTCTTTCTAAGCTCAACTCCATTCCGATAAATTATGTTTACTGAAGTCACCCATATTTTTATTCTGCGTACCTATCAAATGCGGCTCGTGGATTTCACGACGTTTTGAGGAGACCGATTTGGGGATAGATGGGCTGTGAGTGGACATTGGTCAGTATAGGCCTATCTACTCGACGTGCATGCATGGGCACTCCAAAAATACCTAGATTATCCATATCAACAAGGTTTGACGGCAGTGTAGTTTAGATCGTATCGAGGTTGGAGCATAGGTGCGGTTCTGAAAAAGTGACGTTCGTATGAGAAGATCGAGTTAGTAAGACGAAGGTCTTAGCAAGCGATCTTTCAATCAGGTGGAGCATGTCCGTACATAACTGGTAATTAATTGTTCCCTCCTCTCTCTCACTCCCCATCTCTCTCCCTCTTTCTCGTAGTCACCCGTGGTTGAATATGCTGATGGTCTATATCAGCTAACTTTTATGTCACCACCGTCACAATAGAAATGTGACGTAGATAACCGTAACGTAGATGACACACCGTTCACATAGCGCGCAATATCGTCCACATGATGAGAATGACTGGCCTGTGTTGTTTCTGAACAGTTACACTCGTTTACCACATGTTTACCATTATAGTGTTTATTTGACTTCAGTTTCCCGAGGTGCGGATCGTTTGTAGATGGCATGGAATAAACCTACGGAACATTTAATATCTAAAAAAGTAAAGGTAAGTTCTTATATAGCGCAGTATCCAGTCCTCCGGACTGTTCAACGCGCTTTGCACTTTACTCCCTGGCAGACCTGTTCAATCGAACACCATCTCGACGTCTCTGGGAAGCATTCAGCCACGCTGCAATTAATGCGCGAAGATTATTCGTACACAAATACCCACCACTGTCTATAGCCAGGTACTCATTCATACAGCTGAGTGAACTGAAGCAATGTAGAATAAACGAACTTGCCCAAGGTTCGACACCACCGCACAGGGTTCGAACCCGTGTCCTCTCAGTCGAGAGTCCGAACCCAGCGGGCAAACTGACGTTGTAACGACGTTGTTTCGACGTCAGGCACCGACGTCGAAACAACGTCGAAAACACATTGGATTTGAAAGTTGTATCAACGTCGGGTATCGACGTTGTTCCGACGTTGTTCCGACGTCGGGTGACGACGTTGTTCCAACGTCGGGTATCGACGTTTTACCGACGTCGGATATGACGACGTTGTTCCGACGTCGGATGACGACGTTTTTACGACGTCAGGTGACGACGTTGTTCCGACGTCCGGTACCGACGTCGAAACAACGTCGATACCCGACGTCGGAACAACGTCGGGTACCTACGTCGGAACAACGTCAGGTACCGACGTCGAAACAACGTTGAAAACAAAGCGTATCAACGTCGGGTGTCGGTGTCGTTCCAGGTTGTATCAACGGCTATTTCGGGGAGCGTTTTTCTTGCAATGTAGTTTGTGTTTGTGGAATATCTTGGGAGTATTGTAATTTGTTTGAATTTAGAACGATATAATTGTGAAAAAAATATTCTTTCAAATGTTTTAAGGTTAAGTGTTATAATTTCTTGGATAAGCTATAATTCAGACCAAAAGCAATTCCATTAATTGCGCAATAAAATAAAATAATATTATGTCAGCATATCTATACCATTAAAAATAAAGTTATTCATTATGTCGTGGTACAAATCACATCATTTTATTTTGTACAAATAACACAATTATTACAATTAAATTAAAATTAAAACACTACCAACTACACAAGCTGGAACTCTATCTAGTTGTGCGCCAGTCTATCGTCATATCCATATATGTAGATCTGTGGGATTGCGGCTCACGCGAGTCACGTTATTGGTCTCGCTCTCCGGCATGTTTACGCGCACTGTTTGATGCGTTAATAAATGTTCTTTGCTGTTCGTTGATATACTAGTTGTCTATACTGGCGTGGTGGCAGCGGTACTGTTCGCAGTGTACCCTAAGAAACGCCTCACAAGTGACACTCGTAACTATAGCCAAACAAAAGGCACAACGAGACAGAGTACGTAAGTTACACTGGCAAAGCTTTGAACCTTTATAAACCGGAGCGTCAGTCACTGTCATGGCACAGAGAGCACCGAAGCAGTGGTCACTCTCAAAGCATGAAACTCTGACGTCGTTTGAGAACTGGCGACAAAATATACAATACACACTATCGCTAGACGCCAATTTCGCGACATTTTTGCTTGACCAATCCGAATGGAAAAAGAAGACGAATTCCACCCCGTTGCGGGGTCTAAGCGATGATGACGAAAACGTCCCTGCGGCTAGTCGGCGTACGGCCACACAAAAGGTCACGCACCTTGACCTAATGCTTGGCCAAATCGCCAATTTCTGTCCCGTTATATCGAGGAATACAATCGTAAAGAACTCTGTTTCTATAAAATCAATCTGGCAAGCAATACGCTTACATTTCGGCTTCCAATCCTCGGGCGCACACTTCCTCGACTTCGCCGAAATCAAGCTGGAGGCGGACGAAAGTCATGAAGATCTCTTTCAGAGATTGATGGCTTTCGTCGAGGACAACCTGTTGGCCGTGGGAGGTGGCATATCTCACCACCTGGAGTTACCGTCGTCAAACGAGGACATATCCCCGTCGTTGGAGAACATGATCGTCCTCCAATGGCTCAAACTAATCCACCCTGAGCTACCCCGTCTAGTGAAACAACGATACGGGACAGAATTACGCAGCCGAACACTCGCAAGTCTGAAACCCGAGATATCGCAAGCATTAACTTCTCTCCTTGATGAGCTAACCGCTATCTCCGAAATAAAAGTCATGCGACAATCAACCACCAACCAACGGTCTGGCTCTTCTCAATCTCGTCGATATCAACGTAGTGCAAGCAACCCAACCACTCGGCGAGCCAAACAGTGTCCACTGTGCAAGCAAGCGGGTCGTGCCAGCTACGAGCACTACCTGAGCGAGTGCAGGTTCCTACCTGAGAACGACCGGTTGTACCTATCCAAAGCGCGCAATATAATCGGAGTGGACTGCGACGACGGCTCGGATGATGAACAGTCAGCTGGAGACGGAGACTGCACTGGCGACGTGTCGACCGTGGCATGTCGTGTGAACACAAAACAGTCGCCATTTTTCAAGTCATTTTACCGACATCATCCATTACGACTCACACTAGACACCGGTGCGGAGACAAACATGATCAGAGAGGCAGTCGCTAAAAGCTAGCGAGGCAGGCTGATGGTGTTACTCCGCTGAACGTTATCGGAGAAACACACCTGACCTTGTCGCGCGACGGAACTGACCTCCAACTCGATGCGCTAGTTGTTGCAGATCTCGACGTGGACGTACTCGCGGGCACGCCGTTCATGTCTACCAATGACGTATCCGTTCGTCCTGCCAGACACGAGATCACAATCGGTGAAACCACTGTCATACAGTACGGTTTCCAAACGTCAGGTAACGAGCAATATCACACCGTACGCAGGGCTCACGCATACGTGCTGCACGCACCCTCGCCATCTACCACGGTTTGGCCGGGTGAGTTCGTAGAGCTCCAGTTGCCCACGGCCCTAGACGACCAGACTCTGGCAGTCGAGCCACGCAGCTCTCCACACAACGAAGGTTGGCCAAAGCCTGGAATCATTGAGGCCGTCGGCAACAAAATACGACTCGTCAACACGTTGCCCAGACCACTAAAGCTGTCTCGCCACGAACACTTTTGTCAGGTGCGTCACACTGTCGCGTCACCGACCTGTGACACCGAATCTGAACCCGCTGTGAAGACTCGTAACATTGCCCACACCACTGACCTCTTCTCCGAAGCTATAGAGTTGGACTGCGACAAACAACTACCCGAGAGCATGCGAGGACAGTTCCGCAGTCTACATCAACAACACGACTCCGTTTTCAACCCGAGCATCGTGGGCTATAATGGACATGCGGGGCCTTTCACGGCAGTCGTCAACATGGGTCCGGTCCTGCCTCCTCAGCGCAAAGGAAGATGTCCTCAATACGCGCGCGAAAAACTGACCGAACTGCAGGAGAAGTTCGACGAGCTGGAGGCGGTTGGCGTGTTCCAACGACCGGAAGATGCCGGAATATCCGTCGAGTACCTGAACCCATCGTTCCTCGTTCGCAAGCCGAATGGAGGATCGAGGCTAGTTACTGCCTTCTCAGACGTTGGGAGGTACAGTAAACCACAACCGTCACTCATGCCAGATGTTGACTCTACCCTCCGCCAGATCGCGTGCTGGAAATACATAGTGGTGTCTGATCTAACCAGTGCTTTCTATCAGATCCCCCTAGCGAAGGAGTCAATGAAATTCTGTGGAGTGGCAACACCATTCCGTGGAGTACGTGTCTACACCAGATGCGCTATGGGGATGCCCGGTTCTGAGACCGCACTTGAAGAACTGATGTGCAGAGTACTAGGCGACCTTCTGCAAGACGGAGTTGTGGCCAAACTGGCCGATGACTTGTACTGCGGAGGAAACTCACCCGAAGAACTACTAGACAACTGGGGTCGCGTTCTCGATGCCCTTGATCTATGCGATCTACGTCTGTCGGCGAAGAAGACACGCGTTTCCCCCACATCTACTACCATTCTGGGTTGGGTTTGGTCTCAAGGCACAATACGCGCCAGCCCCCATCGTATCACAACACTGTCGTCATGTGTACCACCACAGACCGTTCTCGGGCTGCGTTCCTTCGTTGGCGCTTTCAAAGTACTGGGACGTGTCATCCCGCAGAGTTCCAAGGTGCTCGCTCCTCGCGAATCACACATCGCGGGGAAGAAGTCTCAGGAGCCGATAAGCTGGTCCGAAAACCTCCACGAGGCGTTCTGTACAGCCCAGAAGGCCCTGTCAACTAACAGGTCAATCACCTTGCCAAGACCTGATGACCAATTGTGGATCGTCACCGACGGATCCGTCACACAGCGCGGTATCGGTGCCACTCTGTACGTATCACGCAATGGTCAAACCCTCCTTGCAGGATTCTTCAGTGCTAAACTAAAAAAGCACCAGGTGACTTGGCTACCATGTGAGATCGAAGCGCTCGGCATTGCAGCCGCAGTTAAGCACTTCAGCCCGTACATAATCCAGTCCAAGTCTAAGCCGTGCCTTCTCACGGACAACAAGCCATGCGTCCAGGCAATCGACAAATTATGCCGCGGAGAATTCTCCTCCAGCCCACGCGTAACTTCGTTTTTGACGATCGTCTCGAGATATCAAGTCACTCTGCGCCATCTCTCGGGAGCCGCGAATGTGCCGTCCGACTTTGCCAGCCGAAACGCGCCGGAATGCATGGAGCCGCGTTGCCAGATATGCGCATTCATATCACGTATCGAAGAGTCCGTCGTCGGTAGCATCAGCGTCGAAGACATCGTATCCGGCTCTGCTCGCCTTCCATTCACGAGTAGGTCGGCCTGGTTATCAACACAAGCAGAATGCCCAGACTTGCGCCGCGTCCGTGCCCACTTGAAACAAGGCACTCGCCCATCAAAGAAACTAACCAACATCAAAGACGTTAAGCGACACCTAACTACCTCAACACTGGCTCGCGACGGCGTTGTTGTGGTCCGACAAGACGTGCCATTCGCACCATCCAGAGAACTAATTGTCGTACCTCGCCAGGTACTGGATGGTCTACTCACTGCGATACATCTGAAGTTGAGTCATCCATCCAAAAATCAACTAAAAGTCGTAGTGCGTCGCAGTTTCTTCGCGCTAGATTTGGACAGCACAATCGAGCGCGTAACCGACATGTGCCATGTGTGTGCATCGCTGAAAAAGGTCCCTACAACGCTCACTGAGCAGACCTCAACTGACGCACCCGACGCCGTTGGGATCTCGTTTGCAGCCGACGTGATCAAACGCAATCGTCAACTAATCTTCGTCGTACGCGAAACCGTGACTAGCTACACGTCTACGTGTGTTATAGAGAACGAACGTCACGACGCCTTGCGTGACAGTCTCGCCCGTCTTTGCATGGAACTTCGCCCCATTGACGGACCATCAGCTGTCGTTCGGGTGGATCCCGCACCCGGATTCATCGCTCTCGTAGATGACCCAACACTACAACGATTGGGCATCAGTATCGAAATCGGTCGAATCAAAAACGCCAACAAAAATCCGGTGGCAGAGAAGGCAGTGGCGGAAGTGGAGGACGAAATACTCCGACAAGAGCCAGGCGGCGGCACTGTGTCCCCACTACTGTTAGCAGTCGCTACCTCGCGGCTCAACTCGCGAATCCGCAGCCGAGGCCTTTCGGCACGAGAAATGTGGTTCCAGAGAGATCAGTTCACTAATGCGCAGCTACCTATCGCTGACCGCATTCTCATCACGGAACAACAACAGTCGCGGGAACGGAACCACCCTCACAGTGAACTCGCGAAAGCCCCCCGTGGTAGAGAAGCTTCTACACACACAATCCACGTTGGTGACTTGGTATACATAACATCCGATCGCAACAAGTCATCAGCGAGGGACAGATATTTAGTCACCTCCGTCGAAGACCGCTGGTGTTTCATTCGAAAATTCAGCGGCCACCAGCTTCGTGCATCATCATACAAGGTGAAACTCTCGGAGTGCTACTTAGTCCCCAATTCCAGACCAACTACCGTAGCCCCACCGCCCCATCACGACACTGGCAGTGATATCGAGTCCGATGAAGACGCCCCGGTGGTCTCGTTCGACGAGGCCCCTCAGACTCCGCTGACGATCGCTACTCCGCTGGAGGTACCCGTCCTACCAACTCCAACTGACGAAGTCGTAGCTAAAATCGGCCGACACTCCACGACCTGTCCGCAGACGTGTCAAGCCCAAGTACTTACAAGACTATGTCACTTCATAAACAGTTTGTGTGTTAATTGTTGCATCTTTACATTGTGTTTAATTGTTTATCACCAAATTAATAGTCAGTTGACTTACTATAATTTGCTTAGAATAGAAGAGGACTTAAAGGAAAGTGGTCGCGCCAGTCTATCGTCATATCCATATATGTAGATCTGTGGGATTGCGGCTCACGCGAGTCACGTTATTGGTCTCGCTCTCCGGCATGTTTACGCGCACTGTTTGATGCGTTAATAAATGTTCTTTGCTGTTCGTTGATATACTAGTTGTCTATACTGGCGGTGAGCCTTCCGTCCACCACCTCCACCCCGGTCTGGTGCATATTTAAGGCAAGCAGAGACGGCTGCATATGTCTCCGTTCCGACCTGGTTCTTCATGACTCTCGCTGAAACATAATATTCATCACAGGATTGAAATCTTGTACGTTTGAACATCACACTCAATCAATCAATATAATTGTGTTGTGCCCATATGGTAGAAAGTCTTACTGAATAAAAAATATACTAACATTTTTTCTGACCGACCTCCCGTTTCCATGGTAACAAACAAAACGGCCTCCAACATACAGCACATCTGAAAATTGTAAACTTTGGAAGTACCAATGATATGACAAGTGAATTTTCAAATTATGTAATTGTGAATGTAACAATTTTATACACATTTTGCAATATTACATCAAAGATAAAGCATAAAACCAAAATGTTTTATACAGATTGTTGAGATTATTAAAGAGTACACAGTAATCCAAGCCAAACAGAGAATGATCACATTGATTGCTTGTAAGAGCCACACCTCATCCATCAATATACGTGTTTTAGAGATGTATAGTTGTTATAAAAGGTATCTTTACCGAACATACAAAACTACTTAAATATGCAAGAAACACATTTTAAGTATTTTGTCTCAAAAACCACCATTCTAGCTGTCATATATCCCCTTAATTCTGAATTTAGATATATTTTATCAAGCTACACTAAAACTTTGTTTTTGTTAACAAATTTTGACACACTAAATAAATTCATTATGCTGATTCACCAATCCGCATGCTCCATTAATCCAGCCAAAAATCATTGGTAAATGTGAAATAGAAAGAATTACACTGATCACTGATGTATGGCTTAGGTAGGTGTAATCATTTACTATGCTAGACATAGCATATTTCTTACCTCTTTGGTTTGGTGACAAAGCAAGTGATGGTAGTGATGGTAGCTGCTTCATAGGAGGTTTCGGCAGGAAGACCTTACCTGAGAGGTATCAAAGATTGAAACAAAAATTAAAAACACAAACTTATTGGTTTACTAAAAGGCATCTTTTGAATCATTGAAGAAGCTGATTATGAATGAATATTGTAACTTGTGAAATCCAATTGCAGTGCTGACATTTAGCATTCAACGCAAGATGTTTGAGAGAACAGAAGTACTTCTATGTACTTACTACAACTTTCCCTTGTACTCTTCAGAGTGACCTCCTGATCGGAGCTAGACTCGTCGAGAGAATCTGGAAAAATATAACTCTCACTATACATGTACATATAATTATTTTCATATAACTACTTCTTTTAGTAAGTATTGCTATTCAGTGCTTCACGTTAGAAAAAATCAGGCGAGCGGTTTATCGCTCGCCTAAATATGCCAAATAATTTAGGCGAGCGATTTATTAGTTTTGTTTTTAACCAGTTGGTGGTGTTCGTTTTTCGGTCTGGTGATGCCACTGCCCAGTGGTGTAATGGCGTAATCGGGGATAGCCGCAGCCGTATCTGTTATATAAGGTTAATTTGAGCAGGTTAGTTCGGAACATCAAGCTTTTGGCATAACTTGAAAATATACATATTGACAAAGATATATTTAACTCACACAGGGAGTACTTGCGATGACGTTACAGAAAATGATAGTAGTATAGCGATATGATTGTCGTTATTGGGACGAAGTCCGATGAACGCTTGTTGTCTGCACTGGCCACCGTCACACAAGTACACTGGGATCGCGATACTACCTACCTATAATACATTTAAACATACCAGTCATACAATCTGTGTATGTCTTGCTCTTTGTCTTCCTCTTCTCATCCTCATCGCTGACCTGGGTCGTCGGGGTGAAATCATATCGATCGCACTCCTTTTTATCATCTGAAACGAAACAATGGGGAATTAATTGATCCCAATGCACAGTAAAACAATCACAATTCTAGCTTTTGCAAAGACCAACCTGATTTGGATACCAAAAACCATTTAAACGCCTAGAGTCACCGGGATATATATAATGACATAGTATTGCAAGAGAAGTAACTGTCACAGATAACAAAAATGTAATTAACTCTAATAACATAAACTTTGAATAAATACATGTTAAAATATGTTAGCGACATGTTATTTAAAATCAAGGTTTTGTGTGTCATTTATAAGGATTAAACGTCAGGTCACACACTGTGCGAAATGCTATTTAGCTTGGCACAGGTTTCAAAGTACTGTCACATTTGCAACTACATAGTCACAACTTCGAGCCATACAGTTACCTGATGTTATCTTCTTGCATTTGACCAAAGGGAACTGCAACCACTGGTCAGTTGGTGTTGCCCGCTCTTTTTATCTTATGTTTGTGGCATCTTTGACGGGTGGCCAATCAACCACCCTCTTCTCCCTGTTGATCCAGCAGTGTGTAGGGGTAATTAAAATACCATTAGTAAGCAGGAGCAGAAGTAATGGGCCCAGGGTAGCCATTGCCCATGCAGCTCAGCCTCACATCCAAGCCTAAAGCGGTAAGCACTGACCATTTCAAACTAGCCAATGGGTAGCTCTCATAATCCCACGGCTACTTAACTACAGCTTCTAAAATTACTACCATGTGTGTGTGTGACATGTGCCCCTGTCCACTGTGTATAACAGTCGACTTTGTGCGTCACCTTGAGAGCAATCGTATCTGGCCGCCCTTTCTGTTATCTGCTAGGGGAGTAGAAATATGTCACATTGTGCAGATAACTTGTGACAGACACTGCCTTGTCATATGTTACTGCACAATATAACATTCATTAATATAGAGTATATATAATATATATATATATAATATAATTTTGGAACATTTTGTGGCGAAAGGATGGATACACTTAAGAGTGGTGACGAGTACATGAAAATCATATGTTGGACAAATTTATATAAATCTGGTTGTTTAAATTTTTCACATCGGATAACAAGTATCAAATGCCGTTTTTCGAGAAACAAATATATGAGTGTATTTCCGGTGATCATAATTATTGGGTTGTTGATGCTAATTGGGCATCTCTTCGTAATGAACCTTTTGTGATCATTCGGTATAGGGTTTAAAACCAATACATGGGCGAGTTTTTTTAACATTGTATCAATTGCAAAAAAACGGACGAGATTGCATTTCATGGTCCATAGTTTGAACCCAATCCATGGAGGATGTGTACAACGTATATATAAAACTTAATTCTCGACACGTTGCTGGATGGTCACTGGCGGACGTGGCGACAGCGCAATATCGTTACGTTGTTGCTACGTATTGGTACACGTTTGTAGAATGCGTGTATAGAACGTACATATAAAACGTAATTCATAATGTTACGAAACCATTACCAGTTTCCCCAGTTCCACACTTGAATGAACAGGTGAAATCACGTGAATAGTGGATCCACTAGCACCGTACCAGTGTCCCCAATTCCACACGTGAATGAACACCTGAATTCACGTGAATACTCGTTCTCCTAGAACCGTACCAGTTTCCCCAATTCCACACGTGAATTAACACGTTAATTAACGTGATTACTCGTTCCCCTGGTCGACAAAATGCATGTGATTTACAGGACGACCCAATTATTACATATAAACAGTTTGAATTTTTTTTATTGTACTGAAAATTATATAAATGCTGTCTTTGAAAAGGCCACCTAAGCGGGACCAGACAATAAACGGGACCGTTTAGAAATTATAAATAAAACTAAACATATGCAATTGCATTTGAATCATCTAATTTGAAACATTTGCATTTGAATATAGTTTCAAACACTTAAATTGCATATTTGCATTTGGCTAATCTAAAACACTTGCATTTGCATTTAAATGCCTTAAATGCCATCGAGGGGGTTCTGTTGGACATTTTTTTCCGCTGCGCCGCCTAGCTATTACTGCATGGAATGGGGGCAGAAAACCATGTCTGCCCTCCAATTGTACACACCTTTTACAGTCGAAAAAAATACACATTAAGCGTCTCATAAAATTTAAATTTCCACCCACCATTGACGCTCGCCACAAATACAAACATTCACGTTCACATTTAATGTGGGGTGCAACCATATGTGTGCCCCCGGAGACATTCCAGCTAAGGAGGCATCTGCCAACTCTGCCTCCTGTTCCCCCGCCTATATGTTCATGTTCGGTTTTAGCTGCCGACATGATTTAAACGTCGTGGCACCAGATGTCCATGTCCTTATAAAGTTGTTAATTACATCCGACGTCAAAACGACGCCCGCGCAGCGTTGATGGCCCGACGTTATACATGTCGTCGTCATTACAACGTCGTAATAAAGTTTCGACGCCCTTACAACGCTGATGACCTTACGTTTTCAAGACGTCATTTTTGGTTGTCGACGTTATTTCAATGTCGTGACAACGTCAAGTTTCGATGTCCTGACAACGTTGATTACCCGACGTTGTAAAGACGTCGGGTTTGGTTGTCGACGTAATTCCAATGTCGTAATGACGTCGCGTTTCGACGTCCTTACAACGTCTATCACCCGACGTTGTAAAGACATCGGATTTGGTTGTCGACGTGATTTCAACGCTGTGATAACGTCGTGTTTCGACGTCCTTACAACGTTGAGTACCCGATGTTGCAAAGACGTCGGGTTTGGTTGTCGACGTGATTGCGACGTCGCGACAACGTCATGTTTCGACGTCCTCACAACGTTGATTACCCGACGTTGTAAAGACGTCGGGTTTGGTTGTCGACGTGATTTCAACGTCGTGATAGCGTCGTGTTTCGACGTCCTTACAAAGTCGATCACCCGACGTTGTAAAGACGTTGGATTTGGTTGTCGACGTGATTTCAACGTCGTTATTATAACGATAACTGTTTATATATATGTATATAAACAAGCCGATGTATATAACTGTAATTTATTGCCGACTTTGTTTCGTTTACATCTCGCGACAACACACATCATGGCGACAACACACACTAAACACGTTGGCTTTAGTGTAGCCACTGGCACGCTGATATACACCTTATTCGCCAGGTGGCGTGTCAGTTTATCACTTTAATTGTGATATCGTCACATCCCCCTCTTTTTACAGTCAGATGTTTAACTTTTCACTTCATTTCAAAGTCTTTGAACTTTGCTGGAAGTTTCAATTGACGCCTTGGTCGTGCAACAGTCGCCGGCACACTGCATGGTGAACTTATAACCCTCGGCGGCATATTGCGTGGTGAATGTACTACCGTGTATGGTACATTACGTTGTGGAGACGTTTCGACTGAAGGTTCACTGCTTGGAGGAGACGTGACGTTGTCTTGACCTCTCTGTTGTGCGTTCTGGTTGTCTACGCACGTGTTGTCTGAACACATTGGTCTTTTCATCGTATTGTCAGGTTCATCTTGTTGAGAGTACCGAGAATCATCCTTATACTGCTCTGGTGTGGCACGTAGCTGTCGTCTATTCCTTCGGTATGTCGAGCCTTCACTCTCAATGATGTAAGATCTGACGCCCGATGGTTTCTGAATGCGTGCTAGTGTCCATGTTCGTGAGTCATTTGAGGCATTTGGCTTCTTGAACCGCACAACATCTCCTGGGTGTAGTATGCTGAGGTTCTTGCTCGTACGATTGTATAACCTGGCTTGTTTCTCCTTTCTACGTTTGAGTTGTTCAGGAGCATCACGTTGTGCTGCAGGATCAGTCTGCAGCAGTACTGGCAGCGTTGGTAGCAATGTTCTGGTTCGACGTGCGAACATCCGTTGAGCTGGCGATGTGTGCATATCTTCTGTAGGTGTGTTTCGATAGTCCAGAAACGCCAAATACACATCCGCCTTGTCATCAATTGCTTTCCGCATGATTTGCTTTGCCGTCTTGACTGCGTTTTCCACCTTTCCGTTTGCCTGGGGGTAACGAGGTGACGATGTGATATGTTCAAATTTCCAACGCTCTGAGAACAACTTGAACTCCTCACACGCAAACTGTGGCCCATTGTCAGAAATCACTTTGTCTGGTGCACCGTATCTCGCAAAGTGAATACGCAGTTTGGTGATAACCTGTGTTGCACTGGTCATTGACAGCTTGTCAACTTCGAAGAAGTTCGAGAAGTAGTCCACCGTTATGAGGTAGTCCTGTCCATGAAGGTGGAACAGGTCAACTCCAACTCGTGACCATGGACGTGACGGTATCTCATGTGACAACAACGGCTCTCTACATTGTTCTGGTTTGTACGCATTGCACGTACTGCAGGCACTGATGACATCTTTTACTTCTTGGTTCATGCCTGGCCAATACATCACTTCACGTGCTCTTCTAAGACATCCTTCGACTCCTAAGTGCGAGGAGTGGAGTTTCTTTATGAGCATGGCTCGCATGTCACGAGGTATGACGATTCTCTGTCCCTTGAATAGTGCGCCATCCTGTGTGCTGAGCTCGTCACGGCAATTGAAATACGGTCGTGCGAGTGGATCGACTGCTTCACGTCGATCCGGCCATCCCTGAAGTGTGTAGCGAACTGCAGTTTTCACTTCGTCGTCTTTACGTGACTTGCACATGACTTCGTGTATTCCGTTGGTCGACAGATGAACATCTTCTGTCATGTCCATTTGTTGCAGTTCAATGTCGAACACATGATCCCCTGGGTCATGTGCGTGGCTGTATGGAAGGTATGCCCGAGATAGTGCATCTGCGATATGCATTTCGTTTCCTTTCGTGTACACGACATCTATGTTGTACTTCTGCAGACGGAGCAGCATTCTCTGCAGTCTCTTCGGTGCATCGATCATCGATTTCTTTGTGATCGTCTGAAGTGGCTTGTGATCCGATTGCACGGTGATGGGTCTTCCGTACACATACTGGTCAAATCGTTCACATGCAAAGACAATCGCTAAGAGCTCTTTTTCGATTTGGGCATAGTTCTGTTCTGTGTTTGTGAGTGCTCGAGAGGCGTAGCACACTGGTTTTCCCTCTTGCAGGAGCACTGCACCCAAACCACTCTGGGATGCATCACATTGGATTGTGATTGCTTGCTTTACATCATAGTATGCGAGCACTGGTGCTGCTGTGATCAGTTCTCTGATCTTGTTCAAAGCATCTTGATGTTGCTCAAGCCAACACCACTCCACATCTTTCCGATCTAGTTGTCTCAGTGGTTCACAGACTTGTGACAAATGTGGCAAGAACTTCGCAAGATAGCCTACCATGCCGAGAATTCGCTTCAGTGCTGTGACATCCGTTGGAGTAGGCATCTTCATGATGGCCTCAACCTTGGATTCGTCTACCTTGAGTCCCTCATCAGTGAGAAGATGACCAATGAATGGTACTGATTTGTTTCGCAGTTGAACTTTGTCTGGATTCAACACCAGGTGGCATGTTCTCGCTCGATTCAGTAGTGCTCTGAGATTGGCATCATGGTCTCGTGTTGCTTGTTCGATTGTGTCTCCGAACCCAATGCACAGGAAGTCATCTGCTACGACTTCTACTCCTTTGAGTCCTTCGGCTAGTTCGTGCGCTCGACGTTGCCACTCCTCTGGTGCTGAATTTATGCCAAATGGCATTCGCAGCCACCGGTAACGACCGTATGGTGTATTGAACGTCGTGAGGTAGCTGGAATCATCGTCAAGTTTGACTTGCCAGAAGCCTGTCTTGGCGTCCAATACCGAAAACACTTTGGCATTAGTGAGTCGTGTTGCGATATCTTCCAGTGTAGGAAGCGGGTAGTGAGAACGTTGAATTGCCCTATTCAGGTCTAGAGGGTCCAGACAAATCCGTAGTTTGTTTGTGTTCTTCTTCCTCACTGCTATCATGCTCGAGACCCATTGTGTTGGGTCTGTGACAGGAGCGATGATTTGGTCCTCTACCATTCGTGCGAGTTCATTTTTCACGACTTCACGTACCGCACAAGGAACTCTGCGGGGCGGATGGATAACAGGTTTGACACTTGGATCAATCTGTATTCTATAGTTGCCATCGAGGCAACCAAGTCCCTCGAATACATCTGGGTATTCTCCGAGTACAGTGTCCTGTAACACTTGTGATCGCTTACTCATCACAGAAATGTGCACCGTGTCTGTTTTCGATGGACATGTTTTACCAGTCGTTGGTAGTGTTTGTGTTGTTTCCATCGTTGTCTGTTGGCTGTCACCACCTCTGTCACGGTTCCGACTGTATGTTCTCATGGTCACTGCATTTATTGCATCACAGTCGTTTATCTGAATTAAGTCAAGGTCCAGACATGACTGCAAACTCAGAAGTGGAACAACATTGGCACGCACAACAACGAAACGCATCTGTCTCTTTGTTCCCTTGCGGTGAACTTGCAAACGCGCCAGTCCTATCGGTTTCACTACCGACTTGTGCATGACGAGTCTAATGTTCGTGTTCTCCAACTTGCTGCATGAGTGATCTGCTGTTGCACATACGTAGTCCTGATATGGCAGGATGTCCACTGATGACCCTGTGTCCATATGAAACGACACATTTGTTTTGCCATTTATTGTCAGTGTTACGTGTGCTTTCGTCTTACGTTCACTGCCCACTGTGTGTATGATCGCTTGTTCGACCATTTGATGAGTAGCTGCATTTCTGCACATCTTAGCGAAGTGATTTAGTTTTCCGCACACATGGCAGGTGGCGCCACGTGCAGAACACTTGTCCTTCCCTTTTGCATGTATACCAACACACCTGCTACATCCTGATCGTCCCTCACTAGAAAGTTACGCATACCTGTTACTGGTGGGTGTGTACTTGCTAGTACTCGAACGTCTAGATCTGTTGTACTTTCTTGCAGGATTGCCAAAATTTGCATTGTATGGACTTGCAGCTGGTGGCTTGACTGGCGCCGCCTTGTGTCGAACTAAGTGAGTGGTCATTTCTGTACTTATTTCTTGTGCACGTGTGTGTGTCACTTGTAATGTTTTCAACATGGCAACGCATGTTTCCAGATTTAGGTCTTCCTTTGCAAGTAACTTTTCTCTTGCTTTATCGTCCTTTATACCTATGACCAACCTGTCTCGAATCAGTCTCTCTCAAAGTCCCAAAATTACAAGTGGCTGACAGCTTGTAACTTATAGCGCTGTTATATAGGCTTCCACCGTCTCACCTGCATTTTGCGATCTGTTGAAGAATCTGTATGATTCATAGGTTTCATTGGTCTTGGCAATGCAGTTGTCATCAAATTTCTGTATGACGACATCGATCTTATTCCTGTCTTCGTCCTCTTGTTACTGGAATGTTTCATATAGATCTACTCCTTCCGTACCTAATACGTTCAGAAACGCAGCAACTCTGACCTCGTCGTCTTCTTTCGCTATTTTCGTCGCTGTCTCGTAGTATCTCCATTCTCTCTTGAAGATCCGCCATGATTCTCCTTTGTTTTCCAAGGAGAGCTGATTCGGCACTTTTGCCGTCAATCTTGCACTCATCTTGTACGCGTCTTCTTCGGTTTCTTCTGTGGCTTATACTATCCCAGTACTGACACCATATAACGATAACTGTTATATATATATGTATATAAACAAGCCGATGTATATAACTGTAATTTATTGCCGACTTTGTTTCGTTTACATGGCGACAACACACACTAAACACGTTGGCTTTAGTGCAGCCACTGGCACGCTGATATACACATTATTCGCCAGGTGGCGTGTCAGTTTATCAATTTAATTGTGATATCGTCACAGTTATTACGTCGCGTTTCGACGCCGTTACAACGTTGATTACCCGACGTTGTAAAGACGTCGTATCTGGTTGTCAACGTTGTTTCAACGTCGTGGCAACGTCAAGTTTTCGACGTCCTTACAACGTTGATTACCCGTCGTTGTAGCGACGTCGAATTTGGTTGTCGACGTGATTTCAACGTCGCTATAACGTCGCGTTTCGACGTCCTTACAACGTCGATGATCCGACGTTGTAAAGACGTCGGATTTGGTTGCCGACGTTTTTTCAACGTCGTGACAACGTCGGTTCTTCGACGTTGTAAAGACGTTGTATATATGTTGTACGACGTCGCGATGTATATTTAACCAATAATCGACGTCGTACCGACGTCGTGTGCCCGCTGGGAAGCTCTTAAAACTGCGCTACTGCGCTCCGCAATTATCTGATGTAAATCGAAGTAGTAAATGTTCGAAGGCGTGTTATATTTTAAAATATTGTGGTCGCATAACCGTGACTCCAGTTTGAGATGGAAGTTCTCGAGACGTTCTTTCTATAGGCATCGTGTTAAAGTAGTTGCGTCGTAGATAACATGGAATCGGGGGGGGGGGGGGGGTTGTGAATTTTTATGTAAAATAAATCAAGTATTCAAAATGTTTGCTTGCCAACACAATGTGTTGGACAGCGATAACAACATTGTTCAAAGGGATTAGCTTAAACGGTTTGTGTTAATAAATTTATAGTCGTTACGCTTAATTTATACCATGTAAATGTAAGACCAGGTGAAAGGGACAGTCAATTTTCGAATGCGTACACTGAGAAATGTCAAGATAAATAGTGAAAATAACAACTTCTAATTTCAAAATATATGGTGTTCAACACGATTCATGGCGAGATTCCGCGCGAGTGGAGCCGACTGGCGACAGGAAGTAATTAACTTGGCGTCTGCTTATAGGGAATAGGATGTTTTTTGTTTTGGGGTGTCATCACATGAATGACATAAAAATACTGATAATAGTTCTGGTTTCTGACTGATAAAATTAAACTAAAGCGACGGGGGAAGTTGTATAAGTAAACATTTTACGGTAATAGTTTTAGTGGTGGTTATAGCTGGATACCTATACAGCCCGGGTAACGACTTTACGTAAGGCTGATAAAACGCACGTTTACCATGAACATAATTACAGATTCACATTCAGACTGTTTATTACCAAGTAACATTTACAATGGACGAGGAATTCTTAGCGTTGTGGCGTCACCATACATACACGCTTGTCTCCCCTGCCTCCCACCATGCACACGCAAAATATACAATCAGAAATATTATGAAACTATGCTAAAACTAATATAAATTTAAACCAAGGCCAACTGCCAACACATCTTAAGACAGTCGTACATATATGTTGACATAAATTAAGTGAACTTGGTAACTTGGATTACAATACAATAACTTTATTGTCTGTTGGGTTACAGAAAATTTCCTTTAGGCTTGTTCATATAAAATCCTACATATGTATGTATACAAGGTTAAGATAAGTACTAAGAGCGAGGTTATCACATAATATTCATATCACATGCACAAAAGGATATAGTGATAGATCATATGCACATAGATAAGTAAACCACAATAAATAAGTAAATAATAACAGGTAAACAAGTAAACCACAGGAGGAGAATGTCTATCATACAAATAGTACTGTAAACAATCAGGCTAATACATGGGGTCAGAGTAAATACATTATAAAATAGTAAACATTATAAAATGGTAAGCATACTATCACAGATTGTAATTATTCAATTAAAAACATATATATTGCAATAGATTATTATGAAGTCATAGTCATGCCTAAAATTGGTAAGATTCATTTACACATGCACTCTTTTATCATGAGCATTCAGTCCTTAAGTTAAATAATAATCCAAATAAAAAGAAGAGTGGTGTTAGTCGTTACCATGACTAGACATATCATATGGCGCCGGCATTACACGTTAAAAACAAAAACAAAACTGTGGTGCCACGACATATACACTGCAGGACACTAAGGCACAATATGACATAAAAAAACAAAATGCAAACAAAATACTGCTACAGAATACATTCACTTACAGTTGAGAATGGACACAGCAGTTGGTATAATGGACTGTACTCTTGACTGTAGTTGCATAATACCTACAACAGTTTCCCCACCGCGTCATAACTGCCTGAAAATAGAACAGTGTTAACGAGATCGGTTGTATATGCTATATCTCATGTGGCTGTTGTATCCATGAATGGAGCACAAACTGCCTTACGTCAAGTTACGACGTAAACACATCGCCCGAGCAATATTACAGGTATCCGATTATAACCTACGCTAAACTCAATTACTGTAACATTGTTACCCTAGCAGAAACTATGGATTCTATTCCCTATGCAGGCGACAGCGCAACGGATGTCGCCAGCTGACTCCGGAGTAAAATCGAGGCGCGAGACTTACAGGCCTTATTTAGATTATGTGTCTTCTACAAGGTTGTTTTGGCAGTGCTCGTGATGGCATATATACTCTAGATTGTAGTTGCTAATGGTGAGTATTGATTAACACTTGGCTGCATAGGTCAAAGAAGGTGCCCTTTGTTTCCTTTTAAATAATATTTTCTAACATGTTTTACTAGAATACACACCGATACGTTGGTACTAACGAACATCGACGCGTACAGGAGATATATATATATTAATTAATAATAAGTACAATTGTAATGTATTATTTCCCGAGCGGAAAACGTGCGAATTGGCAAACTGGCGTTTTCTATATTAAATAACTAAATGCTCCCTAGCTCCAAAAATAATTCAAGTTTTAGTTAAATTTAAATTACAGTTTTGTTTATAGATTCATAACATAACCAATTAACTTAGATAATCGGATAGAGTTAATTTCTTGTACCGTTTATTTTGTGTACAAGACATGCAGGCCTACTAGGCGAGCGGTAGAACCACCTATCGGACCAATTTAAATTAAGGGCTCAGCACACTGTCAGTTTTCCCATTGGCGACCATGTTAATGTTTTGTGTGATTATAAGAAAACGTGACCTATGAAGTTTCTTAAACTTCCCACCTGCTGTTATTATCATCTCATTGACATGCTGGTCGATTTTAATCAAAATCTAATATCTCTAGCTCTTGCAAAATGCCTGTATGTATGACACCAGTCAATATTTACAAATGCATGCAGGCAGTAATCCGGCTAAAATGTCAACTAGCCAAATTGCTGCCAGATACCCTTCCGCTTAGTAAAATCAGCTAAAAAGACACCATTTTACTGTCAACAGCTGCTACAATCACATATAGAAATCTGACTACTCAAATGCACTTATATCAGAGCAAGTCTGTAATCAAGCAGGAAGTCCAACAGTACGTGTGCTGACCCCTTAAATGCCCCCCTGCCATACACACACCCAAATGTTATATATCATTCGAAAGCTCTACATCTCCCCGTCCCAACGAGGCCTGCCGTAGAGCTGCTTGACCTTGGATTCACGCTTATTGCACCACTTGGCATCTCTACGACAGGCCTCTTTTTGACGGGGAGATGTAGAGCTTTCAAATGTTATAACATTTGGGTGTGTGGTTGGGAGGAGGGGGCATTTAAATTCCTAAAATAAAGCACTTTTTGATGATTTGCCGGTCTTCTAAACTGAATGCTCCGTTATATGACGCCCAGCGTAGGCCCTATAGCGGTGAAAATATTGTTGAATTGTTTGTGTCGCCGCGCCGCCTTTTACTGGGGGAGGGGGGCAGAAAACCATATGTCTTCCCTCGATCCATTTGCATATATACACCGTTTACAGTCAAATAAAAGTACACATTAATCGTCTCCTAAAATCTAGATTTCTACCCGCCATTGAGTGATTGACGCTCGCCACAAAAACAAACATTCACGCTCACATTTGATGGGGGGGGGGGGGCAGAACCTTAGATGTCTGCCCCCCCCCGGAGAAATTCCAGGGGGCATGCAGCTGCGCCCCCGCCCCCTGATCCCGCGCCTATGCATGTATCCCACCATTTTCAAAAAATAGAACTTTAATTTGATGGAATTTTAATATTAAAATGAAAACACACACAAACAGTTAATGCATTTCAACACCATGTTATGAATCAACTGGAAATGTTACACAAGTGTAAACTGATATTCCTGAACACGAGGTTGATGTCAACAACTTTCTCCAGACAAACCCTATGTACACATGCGCTAGCTAGACGCCCAATGTTTGTTCATTATTTTATATAGCGTAATTCATTTAATTGTTAAGACTAGTGATATGCGTTTTGTTTGTCAGAGTAAGTCTCTTGGCCAACATTAAATCAGGATGAACAATGGGCAACCCGTCAATGTTGGCACTATACGCGTTAGGCATTAGTTCGGCGGACGGGTACTAACATCGTGGACAGCGTGCTATGTCGTAGCGACGTTGACAGAAGTATGACCAGCGTAACGGTTACCTTCGTGGAAGAAGAGTGCAACGATGCCAGCTCAGCTAGCTGCGAGTGTGACAGGTACAGAGACAGTTTAACTTTCGTGATAACAGTGACAAAATACTCATAAAATGAGCATTAAATCGCCGGCACAGATGAACGTAGATGGGAAGAGTGAACCAGTCTAGCCTAGGGAATTACGCGTGCCTGTCAAAATTGGAAGGACGTCTGGGGGATCTGCGTCTCCAAAAATGATATGCTAATGAGCCATGTGAATAAACAAAAACGTCCATTAATGATTGTTGGAATAATTAATTAGCTTTCTCATGGGCGAATCACTCGGTAGGATGTAGTCGATACACCTGTCGCGATAAACATGGTGAATAACGACTGCAAAAGAACGGATGCATGTGGGCGATATTATGTGATGTTATACTACTTATACCCTCTTCCCATATAAGATAAGATAAGGTAATGCTTTATTGTCTCAACTATGGACTTGAGAAATTTGTCTCGGGTGAGAACAGACATGACTGCAATATGTACATAAAACCATAAAACCATTCGATAAAAACAGCAGATAAATAATACAAGGATAGGTATATCAGCATCCGCTAGGTGGCGTATTTCCTTCTAGCGGCCAAAACTGATCCATTTCTTGTGCATGAAAATGACGCCGGCGCGGCGCGGCGCCGTGTCAGAGATCACATGGTCGCAGAAAATACGTCGCTGCTGCTATGCAAATTATGTCACCATGAAAGGCATGACGTTTGAGCATGGAATCGACCAAGGGATAACTCTGTTACATAGATTTAACAAGATTGCCATCCAGAAAATTACTCTGGATGGCAGGTGGACAAGGAAGCCTTTTGGCTTATCGAGAGTCCAATACTTTTTATCTACATGTATCCCGCCTTTTTAAGGTGTGTGTCGATTTTATTTTTAAACATATTCATGCTACTAGCACCAACACAATCAGGAGATAATCTGTTCCATTCATTTACAGTCCTTTGTGAGAATGAGAACTTTCTTATATCTAATCTACACTGCTCCTTTACTAATGTAGCTTCATGTCCTCTGGTCCTTCTATCTTTCTTAACTGAGAAAAAAATGTTTCTATCAATATTTTCATAACCATTCAATATTTTAAACACTTCTATGTGATCTCCTCTCAATCTCCTGGTCTCTAGTGTTGTTAAACCACATTCTTTTAGGCGTATTTCGTAACAAAGATCCCTCAGATTTTGTATCATTTTAGTCGCTCTCCTCTGTACTCTTTCTAGCATATCTATGTCCTTCTTGCGATATGGCCTCCATGCTTGTATACAATATTCTAAATGAGGCCTCACTATTGTTTTGTACAGCGGTACTATTAATTATTTTTTCTTATTTGATTTCCCTTTGACGCTGCAATTCCGCACTGCTCTGAAACCTTCATATCAGCACTAATGGTTAACCCTAAGTCCTTTTCTTTTACAGTAGTACTTAGAACAGTACCCCTCATTTTATATTTTACCTCTTCATTCCCATGACCTGTGTGGAGGCATTTACATTTCCCAAAATTGAACAGCATTTGCCACTTTTCAGACCATTTGATCAACCTATCAAGATCATCTTGTAAATGCTGTCTGTCTCCATCACTTTTAATCCTTCTAAACACTTTTGTATCATCCGCAAATTTTAACACCTTGCTTGTTATATCATCGTCCAAATCGTTGATATATATTAAGAATAATATAGGTCCTAGTACTGATCCCTGTGGTACCCCACTGAATACCGATTTCCAGTTTGAAGCCTCCCCATCAACTACTACACGTTGTCTTCTGTCATTCAGCCATTTTTCTATCCAGTTTATTATACCATTTCCTATGCCATGGGCCTTTAGCTTAAGGAGTAATCTTTGATGTGGTACTTTGTCGAAAGCTTTTTGAAAATCTAAATAGATGATATCTACTGGTGATCCCTCATCTACCCACCTAGTGATGTCTTCCAAAAAACATAACATATTTGTTAAGCATGACCTCGCTTTTAAAAACCCATGTTGAGATGGGTTTATCAAGTTATGTTTAACAAGAAAATCCACCATGTGATCTTTAATTAGTCTTTCTAATAATTTGCAAATCACTGATGTTAAACTCACTGGTCTATAGTTCTCTGACTTGTTTCTCGAACCTTTTTTAAATAACGGTATAATGTTTGCCTCTTTCCATTCTAAAGGAACCACTCCCTCTTCCAATGACAAATTGAAAACTGTTGCAAGCGGTGCGCTAATTTGTTCTACAATTTCCAATAGTAGTTTGGGCGGAATCCCGTCCACTCCAGGTGATTTATTATCCTTCATAGCCCTTATTTTCTTAGCTACCATTTCCGAGGTTACAACTACCGGTAACTGTCCTAAATAGTCTGAATCTGCCCCCTTGAACTTAGCCTCTGGTACTGGCAGTGAACTAATATCTTCCCTGGTAAACACTGAACTAAAATACTCATTCAGGTCTTCTGCCATTAAGAATCCCTCTGATATTGTATTTCCAGCACTATCTTCTAGAGGACCGACCTTATCCTGAACTTTCTGTTTGCTTCGAATATACGCATACAAACTCTTACTGTCATGTTTTATATTACTAGCTAATTTTTTTTCATAGCTTCTCTTTGAATTTATAATTTCAGCTGTAGCTTGATTAAGTGCTTCTTTATAAATGTTGTAGTCTTCATAATTTCCAGTACATCTATATGACTTCCACATCATTTGTTTATACTTAATTTTTCTAATGGCTTCTTTCGATAAGTGTTTCTTTTTAGACCGTTTCCCTTGTTTTTTGAAAGGTACAAATTTATCGACTATGCACTTAATTTCACTATTTAAGATATTCCAGCATTCGGTTGCTGTCTTATTCTTCAGTGTGTTATTCCAGTCTATCTTTGCTAAATATTTCCTCATGTCCTTATACCTTCCTTTGTGGAAATTTCTCCTATACTGCTTTTTACTATTCCTTTCTGATTTTACTTTGATGGTAAAATGTATCTGGTTGTGATCACTACTCCCCAGTGGCTCACATATCTTGACATTGTCAACTAATTCTTTCTGTGAGGACAAAACTAAGTCTAACACATTCTCTCCCCTGGTTGGTTCTAGCACATGTTGAGAAAGGAAACTATCTTGTACTAAAACTAAAAACTTGTGGTCCTCACTCCCCATACTCTGTAGAGATTTCCATTGTATATGCCCATGGTTAAAGTCCCCCATAATAATACAGTTCCGTTTGCTTACTTCCCTTATAGCGTTTTGTATTTTTTCATTCTCTTCTATGCTTATGTTTGGACTTCGATAAACTAACCCAACTGTTAACGTTGAGTTTCCTGTAACTATGTTACACCAAACAGCTTCTTCGCAATCTGCTTCTCTTTCTAATTTTATTTCATAAGCCTGGATAGATTCTTTAATATATAAAATAACTCCACCTCCCTTTCTTCCTATTCTATCTTTCCTAAACATTACATATCCTGTTAGTCCCAATTCGGCATCTGATATATCAGTGGTGGCCCACGATTCGGTTATACCTATTATGTGAGGGTCAATATCTTCTACCATAATGTTTAGTTCACTTCTTTTGTTTACTATGCTCCTTGCATTTAAACAAATGCATTTATATCCTGATTCAGAACAGTTTTCCAGGCTGTTCTTTGCCGATTTATTTCTGCTGTCTTTATCTATGCCTCCAGTTTCAGGCTTCTCTGTGAATCCCCCCTGCGAATCTAGTTTAAATAGATGCAGCCTGTCCCACTGTCAACAGATTGCAGCAAGTTCTCTGAGAAAACTGCTGCCCCCTTTCCACTTAGATGTAGGCCATCTCTCATGTACATATCTTCCCTCCCAACAAAGTATCCCCATAAATCTACGAATCCCACCCCCTCTTCTTTACACATCTGCTCAACTAGTGCGTTGATCGCCATCCTCTTGCAGTTTCTATATGTCGGCCCCCTTCCTCCCATTACTGGCAAAATTCCTGAGAGGATAATCTGTTCTACTCTTGTCTTCTTTAACTTCTTCACTAACTGTGTGTACTTCTGAACTATCCCAGTTGTTCCCTCCCTCTCTGCGTTATTTGTCCCTACATGTACTAGTATAGACCCTCCCTTGCCATGCCCCAGTACCTTCTCTACCCTTTCAGTTACATGTTCTATCCTAGCCCCCGGTAGACAAACAACGACGTCCTCCCCCTCGCTTAGAGTCTTATCTGTCTTTCTCATAATCGAATCGCCCATAAACACCCTCTCTTTCCTCATTGCCCCCTCAATCACTGCCTCAGTGTAGCTCTTTCTACGGTTTGCATCTGTCTGGTTGTAATCTTGTTCCCCTGTCTTCTGCTCTCCCGTCACAATCTCGTCCGTTCCATTCTTTCCTGACGCTGTTTCTCTTGTCACCTTTCTTCCTGTCATCGTCCCTCCCGACTTCTCTTCTGTCACATGTACTCTCACTTCCTTTCTTCCCATCATCTTTCCTCCCATTGCATTTCCTTCTCTCCTCTCCCGTCTCTTTTTCCCTCCTACCTCTTTCTCTACGGTCACTTTCTCTCCTGCCACCTTCACACCTGTCACATTTGGAGATACTTCTTTTTCGTTTTGAGCGCGGCATTTTGTGTGTAGGTAAGTGAAGTTTAATGTTTTCTATGCTTGCTAAATGCGTAAATAAAATGTAAAGATTACGTAATGAAATAGCGATATTAGTGTAGATTTAAATATTAGCTTTAAAATGATATATGTTGCATAAGTGTACGTGCCAGCCGAGCAACACACCGACGTGGGCAACTTTTTATTACAAAGTCACATTGAATTCAGATTGTTGTATTAACAAATTGTTCATACTGTTAATCCTCGTTACTGAATTAAGTATTTAAAATTGTTCAACTAATTAGGAAAATATTAAACTAATTATGTCATGCATAATTGGTAACATTTCAAGTTGATCTATTAACAATTTCTTTCATTCTTAAGATTGGTATGCCCATTTCCTAATTAATTGTAGGTCAATCATGCCATTAATCCCCGTAAATAGGTCAAATAAGAAATTAGGTTAACTAATTAGGTCATCATCAAATTATGGATTTTAAGAGGTAGCAGTTATAATATATTACAGTCACTGCACAAACTGACTGACAGAGTTCAACCTATAACAGGCCTTTTTCTACCTGATTTATGTAATTAATAACGGTAAATAGGTTAATTATTAAATATAGGTCAATTAATAAGGTCATTAAATAACTAATTTCATAGTATGCTATAACAATATAATATAAGCAGTAATGACATTGTTTGATATATGATATCATGTATACCAATACTGCTTGTTTTATGTGCCGAAATGTGGGCTCTGTCAACCTGAGGTACAGGAGACTAGTATGGGCTCAGTCACAGGCCTGGCCTTGGGATGTCGAGCCCACATTTCTCTCTTATCACGTTAATAAATAAACGTCATTCATTTGGCCTTTTTTCATCACTATATTGGACTCTGTGTTGTTGCTTGCATAAAATATATTAACAATCTTCAATCCTCTAATAGTTTAGTAGGCATTTCCTAATTAATAAATCAAATAATCACAGTAATTAGGTCAAATATACAATGAAGGTCAATTAATTAGGTCAAGGTCAAATCATATCAATATGATTTTTTGGGTTACATAACTTCTTATTTCGCATAAATATCTTCAGTATACACAATTTTATGGCCTTTTTCCTATATAATCAAATGCAGTACATCAAGCTTCTGGGGCCAGTTTGGGCACAAGAAATGGACTGAAATTCAATACCAAAAAGTGTTGTTTTATGAAACAAAAAGTGGAATTACATCGGAAATAATGAAGATATCACAAAAATTCAAAAACTATCATAAACTTCATAACAAACTCTATCTTGTGGAACCATTTTTACTTGATGTACCTAACAAGGATACACATTACTTATTCTATACTGGGCTTGTCGATGACCGTTCCACTAATATAAAAATGCTGTTTTCATAAATATGTGAAGAAACATTTGCCACTCGTGTGTCATGTTATGTAAATAAATTGTCAGAAAAGTTGGTTTTAGTAAAAGGTGGGTTTATAAAATACAGTTTACGTACAAAAACACACTGGCACTGCCCCGCAAAAACGTTGCTAACAGCGTTAAGTGTCTGGTTGGTTATAACCAATGAAAAAACAGATGTTGACATAACTGCTTAATTCATACAGAGACTAGCAGCTAGATCTAACGAGATTTAAGACGACACATCTTGGAGTATGATGGAAAATGACGAGGACAGAGAAGAGGAGCGAGAAGATGACTATGTGTTTCTGTTTTTTGCTTCTGGCACAACATCCTAAAGGATGGCTTTGGCCAGTGGTGTTTGTCTTGCTTTGGGAATGTCTCTTTAATGGTTTTGATAGGAAATGTCATGTCATTAAGGGACATGGACTTCCGTTCCACAGTCTGCATGTGCAGGGCCAAAAAGAGTCTGCCTGCATTTTTATTCTGGAGAATAGCTGCGTGAATTTGTGTCTGTTTCCTCTGGTGCTGTTTGCGTATGTTGTATGTTGTAGTGGCAATGGCAGTGGGGAGGACAGATGAGGAACAATAAGATGAAGACATGTTGTCTGTTGAAGTGGCAGTGGGGAGGACAAATGAGAGATGTGGAGATGAAGACATATTGTCTGTTGTAGTGGCAGTGGGGAGACAGAGATGAGGGGTGTGGAGATGAAGACATGTTTATTGTTGTAGTTGCAGTGGCAGTGGGGAGACAGAGATGAAGGACGAGGAGATGAAGACATGTTTTCTGTTGTAGTGGCAGTGGGGAGACACAGATGAAGGACGAGGAGATGAAGACATGTTTTCTGTTGTAGTGGCAGTGGCAGTGGGGAGGACAGAGATGAAGGACGAGGAGATGAAGACATGTTGTCCGCAGAACCCGTCCCTCGTAGTCCCATCCGGGTGGCCCAGTGCACTGCCAAGCGACGCTCTCGCACTATCAGTTCGTCTTCCTCCGCCACACAAGCCAGGGTTGTGAGGTCAGGGTCAAGGACAATCTACACAGCAGGTCGGCCACCATGGTATGACTCACGTGGGCAGCTTCGAGAACCATTTGTCATTGGTGAGTTGTAATACTAGTTTCATCTTCAATTTATACACGTCTATATATACAGCATCACTTACTTCTGATGTCTATTAAAGGTTGAAATAAAAAATACTAATTACTTGTTTTAGCCTTTCAGATTCAATATGTTTCTGCTAGATTTGACATACTCATTCAGTCCCATCCTATCTGATTACACAGCCAAGATTAACCTGTAGTTATCTGATTGATGTGTTTAGGATATTTGACATTATAATCAAGTTAGTTATTGCTGTGTGTTCAGGAATCTCGGGCGGCAGTGCATCCGGCAAGACAACGGTGGCAAAACGAATCATAGAGACTCTCAATGTGCAGTGGGTTAGTCTGCTCAGTATGGACTCTTTCTACAAGGTGGGTGAAGCACAACCATTGTCTGCTCACAGTAAACACATCCTTGGGAATGTGGAGTGAGGGTGCGAAGGCAAGCAAACTATGTGAAAATGCACAATTGAAATACAAGTAGCATATTTGACCTGAAGTGAAGAAATCACACAAAATTTCCTGTCATTATCATCCCAGTTTCATACTATACACTTCAAGCTAATTATACTCATGCGTTATAGTTAAAACTTATTTATAGTATGTGAAAAACTAAAATTATTACAGCACCGTTTTCACAAATATTTATTGTTTTGTCACTGTACATGTCAAGCAGTTAGTACCCGGTGTATCAGTGTATTGAACAAACATTCTTTTGTCACTGTACATGTCAAGCAGTTAGTACCCGGTGTATCAGTGTACTGAACAAACATTCTTTTGTCACTGTACATGTTAAGCAATTAGTACCCGGTGTATCAGTGAACTGAACAAACATTCTTTTGTCTCTGTACATGTCAAGCAGTTAGCACCCGGTGTATCAGTGTACTGAACAAACAATCTTTTGTCACTGTACATGTCAAGCAGTTAGTACCTGGTGTATCAGTGTACTGAACAAACATTCTTTTGTCACTGTACATGTCAAGCAGTTAGTACCTGGTGTATCAGTGTACTGAACAAACATTCTTTTGTCACTGTACATGTCAAGCAGTTAGTACCCGGTGTATCAGTGTACTGAACAAACATTCTTTTGTCACTGTACATGTCAAGCAGTTAGTACCTGGTGTATCGGTGTACTGAACAAACATTCTTTTGTCACTGTACATGTCAAGCAGTTAGTACCCGGTGTATCAGTGTACTGAACAAACATTCTTTTGTCACTGTACATGTCAAGCAGTTAGTACCTGGTGTATCGGTGTACTGAACAAACATTCTTTTGTCACTGTACATGTCAAGCAGTTAGTACCTGGTGTATCGGTGTACTGAACAAACATTCTTTTGTCACTGTACATGTCAAGCAGTTAGTACCTGGTGTATCGGTGTACTGAACAAACATTCTTTTGTCACTGTACATGTCAAGCAGTTAGTACCCGGTGTATCAGTGTACTGAACAAACATTCTTTTGTCACTGTACATGTCAAGCAGTTAGTACCTGGTGTATCGGTGAACTGAACATACATTGTTTTCTTGCATCGTCATCATATTACACATATTTATTTTAATGTCCTGTTCGATAGCCCTGATACTGATCTATCAGTGTATATATTGTATGGTTAAGATTTGATTTGCAACCCCTGATTTTTTATTGTGTTTTTATTATTACCAGGTGCTGAGTGAGAAAGATCATGAACTGGCAGCCAATGCCGAGTACAACTTTGATCATCCTGACGCCTTCGACTTTGACCTGCTCGGAACCACTCTTCAGAGGCTGAAGGAAGGAAAGAATGTGGAAGTTCCAATCTACAACTTCGCAACACACAGACGGGAAAAGCACCAGGTATTCTGACTACTCTGAGAACTCTAATTAGCTAGAGTTGCCAAGTTTTACCTGATCCCAGCTTGGGCTGAAACATGTTTTCTAAACATTACATTTGTATGTGCTATTTGTTGTGTATGAAATAAATGCTTAAAATAAATAAATTTTAACAAGAAGATTCTAATTTACAAGAGTGTATTTTCTTGTGGTTGTCATCGATTCAGTGATGTGATCGAATTTTTAATTTAACACAGATGCACTGATTCATATTGCGCTGTTTGCCGTCTTTGTTGCATCACAAAGCTCTTCTGTATGTCTGCTTCCATTGGCGCTGACCTCATTGTAGGAATGGTGCAACACAAAATGAGGAATTATGTTAATTGTCTGATAACATGTGTGCTGAAAATGCAGATGTGCTTTGTCCTTGGTGACTAATGTGGTGTGTAGCTTTTCATAGAACAACAGAAGTGGATTTATTTATTCAGACTACATCCAATAATAATATGACAAATTATAATATAAAAAGGTGTACAATGAGGATGATGGAGACTCCCACTAAGACTAGAAAAGAAGTTGTTTCCGTGGGAGCCACACATAGTATAATTATAGTTCAGTTTCAGTTGAAAGAAAAAACATGTCTATTATCTAGGACATAAGCAGTAAAATAAAATAAGAAACATCGTCAGTGAACAAACCAAGATAGATTATTTTATTATAAGATGTATGTTAATAGAATGTGGTGCGGTAAGCAGTATTTTATGGTGTTTGGGTGTGGGTGACATCATTGTGGTTGATTGCGTGTATACAAATAGGCAGAACAATTAATGTTTGTCCACGTGTTGTTGTAGTTATGAATGAAATGGTTCTTAGCGTAATTTAAAAAACCATGTAGATTGTGTGTATACAGTTTAGCTTTCACACTAAGGGAAGTGTTGTTAATTGTGTTTGGTAAACTGTATTTAAGACATAGTTTTGCAAATGAATGATTTGTACCGTAAATGTGAATTTTGTGTTGGTTGCGTGAATTGTGACCATGAATCATGGTATTTGTAGCTATTTTCCAACTTAGAAGATGAGCAGGTAATTTGTTATGTATAAATTTATAGTAAAATTTTAATTCTTGAAGGGCTAAAATATAATTTACTTTTAGTAAGTTTAATTTTTTGAATAACGGATCAGTGTGAGGATAAAAATGACTCAAAGTTATTATGCGTATAGCCCTTTCCTGAAGTTGATTAATTCTTTGAGAGTGGTACCCCCATGTTGTTAAACAGTAAGTTATGTGTGGTACTAATAATGTATTATAGTTAATCGTTAATCTTTAAGTTCATAGTTAATCTTTATCATATTTTACCACTGTTTTGTAATGTTTCAGAAAACTATTTATGGTGCAAATGTGGTGATATTTGAAGGCATTTTGGCATTTGCCAGGAAGGAGATGTTACCGGTAAGTTAGTTGTATTTCTTGTTTGGTTATATTCAAGTACACCATGTGTTTGCTGAAACTGCTTTAATTTGTTACTGAGAAATCATTACGAGTCCTGTAGTGTGTGATGCAGGAAAGTGTCCAGGACAGTTATCTTTTTTATAAAACATTCTCTAAATGTAAATATGCTGTATTCACGCCAAAGTCCTTGTGTCATTGCTGTGTATCACTGCTATGACACCAGAATACTGAAAATTATTCTGAGCTAACAACTGTATGTGTAATCATGCAGTTGTCAAGAATCATTAGCTAGAATACTCCTATGTGCAATAAGGTGGTTTTGGGCAAGGAAGTTTGACTGCAATGACTATTGTGAGATGGGACTTTAGGTTTGAGCTTTTTTTATGACATCTTGAAAAATGCTCAAACCTGAACAACAGTCAGTGAAGTCAGATATCCTTGCCCAAAACCACCTTATTGCACAAAGGAGTATTCTAGCTAATGATTCTTGACAGTTGCATGATCAACACATACAGTTGTTAGCTCAGAATAATTTTCAAGGATGTGAAAATCCATCTCACTTGAAACGTTCATTGCCATGGTAATACACAACCAAACGTGCCCATATTTCACACATCATATACCATTCATTTGTAGTCCTTTGGCCGAAGGTCCAAGGGACTATTGCCATCACTCTGCGTCCGCCATCCGCCGTTAGCTGCCGTATCTCAGAAACCGTTCAGCAACTTTTTCTCTAATTTTGCCACTATGCACGAGAAATCTGTATTTGACTGAATCATTTTAAGGGCTCTCTAGGGCCTCCAAGGACACCAAAACTGGTAAAAATGTAACATTTGGCCTATTTAAAAAAAATATTTCAGCAACTTTTTTTCTAATTTTGCAAAGATGTATCTTAGGGTGCTGTCACTATATACAAGAAATCTGTACTTGATTGAACCATTCTAAGGGGCCCCCAAAGTGCAAAAGTTTTACATTATCTAGTGATGTGGTTTTGAGAAGGGCCCTTGAGACCACCCCCAACAGTAGATTTTGTTTAATGTGCCACAAAGTCAGCAGTGTGACTAAACTCTGCTGCCTAGTGCTACTGTTCCATTGAGACCTTGACTAATCTGTAATTGGTCACAGCACCCAGGCAGAGTAGACACCCCCAACAGTAGATTTTGTTTAATGTGCCACAAAGTCAGCAGTGTGACTAAACTCTGCAGCCTAGTGCTACTGTTCCATTGAGACCTTGACTAATCTTTAATTGGTCACAGCACCCAGGCAGAGTAGACACCCCCAACAGTAGATTTTGTTTAATGTGCCACAAAGTCAGCAGTGTGACTAAACTCTGCAGCCTAGTGCTACTGTTCCATTGAGACCTTGCCTAATCTTTAATTGGTCACTGCGCCCAGGCAGAGTAGACACACTTGACCCCTGTAAGACTGAACAGTTGCCTAACACTTTTTATCTTCAAAACTATTGATTTTTCTATAATTGCAAGTTGTGTTTATTTTGATGTTTAATTATTATAAAATGGTGTGACTGTGGTGTCTATAGGTTAAAGATGTATTGTCTGTAGAAATCTGTAGGTGACAAACATTGAAAATTAATATTCTGGACAACTATAGAGTGAAATATCCTACACTTTATTGATATCAAATGCATTCTACTGTTCTGTTTACGCTTGCCATGCCTTGTGTAGACATGGTACTGTGTAAATCAATTGTATCAATATAGACTAATAATTACAGATTCACAATATAGTTGCCACCTGAAACAACCAAATGTCAACCATTAGAAGAGTTGACTTAGTTCCGCAGGAAGGGATCTGTATTTGATTGAATCATTCTAGTATCATCAACATATAGTAGAACATACATTTTCTACATCATCATCACATCACTAAGGTTGTAAATTTCACCAGCTGCCCTGGCCCTGATTTATACATGATTTAGCATTTTTGTACATGTTGTATACAACTTTCAACACATTACCATTAATACCACATGAAATTATCTTAGACCACAGTGAGGACCGGTCTACTAAATCAGATGCTTTCTTATAATCGATGAAGGCACAATAAAGCCTTTTGCGTCGAGACAAATACAATTCAACCAATACCCCTATCTGAATCAGTGGTAGCTCTGGTTGTGTATCACACCCAGCTGTGGAGCTAAGATTTGCTGCCTGCTATTGTTTGATTGAAACTGTGACTAATGTGTAATTGGTCACTGGCAGTAGCTTGTGTCAACAGACAGCATTAAACCACTAGACCCCTGTTAAACTGGACAGTTGCCTGTAGGTTTTAAACTGTGTCAAACAGTGAGTCTACCTTTTGCTCTCAAATAATCTGTCCTTAGTTTTACACATGAAGACATAATCTGGCATAACTTGATAAGTCTTTGTAGCAGCACATTTGTTCTTCCAGTGTATCATTGCAACATAACATACATATTACATACTGTGTGCCACATTTGAATGTTGTGCATGTAATATTTCCATGCAATCCATTTGCATATATAATGTAAAACTTCAACAGCCGTTTTCTTCATTTTCACTTTTTGATCCCTACCATGTTCAATGCTCCATAACTTTACAAATTTTTGTTGCAGTCATATTTTTTGAAACCGTGTAAAGCACCCTACCAAACCTTTGCAAGGATGTAAGAAAACAATGTTACAATTTTTCCGACTTATCACTCATTTGGTCAGCCGGGGTCACATATAGACGTATTAGTCCAAAGAACTTCAGGGCCATTTGGCCCAATTTTCTAATCAGTGCTCCAAATCTGGTTATGATATGTTCAATATTAAAAGAGATATGGCATATTAGTTATATGGGCGTTTTCGAGTAGTGGCTACCCTTAAGTTTTATGAGAAGTAAAGCACAATAGTGTGCCTAGTTTGAACAGTAACTGGCTAGATCTGTCAGACCAGTTAGTCACATTGTAACTTAGTCTAATTATATTTTTTGTAAATTGCTATTATCACTTATATCGATTATTATTTCTGTGAAATTCTAGGTTGACTTTCTTGTCCTGATGCAATTGGTGCAAATTATATATTTTTTGTTTTGTCTTAAGATGATGGACATGAAGGTATTTTGTGTGTTGTCTTTAGATGATGGACATGAAGGGATTTTGTGTTTTGTTTTAAGATGGTGGACATGAAGGTGTTTATATCATCTTAAGGTGATAGCCATTAAAGTATTTTGTGTTGTCTTTATATGGTGGATGTGAAGGTATTTTGTGTTATCTTAAGATGATGGACATGAAGGTGTTTGTGGATACGGACTCTGACATCCGCCTGGCGCGACGACTCAAGCGTGACATCATGGAGCGGAACCGCGAGATGGTCGGCGTCATTAAACAGTACAACAAGTTTGTGAAGCCAGCATTTGAGCACTACATCCAACCTACCATGGTCTACGCAGACATCATAGTGCCGAGAGGTAAGTGGGGGGGGGGGTTGGGGCTGAATTAGGGTAATGGGTGGATAATAATAATTGGGTGGATAGCGGGGCTGCCTACCATTATTACAGAAGTTCACCTCAGATTACGGAAACTGCCACCGTATTACAAGAATACAGATATTCCTTCAGAAAATGATACACATTAAAGAATTGTAAATCTATAAATAATGCTGCTCAGATGCACTGACGAAACTGTCATAATTAATTTGTTACAATTTATCAACATATTTAGTCCACTACAAGTTCTACAAAGTGTGTAGAATGTGACAACTTTGACTGCCACCAGCTGCTGACTGCTGTGGCACATCATAGCAGTGGCACATGAGCATATTGGCTATTCACAGGCACTGTCTTTCTTGCGGTGAGGCGCTGTAACGAACATTCCTGCCTCTGAAAAATACTGCCGCACCGACCCTTAATGAGAGTAAAATTATTTTATCCGTGTGTCAGTGACAGAAGATATAACGTACACTATGCACACTAATTGAAATGTGTATAGTCCTTTATATATTTGGTTTCATGCTAGTAATGAAACAAAGATACTGTAGGTATAGTTACGCATACGCTACCCAAGTATGCAATCCACATACACCACATTAATTCATATATATTTAATGCATACCATACTTATGTTTTCAAATAATTTAAATTCTAGTAATTATATAATCCATGTGTGCTGTGATCGTGTAATATAATTGGGGTACATTTAGTACACACTGTACACACGTTTTTAAAAGTTTTATTAAATAAATGGGATTGCCATTACGCACCATTGCTGAGCCTCTTTCACTTTATGAACTTAGTAAAGTGCAGCCCAATTACCATATGATATTTACATATTTTATTATAGCTAAGTATGCATGTGTACATTTCTGAATGTCTGCATGGGCATACGGATGTAAGGAAAAGCCCAGTGGAGTCGAGCTCAGCAGTAAACATGCCAAATGGGTACGTGAGAAAATGAATATATTATCATTCTTGCAGAATTATATTCAATTATGTTATACATCTACAAGAACCCATTTATTATTTTTGGCTAAAATATTTTTACTAACTTCAACTATTTTAACACCAGATATGTGTTTTGGTAGTTTGTAGATTATTTGTGCTGAATACAACCAACACATTAGTTGGCTAGCATCAAATTTTATAAATATTTCCACATATATCCTTCTTCCAAATGTCTCGGATGAATAACATTCTAATAATTTTACACCCATCCCATCGCAAATATTCATAATAAAGCTTGAAGACCGTGATTAGATTAATATATTTAGAATAGGACAAAATATTTCTTTACACAACAAACTTCTACTTATGGATATACGCATTAAGGGTCGGTGCGTCAGTATTTTACAGTGACAGGATTTTTCGCTACATTATAATTAAAGAAATTGTACTGGAGACATAATATACCCTTACCCATATATATAGAGTTGAGACAGGTTGCTTTAGGAGATACACATTATATCATATTTTGAATAAAACTACAATAATATATATAGGGCCTACATGATATACTAAAGTTAAACTTAGCAAAAAATGTTATCACAAAGAGAACAAATTACAACAATCCGCAGTCTTCCCTAATACGTTAGCTCGATTAAAGTTAAATTAATGAGTTATTAATTTTGTGTATGTTCTAGAATTTTAGTATATAAATGCAACGGTAATTGTTGTTCCACATTGCACCTATTTGCTTTGTGTTTACAATGTGTTAAGATAACAGTATGACAACATTTACAATTAATGGATTTCACGACTGTCCTAATCAGTAAGAGTCAAAATTTAACGCTAAATAATGTAATCTGGATGAACGTACATATATGCAAAGCTTTGTAAAATTAGTACGTTGCTAATGTAAAACAAGCCCTGACATCTCCCCGCGAAAAACTGTACTTCCGGACATGCGCATTAAGGGTCAGTGCGGCAGTATTTTTCAGTGGCATGATTTTTCGCTGTAGCTCTACGTAAACACTGAGCATGTCTGGCTTTGCTTGCACTTTGACAGCTGTAATTAACACAATGTAACTTATTGGATGTTGCTAAACAAACATCCCAAAGTTCTAACCAATGACCTTAACTGCCGACAAGAGTTACATTGTAGCAACACAATAATTATGTTGAAACAAAGTATATGGGTCGTTCTCTGAAACTGGGCCCCAAAGTGTGACACTGTGGTCCAAAAATAAAACTGCTCTGAAACATCTGAAATGCTTTTTTTTAAAGACACATGGTCATAGAAAGTAGTTCTACAGGGAAAAAGATAAGTCAGGAAAGTATATTGGCAGTAGAAACTTGAAAGTTGTTGGCCATGACGAAATTTGGCCGTGTAACATGGACACAAAATGTTTCTTACAAAAAGCTTGAAGAGAACCGCAGAGTCTATTAAATTTCAAGGATATGTTTTAGTAAACTCTAAAAACGGCATACAAATATTCTGTTACATTGAGGCAGTGTCTAGAAGTCATATTTTGTGCATTATTCACGAACTGGTTCGTAGCGATCAGATTTTTTTTTCTCACACACTTCTATTTTGTCCAACAAGAATGAAGTTTATCAGCATAGTGACAGCGTTATTAGCTACATAAAAGAGCAAAGAATGCCCACAAAAGATTTGAGATGATTACTCATAAATTTTAAAGAACTGCCATCTGTTTATAAATTTGTATCAGCCGTGTAACATGGACACCACATACTAACGTCAGACAACAGGTGACAGACAATACAAATAAAAAACTAACAAATGGTTGCAAAGTGAATGTAATCAAGCTTTGTTTATTTCATAAAGAAAAACAAAACAAAAAAGAAACAAATTAATGCCAGTCATACGGCATTTGACATGGTACAGCATATGACATTTTAGTGAAACACTGTCACAGATTGTTCAATACACCTTGTTCAAAATATGAACGCAACCCAGCGACCAGGTGCAAGAGTGGGAGGGGACACACAAGTCACAGGGTGGTGAGCTGGAAGCCAGGCCTCATCGGCCCAGACAGACATGCCTGAATCTGGACGCTGTTTCAAGTACAGCACCTTTAAGTCCATTGATTCTGGATCAATGTGAAGTATTTTGCCATAAAATGGCACCTTCCTGTACCTCCCCTGTAGCTCCACCTTGATAAAGCTCCCAACCTGAGAGGTATTTCCACAAGGAGGTTCTGGCTGTGTTGGGAGCTGGCTGAGGCAGGTCCACAGGAGAGTGGACTGGCTGAGGCTGGGACGCAGGAGGAGGAGGTGGCCGAGGCTGGGCCACAGGAGGAGGGTCTAGCTGAGGATGGGCCAGAGGAGAGGGGGCTTAACAAAATAGGAGGCCAGAAATGTTGGTGTTGTAAAAAATAAACCTCATGATCTCCTGTCAAAATCATTGATCCCTGTTACATCAGTTACAGCTAAGAAAAACAAGCAAATCAAGTTAGCACAGTTTCCCTTCAATCTCTCAAGACCAAAACGTGCTGGTGTCTCGGTGACGGAGCTGAGAGCACTTTC
Organism: Escarpia spicata; assembly: GCA_963995525.1. Classification (NCBI taxonomy): domain Eukaryota; kingdom Metazoa; phylum Annelida; class Polychaeta; order Sabellida; family Siboglinidae; genus Escarpia; species Escarpia spicata. The sequence continues at coordinate 67,782,902 of OZ023208.1, forward strand.
ACAAGAAGCTGCAATACATGTACTAAAGGATCACAGTGTGTACTGTCTGTGGAGAAAAAAACCTTTAATCCCAATGTCGGTTTCTTATAATAAAAAGCACATCCAGTTAAAAGTAGATTTATTACAAATTTCCCTTCCGAAGTTCAGCTATGTAAGAAAGACGCAAAAAATGCTGGGTCTTTGTTACGTGGGTGAGATAACAATCCAGCAATCAGCTGGAAATTAAGTCCGAAAGTTAAAGCTAAAGAAGACAAGAGTGGAACAGGTTGTTCTCTCAGGAATTTTACCAGTAATAGGAGGAAGGGGGGGCAACATACAGAAACTGTAAGAGGATGGCGATCAATGCACTAGTTGAACAGATGTGTGAAGAAGAGGGCGTGGGATTCGTAGATTTATGGGGGTACTTTGTTGGGAGAGAAGATATGTACATGAGAGATGGCCTCCATCTAAGTGGAAAAGGGGCAGCAGTATTCCCAGAGAATCTGCTGCGATCTGTTGACAGCGAGGCAGGTTGCATCTATTTAAACTAAATTCGCAGGGGGGACTCGCAGAGAAGCTTGAAACTGGAGGCATAGATAAAGACAGCAAAAATAATTCAGCAAAGAACAGTCTGGAAAACTGTTCTGAAGCTGGATATAAATGTGTTTGTTTAAATGCAAGGAGTATAGTAAACAAAAGAAATGAACTAAACATTATGGTAGAAGATATTGACCCTCACATAATAGGTATAACCGAATCATGGGCAACCACCGATATATCAGATGCCGAATTGGGACTGACAGGATATGTAATGTTTAGGAAAGATAGAATAGGAAGAAGGGGAGGTGGAGTTATTTTATATATTAAAGAATCTATCCAGGCTTATGAAATAAAATTAGACAGAGAAGCAGATTGCGTAGAGACTGTTTGGTATAACATAGTTACAGGAAACTCAACGGTAACGATTGGATTAGTTTATCGACGTTCAAACATAAGCATAGAAGAGAATGAAAAAATACAAAACGCTAAAGGAAGTGAGCAAACGGGACTGTGTTATTATGGGGGATTTTAACCATGGGCATATAAAATGAAAATATCTACAGAGTATGGGTAGTGAGGACCACAAGTTTTTAGTTTTAGTACAAGATAGTTTCCTTTCTCAACATGTGCTAGAACCAACCAGGGGAGAGAATGTGTTAGACTTAGTTTTGTCCTCACAGAATGAATTAGTTGACAATGTCAGGATATGTGAGCCACTGGGAAATAGTGATCACAACCAGATATATTTTACCATCAAAGTAAAATCAGAAAGGAATAGTAAAAAGCAGTACAGGAGAAATTTCCACAAAGGAAAATATAAGGACATAAGGAAATATTTTTTGCAAAGATAGACTGGAATAACACACTGAAGAATAAGACAGCAACAGAATGCTGGAATATCTTAAAGAGTGAAATTGAATGCATCATCGTCAAATTTGTTCCCTTAAAAAAACAAGGGAAACGATCCAAAAAGAAACCCTTATCGAAAGAAGCCATTAGAAAAATTAAGTATAAACAAATGATGTGGAAGTCATATAGATGTACTGGAAATGATGAAGACTACAACATTTATAAAGAAGCACTTAATCAAGCCACAGCTGAAATTAGAAATTCAAAGAGAAGCTATGAACATAAATTAGCTTGTAATATAAAACATGACAGCAAGAGTTTTTATGCGTATGTTCGAAGCAAACAGAAAGTTCAGGATAAGGTCGGTCCTCGAGAAGATAGTGCTGGAAATATAATGTCAGAGGGATTCTTAATGGCAGAAGACATGAATGAGTATTTTAGTTCAGTGTTTACCAGAGAAGACACTAGTTCACTGCCAGTACCAGAGGCTAAGTTCAATGGGGCAGAATCAGACTATTTAAGACAGTTAATTGTAACCCCAGAAATGGTAGCTAAGGAAATTAGGGCTATGAAGGATAATAAATCACCTGGAGTGAATGGTATTCCACCCAAACTACTATTGGAAATTGTAGAACAAATTAGCATACCGCTTGCAACAGTTTTCAACTTATCCTTAGAAGAGGGAGTGGTTCCTTTAGAATGGAAAGAAGCAAACATTATACCGTTATTTAAAAAAGGTTCGAGAAACAAGTCAAATAATTATAGACCAGTTAGTTTAACATCGGTGATTTGTAAATTATTAGAAAGACTGATTAAAGATCACATGGTGGATTTTCTTGTTAAACATAACTTGATAAACCCAAAGCGAGGTCATGCTTAACAAATATGTTATGTTTTTTGGAAGATATCACTAAGTGGGTAGATGAGGGATCACCAGTAGATATCATCTACTTAGATTTTCAAAAAGCTTTCAACAAAGTGCCACATCAAAGATTACTGCTTAAACTAAAGGCCCATGGCATAGGAAATGATATAATTAACTGGATAGAAAAATGGCTGATTGACAGAAGAAAACGGGTAGTTGTTGATGGGGAGGCTTCAAACTGGAAATCAGTTTTGAGTGGGGTTCCACAGGGATCGGTACTGGGACCTATATTATTCTTAATATATATAAACGATTTGGATGATGATATAGCTAGCAAGGTATTGAAATTTGCAGATGATACAAAAGTGTTTAGAAGGATTAAAAGTGATGGAGATAGACAACATTTACAAGGTGATCTTGACAGGTTGATCAAATGGTCTGAAAAGTGGCAAATGTTGTTCAATTTTGGGAAATGTAAATGCCTTCACACAGGACATGGGAACGAATATGTAGAGTATACAATGGGGGGAACTGTACTAAGTACTACTGTAAAAGAAAAAGATCAGATAGAAGTGTTCAAAATATTGAATGGTTATGAAAATATTGATAGAAATATGTTTTTTTTTCAGTTAAGAAAGATAGAAAGACTAGAGGACATGAAGTTACATTAGTAAAGGAGCAGTGTAGATTAGACGTAAGAAAGTTCTAATTTTCCCAAAGGACTGAATGAATGGAACAGATTATCTGATGATTGTGTGGGTGCTAGTAGTGTGAATATGTTTTAAAATAAAATTGACACATACCTCAGAAGGGCTGGATATATGTAGATAAAAGGGTTGGATTCTCGATAAGCCAAAGGGCTTCCTTGTCCACCTGCCATCTAGAGATTATTCTGTAGATGGCAATCTTGTTAAATCTTGTTAAAGTTCAATAGATCAGCCCTGGTCAGCTTACACGAAAAGGTAATCTGAATAAGAAACAAGTTTTGTTCGATTGAGTCGGTAAAAGAAGAACTGCGATCAAAAACAGGGATTGACCTCGAAAATCAGCTTCGTAACCAAGACGCAAGAAAAATCTGCTTCCGCATGACGTGGAAAACCAACACACTGCAGGAAGAGCGTAGTCTTCTATTTACATGTTTTCATGAAGACATTTTCGAAGAAAAAACACAATTTCGGACAACTGCAACTATTTAAGGTATACAGTTCCTATCTGGTCTGGAATGGACTATAAAAAGCACAATGTTCTCACTGTAAGATCAACCTCGTCACAAAGACACTAGTCATGGCGAATGAGTCGGCTTCCTCGTTACGCAGCAAATGGCGACGGCTATGGACAAACATATCTAACTAAAACCTTTCGTTGGGGGCTTCATGCTTCTTAAAAACTCGCACCAATCAATTAACTACACAATAACTAAATATTTCTAGGAATTAAATCAGAATAGCTGGTGTCAAACAGTTTTGATTGTCGCAAGTGTGGTCCTTGCCGACAACGGCCTAACTGGCAGTCCTCAGATCATTTAAACAAAAGTGTGCAACGATAATTAGTTCGTTGACAAAGTACTGTAAAGCGAAGACAATTTCATAACAATCATTTAGAAACAAGAAAATACAAGAAAATTTCCATAAATCTGCATCAAAACATGCCTTTGAGCAGTTTGCTCTCGCTGGCATCAGCCGCGTAACTTTCGCGTGCGAATAGACACCACACACAAAAATTGCTCCACAAAGGCAACCCCACAGCATCATCCGAAAGAATGTGTACTGATATTCTTCCGCAAGTACAGGCGACCTTCTTCTACTAAAAACGTAGTCCTTACTCGCTTCAAATATGCACATCTTTTGTCACTTCTGATTGGCATGTAACGCTCAAAAACGGACACGGTTCCGGAGTGGCAACTTCAAAATTTTATTTGAACGGTTAAAACAAACTTCTATAGCCATCCTTCTGAAAACATGTTGACTACATGTGTGCTTGTTATGCTCGTGCTGATAGCGTCAGTCCAGTGTATTCATACACCAAGTTACACACCGAGGGAAAGAGTGTGTGTGTCCGGATGCAAAGCGTTACGTAGCTGATCTTGATCAAAACATTGCAATATCTACACGAAATATTGCTCAGCAAAGATTATCGAGCAGCTTGTTTGGTAGATATTGGTATAAAGATGCTTTAAAAGGCACAATCGAGTGTTTCAGTCCACAGTCTTGTCCTTGAATGCACATATCCCCAACATGCCTATTTTCATGTCACAAATCGGCACGCCATTTTCAATCCAATGTCCACACAAAAATGCAATATAACAACACAAAAAGGCATCATTTTTATTTCATGATATTTCTGTTGTCTCTCATATCAATTTCAATCATTGAGGGTGCAAAACATGTAAAATACACAAGGTAGTTTTGTTACGTGTATCACAAGACGTGGCCCACCGTGGAGTGCAGTTTCAGAGAACGACCCATATCTACTTTTGATGATTAAATTAGTAACTTCCTGGATTACCAGGCACCTACATCTACTTCAGAGAAAGCTTTGATTGGCAACTTTGATTGGTCATTACACAATTGTTTTTGTCAGGCAGGCAGCCCTGGGATAGTAACAATGTTACGTAATTAATACAACTGATTATGTAATGATGCACATTTAAAGTAAATTGTAAACAAAGTACTAAGCAGGTGCCATGAGATAAAGGGGGTGCTGATTTGTATCTAATTTAGTAGTTCAAATTATTTGAATGTGGAGATAAAAAAATAGTATTGTGTTAGTTAACATGAGTTAGATAATAAGAGAATGTACGAAGCTACCATGTTGTCCTTTCAAATAGGCTCAACTCTGGCGTCAGTGGTGGCATGTTGGTGTGGTGTTATCTTAATGTGGGTTTAAAGAGATCCTTGTGTGTTGAGGTGGTGAGAATGAGATCGCTGTCAACCTGATTGTGAACCATGTTCACCAGCAACTCCTGCAGGTGAGCACAGCTTAGGGAATACAATTGTTCACATTCACCTGTTCATACAAAGGATACTAATTCATAGACCTCCTCCCCCTGAATAAATACTTTATATAATGTCGATATTTCTCCAGATTGAAAATCTTATGTAGATATTTAAAGATGTTATGACATGTTGGTGGCATTTATTTAGGTTATTTCCTGCTTAGTATAGTGTAGAATCATTAATGATCAAGTTTTAATAATTGTGAAATGGTTTTTACAGTGTTCTGAGGCCTTTTACTTGAGAATATTACTTGCATGAAATCCTAGTCTGCTCATAATATGAGATATATACTGAGTAAAACATGAACAAAAATTTGGTTTTACCCATATGACATTCCACACTGCCCGCGTGAATGGGACCTTTAAGGCCAGACACCCCAGGTGAAATAGTGTTTTTTGACCAAAAATACTGAAAATGGTTTTCTGCCAGATTATTATGCCTTTGTATGCATACTATCAATAAAGTTCACTTCTGTGACAATTACGTACCTCTAAGTGAGTTTTAATCATGGATCAAGCATGTCGATATCATGGAATGAAATCCATTATGCAATCTTTGACAGCCATTTTCTCAAAAACATTTTTCATCAAATTTATGCATTTGGAAACGGGATATCTCTGGTAATAATTATGCTATATAAATAATGTTTTCAGTGTTGCATTCAGCATAGTCTACTGTATGCAATGATCAGACACTTTTTTTAACTCTGAATAGTTTGAAAGATATAGCCATATTTGTTGCCACAAAACAAGATTTTTTTCATATTTTACCAAAAAATTATTTAAAAAATTAAAACAACATTTCAAAAAATGCTCTGATCATTTCACAATAGAATCTATAGAGAACATGGATTTGCAAGAATTATAAGTATATATGGGTTCAATAAAAAATGGCAGTGTTTCCAAATTTGCTAATATTGCTGAAAATGGCAGCCATTTTGTTTGTTACCATGGAAATGGGGGGTCTGGCTGAAAAAAGTTCAATAAATTTTATTCAGTAAGACTCATTTCATGCAATGGGCAGAAAAAATTGAACTGTTTGCACATATTAAAAAATAATCTTATCTACCTGCCGTGTCTGGCCTTAATGTCCTTACAACCCTGGGTGCTGGTGGTTGCAGCGCGGCTTCCAGTTCCGCTCAAAGCTGAATGAGTCGGCCCACGAGGGTCAACCTCTACCTGACACACTCCACCTGCTGCCCACAACACACCAGATCAAAGGACTACACACCTTTGTTAGGTGAGTTCACACTCACAACACACTACACCTCACACATACCAGATCAAAGGACTACACACCTTTGTTAGGTGAGTTCACACTCTAACACACTACACCTCCCCACAACACACCAGATCAAAGGACTACACACCTTTGTTAGGTGAGTTCACACTACACCTGCTCCCCACAACACACCAGATCAAAGGACTACACACCTTTGTTAGGTGAGTTCACACTCACAACACATGACACCTGCTCCCCACAACACACCAGATCAAAGGACTACACACCTTTGTTAGGTGAGTTCACACTCACAACACACTACACCTGCTCCCCACAACACACCAAATCAAAGGACTACACACCTTTGTTAGGTGAGTTCACCCTACACCTGCTCCCCACAACACACCAGATCAAAGGACTACACACCTTTGTTATGTGAGTTCACACTCACAACACACTACACCTGCTCCCCACAACACACCAAATCAAAGGACTACACACCTTTGTTAGGTGAGTTCACCCTACACCTGCTCCCCACAACACACCAGATCAAAGGACTACACACCTTTGTTAGGTGAGTTCACACTCACAACACACTACACCTGCTCCCCACAACACACCATATCAAAGGACTACACACCTTTGTTAGGTGAGTTCACACTCACAACCCACTACACCTCCCCACAACACACTAGATCAAAGGACTACACACCTTTGTTAGGTGAGTTCACACTACACCTGCTCCCCACAACACACCAGATCAAAGGACTACACACCTTTGTTAGGTGAGTTCACACTCACAACACACTACACCTGCTCCCCACAACACACCAAATCAAAGGACTACACACCTTTGTTAGGTGAGTTCACCCTACACCTGCTCCCCACAACACACCAGATAAAAGGACTACACACCTTTGTTAGGTGAGTTCACACTCGCAACACACTACACCTCACAACATACCAGATCAAAGGACTACACACCTTTGTTAGGTGAGTTCACACCCCAACACACTACACCTCCCCACAACACCAGATCAAAGGACTACACACCTTTGTTAGGTAAGTTCACACTCACAACACACTACACACACAACATATCAGATCAAATGACTACACATCTTTGTTAGGTGAGTTCAGACTACACCTGCTCCAGATCAAAGGACTACTACACATCTTTGTTAGGTGAGTTCAGACTACACCTGCTCCCCACAACACACCTGCTCCCCACAACACACCAGATCAAAGAACTACACACCTTTGTTAGGTGAGGTCACACTTGGGGCAGTTAACTTATGATACAATTTATTTATTGGTGGTTTCAGGTTTTGCTGCTGTAAAACATGGAGTGTATTGGAGAAATGTAGCTTCAACCCTGTGCTCTAGTTCGAGCAAAGAGGAAGAATGAAAGAATTACATAAACATGTAATTTGTTTATATAAATGTCTTATTTTGAATACAGTGGAAACAAAAATGTAGTGCAGTTTGAAAGTGAGTTGTTCTTACAGAGCACCATATTCACACAGCTAATAGCAATACAGTTGCCTGTGACACGATGCATTCACATGCTAGTTCAAGTTCTGTCCAATGCCACGTTCACATGGCCATTACTTTTTTGTACTTCAACATAAGCTTACTTTGAAAACATTAAAAAAGTGTAATAGTTATTGGAAACAGACAGTATTTTTCACAATAATTAACTTGATAATATGGTAACATATCCCCTGAAAATGCATGGAGCGGCGTGGTGCAGTGCTTAGAGCTTCAGACTCTCGACCGAGACAATCCGGGTTCGAATCCTGTGCTGCAGTGTTCAACCTTGGGCAAGTTTTTCATTCTACATTGCTCCAGTTTGCTCAGCTGTATGGATGCTGGGTACAGACAGTGATGGATACTTGTGTACGAATAGTCTTTGCACATTAATTGCAGCATGGCTGAATGCTTCCCAGATAAGTCGAGATCGTGTTCGATTGAACAGGTCTGCCAGGAAGTGAAGTGTAAAGCGCTTTGTGCAGACCTGAGTATACTAAAACACAAAATAATGCTTTTTTAAGTTGTTGGAAGTTTTTGCAGAAGTTAGACTGCGCTGCTGTTTCCAGAGACAAGACGATTTCCCGAGACGAGTTCATCTTCTATTCAAAGAGACTGATGCGGCTCCTCATTGAGTTTGCCCTGTCCCTGCTTCCTTTCAAGGTGAGTGGGGAGTGACCCTGTGGTCCAAGTGACTCTGTACAGGAAGGTGAGTGGGGAGTGACCCTGTGGTCCAAGTGACTCTGTACAGGAAGGTGAGTGGGGAGTGACCCTGTGGTCCAAGTGACACTGTACAGGAAGGTGAGTGGGGAGTGACCCTGTGGTCCAAGTGACTCTGTACAGGAAGGTGAGTGGGGAGTGACCCTGTGGTCCAAGTGACACTGTACAGGAAGGTGAGTGGGGAGTGACCCTGTGGTCCAAGTGACTCTGTACAGGAAGGTGAGTGGGGAGTGACCCTGTGGTCCAAGTGACACTGTACAGGAAGGTGAGTGTGGAGTGACCCTGTGGTCAAAGTGACTCTGTACAGGAAGGTGAGTGGGGAGTGACCCTGTGGTCCAAGTGACTCTGTACAGGAAGGTGAGTGGGGAGTGACCCTGTGGTCCAAGTGACTCTGTACAGGAAGGTGAGTGGGGAGTGACCCTGTGGTCCAAGTGACTCTGTACAGGAAGGTGAGTGGGGAGTGACCCTGTGGTCCAAGTGACTCTGTACAGGAAGGTGAGTGGGGAGTGACCCTGTGGTCCAAGTGACACTGTACAGGAAGGTGAGTGTGGAGTGACCCTGTGGTCCAAGTGGCTCTGTACAGGAAGGTGAGTGGGGAGTGACCCTGAGGTCCAAGTGACTCTGTACAGGAAGGTGAGTGGGGAGTGACCCTGTGGTCCAAGTGACTCTGTACAGGAAGTGGTACATCTATTGTTGTTTGTGATGAGGGTAACAGATGGAGGTCTAGCAAGAAGTGTCAACCGGGATTTCTCTCCTGGTTGAATTCTTTTGTAGTTGTTAAGATATATTTACTTTATTCTTGTGCATTTGCTGATGAACTTTCTATGCAAGGTGTTGGTTTGGCAATGTGTTTGGGTTTTAAATAAGCACATTTCGTTTTTAACCTCAAAATTGTAGTTAGACAGAATAATTTTACTCAAAAGCGGTACATTGATAGATAATTTGTCCTTAATTTGCATTTCTAAGTAAATGGTGATAATACCTCACGTAATCCTGCCTTCCAAATAATATACGTTGTTAGATGAATTCATTCACCATTGATCATACAGGAGATTGTTATTAGTCAGATTCAAACTTGTTCATATTTTCAGTGCAAATCAGTAGTTTGTGAGTAAGGTAACAAAGTCGAGCAACACATCACTTAACTAGATATGCCAAAGTAATCTTTAATAAAACAAATGATTTTTCTGTTTTGTCTCCTGTTCATGTCCAATTATAATCACTGCTACATGTTTAAGGGTCACTGGTCCTGAACATCAGTTACTGTTACTTATTTAACTCTACTGCACAAGGCGCCCAGAACTATCCAACCCCTCCAAAGTGCAACCGTTCCAAAACCGCCCGCTAAACTCGTGGCTGCTATGCCTTTTGTTTACTTCGTTTAGATACTTTTACATTAACCATCCAGTTGAAACTGGTGACATAGGTTTTTGCCATCTTGAAAAAGAAGTTTGTGAATAAAGAGTTTATTTTGAAAGAAGTTGAATTGCGTTTGTCAAAATGGATTCCAACATCGCGCAGCATTTGGCAGTTTTGATTAAGGTTGTTCCCCGATAATTTTGAGTCGGATGTCGATGTCTGCAACATCATTAATGTTGACAATGAACATGGATACCATATTATCATCTAACTACGCTGTTTATGCAACTTTTCAATGCAGAGATATGAAGTAGATGTCCCATCGGCGGCATCTTCATTTTGCCGATATATAGTCATCTTGTTGATCACACACCTCCGTACCTCGCTTGATTAGTTTATTATAGCGGTATTTTGTTAGTATTATCCCATTGCTACTGTTAAGTTAGTATTATCCCATTGCTATTGTTAAGTTAGTATTATCCCACTGCTACTGTTAAGTTAGTATTATCCCATTGCTACTGTTAAATTAGTATTATCACATTGCTACTGTTAAGTTAGTATTATCCCATTGTTATTGTTAAGTTAGTATTATCACATTGCTACTGTTAAGTTAGTATTATCACATTGCTATTGTTAAGTTAGTATCCCATTGCTATTGTTAAGTTAGTATTATCCCACTGCTACTGTTAAGTTAGTATTATCCCATTGCTGCTGTTAAGTTAGTATTATCACATTGCTGCTGTTAAGTTAATATTATCACATTGCTACTGTTAAGTTAGTATTATCACATTGCTACTGTTAAATTAGTATTATCACATTGCTACTGTTAAGTTAGTATTATCCTATTGTTAAGTTAGTATTATCACATTGCTTCTGTTAAGTTAGTATTATGCCATTGCTACTGTTAAGTTAGTATTATCACATTGCTACTGTTAAGTTAGTATTATCACATTGCTATTGTTAAGTTAGTATTATCACATTGCTTCTGTTAAGTTAGTATTATGCCATTGCTACTGTTAAGTTAGTATTATCACATTGCTACTGTTAAGTTAGTATTATCACATTGCTACTGTTAAGTTAGTATTATCACATTGCTATTGTTTAGTTAGTATTATCACATTGCTTCTGTTAAGTTAGTATTATGCCATTGCTTCTGTTAAGTTAGTATTATGCCATTGCTACTGTTAAGTTAGTATTATCACATTGCTACTGTCAGGGGAATACATACTTGTGAAAGAGTTGCTATCTTTCATAATTTTGAGTGTTAATTTTTTACTGGAACAGAACATTCCAGTCAGTAATATGATAGGTAGACCGTAGCCATTTTATAAATTTAAAATGTTATGTTTTCACAGTTGTTGATGTCGTCGACAAAATTAATTGTAATTCGAAAACTAACCATCAGAATTGGATAAATGTTTGATTAGGACAAAATTAACACACATGGCTACATTTGCTTCTGTGGAGAACTTATGATAGATGCTGTGTTTTTTTGTGTATAGCATGGTGGAAATTTACATGTTATTTTATCTTTGTAAGTTTTGAACTTTGGTTCATGATCTGAAATGTAATTGTTTCCAACAATTTCATGTGATTTTGTGCATTGGTTGTCAAGATATTCTAATCTTAATGCAAGCAACACACAATACAATTCACGATTGGCTGCCATCTTCAAATCGTCTGCCCACAGCAGGGTGTAAAATAAGGAGGTTGTCTACCCAGGAAAGAGTTAAACCACCATCAGCCCCCCGTGATTACAGGTTGTTGACTTGTCTGATGCTGGTGTTGAGTTGTTTTCTATGTTGTAGAATGTGTCGGTGGAGACGCCACAGGGAGTCAGCTACAACGGCAAGCGACTTGACGCACGCAAGGTACGCAGTAACCTTGCTCAAGTTGTCAAAACACTTATTGAAAAAAAAAGATTTTTTATTTGACCCAGACATTAAAAATAATACATACAATACATCCATGTAAAAATTAAATAATACAAATATATAACCTTATGGTAAACATGGTATAATGTATGATAAATAACGAAAAGTAGGGTCAGGAGGCTCCTCTAAGACTGTGGTAGTCGCTATCGAGGAGCCACCTTTTGTAATAAAACTTTAACTGAATCAATACATCACCTAATCAAATTCTTCCAGAAGAAAAAAACCAATATGTATGCATGTGTGTAGTGTGAGCATGTGTGTAGTGTAAGCATGTGTGTAGTGTGAGCATGTGTGTATTGTGAGCATGTGTGTAGTGTAAGCAAGCTTACATGATTATTGAGTTTGTCGTTTAGGCACTGTTTTGTTGACAAGTTGACAGGTGGTTGTCGGTTCTTAATTTTGCATACATATATAGCAATTTTGCCTAGTGCATGTTACTTGATAGTTTTGTAAAAAAGTTTAACATACTTGGCAAATCCTTGTGAACTGTGTGTACTAAGCTTTTCTTTGACAATATCAGGAATGGTATTTAATAAATGTGGCAAATTATGCCCAAGACATTTCTTAGCAAATTCATGTTTAATTTTATAAGTGTATATTTTATTTTTGACTCTTGTATAATGATTATGTACCTCATAGTTAAACATTATCCTCCAGTTTTGTAAATAAACTGGTAAGTCATTATGTAAATATTTATATTAAAATTTTAATTGTTGTAATTTAAGAATGTCATCTACTTTTAGCAAGTTGAGTTTTTTGTGAAGTGGTTCTGTGTGGGAAGTATAATTACTTAAGGTAATAATTCTCAGGGCTTTTTTTGAAGTTTTATTATTCTGTTTGATTGAAAGCCCCACACCATTATGCAATAATTAATGTGTGGCACTATTAAAGAATTATATAATATTATTTTAATATGAAGAAGTAACACATGTTTCAATTTATTTAAAATGCCAATTTTTTTAGAACAAGCATTTGATATTTTTTCAGTGTGCTTTTTCCAGTTTAGATTTGTATTTATAATTAAACCCAAAAAATTAAATTCTTTGACTTGTTCAATATTTACATTGTCTATCTTCAGAGTAAGTGTCTGTATATTTTACTTTGCCTTTTGAAATGTCATGTATTTCGATTTTGCTATGTTTAGCGATAATTTATTTATTTTGAGCCATTCATTTATTTTTTAAAGTTCTTCATTTATTAAAGATTCAAAATTTTCGTCATGTATGTTATCGCTGAAAGTGTTTAGTGTACTTGATAGAGTTGTATCATCAGCATACATTATGAAATTAAAAATGTTACTGGCTTGTGCAAAATCATTGATATATATGATGAATAACAGGGGTCCTAAGATTGAACCTTGTGGTACACCTGTTTTTATTGATAACATATTTGATTTTGTATTGTCAATTTCCGTATATTGTTTACGATTTGTTAGGTAATTGCTGAATATGTTCAGATTTGTTCCATGTATACCATAATATTTCAATTTGTCAATTAAAATTAAATGGTCAATGGTATCAAAGGCTTTGGAAAGATCTAGGTAAATATTAATGGGTATTTCATCCTTATCCAGTTTGGTTATTATTCTATCTATTAATTCTAGTGCTGCGTATTCAGTGAAATGTTTACGTCGGAATCCATACTGATGGTCAAAAGAAAGCTTAGAGTCTTTTAAATAAGATGATAATTGGTCAAAAAAAATTTTTTCAAGTACTTTTGAAATAGCTGGTAGAAGAGATATGGGTCTATAATTATTGAATACTGCTGGCTCACCTTTTTTATAAATGGGAATTACCTTAGCAATTTTTAGTTTATCAGGGAATATTCCTGTGGTTAATACTTGATTTGTTATTAAAGTTAAAGATTTGGTTAATGCAGGTTCAAGCATTTTTAGCAGTTTGGTAGAGAGACCATCACACCCACAGCTACTTTTGTTGGGTAGATTAATTATTGTTTTCTTTATGGTATCTTCTTCAACATATTTAAATGTAAAATTACAGTTTACTATTTTATTTAGATAATATGAATGATCATGAATGCCTTTGTATTTAATATCATTAGCCAGATTACTACCTATATTGGTAAATAATGTATTGAAGTTATTTGCAATTTCTAATTTGTCTGCCACAATTGAATCGGATTCTTTAAAATATTTTGGAAATGATTTATTAATTTTATGTTTAGACAGGATTTCATTTATAGTTTTCCAAGTGTTTTTTATATCAAATTTAAATTGATTAAAACATTTGTCAAAATATGAATGCTTTGCTTTGTGAAAACTTCTTTTCAAAATACTATTGTATGTTTTTAGATTAATCAATAAAACGCCATATTCAAAAGATTCAGGGTTTGTGATTTTTAATTGATTGTAAAGTTTGTCTCTGTATCGTATTGAGGTTAGCAAGCCTTGAGTTATCCATGTAGATTTTTTATGTTTATATTTATGTAGATTATTGAATGTTGTATTCACATCGATTAAAAAATATAAGTTAGATATTCTACCTTTTAGGTAGTGGGGAGCGGTGGTCACGCGGTAGAGCACTAGGCTGTCAATCGCGGGGACAGTGGTTCGAATCCACCTGCCGCTGTTTTGGGCAGTTTCATTCACCTCATGTTGCCTGTGTCTTTCAGAAGAGACACTTGAAGCTGTTGGTCTCATCTGTCTGGTCTCTGTGCCAGGGGAAGTAAAAGTTCCCACACAGGGGGTAAATGTGTAACCTGTCGTGGACTCGCAGAGTGATGGTCTCTCTAACCCACTAGATCTTGCTCCCTGCGGCCGTAGTTGCTTCCCAGTCAGGCGTGAGAGAGACTGAGCAGTAGTGTGTCCTCTAACACTGGACCCACTGGGTCCTGTGTGTATCAACATACATACACTACCACTGGACCCACTGGGTCCTGTGTGTATCAACATACATACACTACCACTGGACCCACTGGGGCCTGTGTGAATCTACATACATACACTACCACTGGACCCACTGGGTCCTGTGTGTATCAACATACATACACTACCACTGGACCCACTGGGTCCTGTGTGTATCAACATACATACACTACCACTGGACCCACTGGGGCCTGTGTGAATCTACATACATACACTACCACTGGACCCACTGGGTCCTGTGTGTATCAACATACATACACTACCACTGGACCCACTGGGGCCTGTGTGAATCTACATACATACACTACCACTGGACCCACTGGGTCCTGTGTGTATCAACATACATACACTACCACTGGACCCACTGGGGCCTGTGTGAATCTACATACATACACTACCACTGGACCCACTGGGTCCTGTGTGTATCAACATACATACACTACCACTGGACCCACTGGGTCCTGTGTGTATCAACATACATACACTACCACTGGACCCACTGGGGCCTGTGTGAATCTACATACATACACTACCACTGGACCCACTGGGTCCTGTGTGTATCAACATACATACACTACCACTGGACCCACTGGGTCCTGTGTGTATCAACATACATACACTACCACTGGACCCACTGGGGCCTGTGTGAATCTACATACATACACTACCACTGGACCCACTGGGTCCTGTGTGTATCAACATACATACACTACCACTGGGTCCTGTGTGTATCTACATACATACACTACCACTGGGTCCTGTGTGTATCTACATACATACACTACCACTGGACCCACTGGGTCCCGTGTGAATCTACATACATACATTACCACTGGACCCACTGGGTCCCGTGTGTATCAACATACATACACTACCACTGGACCCACTGGGTCCCGTGTGTATCAACATACATACAGCACCACTGGACCCACTGGGTCCCGTGTGTATCAACATACATACAGCACCACTGGGTCCTGTGTGTATCAACATACATACAGCACCACTGGACCCACTGGGTCCTGTGTGTACCAACATACATACAGCACCACTGGGTCCTGTGTGTATCAACATACATACACTACCACTGGGTCCTGTGTGTATCAACATACATACACTACCACTGGGTCCTGTGTGTATCAACATGCATACACTACCACTGGACCCACTGGGTCCTGTGTGAATCTACATGCATACACTACCACTGGACCCACTGGGTCCTGTGTGAATCTACATGCATACACTACCACTGGACCCACTGGGTCCTGTGTGTATCGACATGCATACACTACCACTGGACCCACTGGGTCCTGCGTGAATCTACATGCATACACTACCACTGGACCCACTGGGTCCTGCGTGTATCGACATGCATACACTACCACTGGACCCACTGGGTCCTGCGTGTATCGACATACATACACTACCAGTGGACCCACTGGGTCCTGCGTGTATCGACATACATACACTACCAGTGGACCCACTGGGTCCTGCGTGTATCAACATACATACACTACCACTGGGTCCTGTGTGTATCAACATACATACACTACCACTGGGTCCTGTGTGTATCAACATGCATATACTACCACTGGACCCACTGGGTCCTGTGTGAATCTACATGCATACACTACCACTGGACCCACTGGGTCCTGCGTGTATCAACATGTATACACTACCACTGGGTCCTGTGTGTATCAACATGCATACACTACCACTGGACCCACTGGGTCCTGTGTGTATCTACATGCATACACTACCACTGGACCCACTGGGTCCTGTGTGTATCGACATGCATACACTACGACTGGACCCACTGGGTCCTGTGTGTATCGACATGCATACACTACGACTGGACCCACTGGGTCCTGTGTGAATCTACATGCATACACTACCACTGGACCCACTGGGTCCTGTGTGAATCTACATGCATACACTACCACTGGACCCACTGGGTCCTGCGTGAATCTACATGCATACACTACCACTGGACCCACTGGGTCCTGTGTGTATCAACATACATACACTACCACTGGGTCCTGTGTGTATCTACATACATACACTACCACTGGGTCCTGTGTGTATCTACATACATACACTACCACTGGACCCACTGGGTCCCGTGTGAATCTACATACATACATTACCACTGGACCCACTGGGTCCCGTGTGTATCAACATACATACACTACCACTGGACCCACTGGGTCCCGTGTGTATCAACATACATACAGCACCACTGGACCCACTGGGTCCCGTGTGTATCGACATGCATACACTACCACTGGACCCACTGGGTCCTGCGTGAATCTACATGCATACACTACCACTGGACCCACTGGGTCCTGCGTGTATCGACATGCATACACTACCACTGGACCCACTGGGTCCTGCGTGTATCGACATACATACACTACCAGTGGACCCACTGGGTCCTGCGTGTATCGACATACATACACTACCAGTGGACCCACTGGGTCCTGCGTGTATCAACATACATACACTACCACTGGGTCCTGTGTGTATCAACATACATACACTACCACTGGGTCCTGTGTGTATCAACATGCATATACTACCACTGGACCCACTGGGTCCTGTGTGAATCTACATGCATACACTACCACTGGACCCACTGGGTCCTGCGTGTATCAACATGTATACACTACCACTGGGTCCTGTGTGTATCAACATGCATACACTACCACTGGACCCACTGGGTCCTGTGTGTATCTACATGCATACACTACCACTGGACCCACTGGGTCCTGTGTGTATCGACATGCATACACTACGACTGGACCCACTGGGTCCTGTGTGTATCGACATGCATACACTACGACTGGACCCACTGGGTCCTGTGTGAATCTACATGCATACACTACCACTGGACCCACTGGGTCCTGTGTGAATCTACATGCATACACTACCACTGGACCCACTGGGTCCTGCGTGAATCTACATGCATACACTACCACTGGACCCACTGGGTCCTGTGTGTATCAACATACATACACTACCACTGGGTCCTGTGTGTATCTACATACATACACTACCACTGGGTCCTGTGTGTATCTACATACATACACTACCACTGGACCCACTGGGTCCCGTGTGAATCTACATACATACATTACCACTGGACCCACTGGGTCCCGTGTGTATCAACATACATACACTACCACTGGACCCACTGGGTCCCGTGTGTATCAACATACATACAGCACCACTGGACCCACTGGGTCCCGTGTGTATCAACATACATACAGCACCACTGGACCCACTGGGTCCCGTGTGTATCAACATACATACAGCACCACTGGGTCCTGTGTGTATCAACATACATACACTACCACTGGACCCACTGGGTCCTGCGTGTATCAACATACATACACTACCACTGGACCCACTGGGTCCTGCATGTATCAACATACATACACTACCACTGGACCCACTGGGTCCTGCGTGTATCAACATACATACACTACCACTGGACCCACTGGGTCCTGCATGTATCAACATACATACACTACCACTGGGTCCTGTGTGTATCAACATACATACACTACCACTGGACCCACTGGATCCTGTGTGAATCTACATACATACACTACCACTGGACCCACTGGGTCCTGCATGTATCAACATACATACACTACCACTGGGTCCTGTGTGTATCAACATACATACACTACCACTGGACCCACTGGGTCCTGTGTGTATCAACATACATACACTACCACTGGACCCACTGGGTCCTGTGTGTATCAACATACATACAGTACCACTGGACCCACTGGGTCCTGTGTGTATCAACATACATACACTACCACTGGACCCACTGGGTCCTGTGTGTATCAACATGCATACACTACCACTGGACCCACTGGGTCCTGTGTGAATCTACATACATACACTACCACTGGACCCACTGGGTCCTGTGTGTATCAACATACATACACTACCACTGGACCCACTGGGTCCTGTGTGTATCAACATACATACACTACCACTGGACCCACTGGGTCCTGTGTATATCAACATACATACACTACCACTGGACCCACTGGGACCTATGTGTATCAACATACATGTTACAGATCTGTGGAGTGAGCATCCTGCGTGCGGGGGAGACGCTGGAGCCTGCCCTCTGTGAGGTCTGTAAGGACGTCCGCATCGGCAAGATCCTCATCCAGACCAACCTGGACACGGGGGAGCCTGAGGTAAGTATGGACTGGGGGGAGGAGGAGGGAAGGGAAGGGAAGGAGGGGGAGAGGAGTGGAAGAAAGGGCAGGGAGGGGGAGAGGAGTGGAAGGGAAGGAAGGGCAGGTAGGGGGAGAGAAGGAGGGGGAGGGGGAGGGAAGGAATATAGTGATATAATTAGCTAAGCACCAAATTCTAGTGTATCATGCCACTGTACATTAATAACATGCATACTGTAAGTCAACTTTGAATGCCATACACTCAATATTTCCATGCTATCCATGTGCACATGCAAAACATTCACAGTCATGTTGTGTTATCATTTTGTTTACACATAAAGACATAATCTGGCTTAACTTGATAAGTTTTTGTAGCAGCACATTTGTACTTCCAGTGTATCATTGCAACATAACATACATACTGTGTGCCACATTTGAATGTGCATGTAATATTTCCATGCAATCCATTTGCATATATAATGTAAAACTTCAACAGCCGTTTTCTTCATTTTCACTTTTTGACCCCTACCATGTTCAATGCTCCATAACTTTGCAAATTGCTGTAGCAGTCATAATTTTTGAAACCGTGTAAAGCACCCTACCCAACCTTTACAAAAATGTAAGTAAACAATGTTATAATTTTTCCAACTTATCACTCATTTGGTCAGCCGGGGTCACATATCAACGTATTAATCCAAAGGACTTCAGGGCCTCTTGACCCATTTTTTAGTTTTGTGATGTCAATCATTTGTGTTATGTGCTGTCTGTGTCATGGGACGTCTGTGTCATGTGCTGTCTGTGTCATGTGACGTCTGTGTCATACCACATATATGGCTGCACATTCTTAGGAAGAACATTTTCTGTGCATGATTTCCCTCCAGTAGTAACTGCTCCACATGATGTGTGTCGAGTGTCTCATGTCATCTTGGTTGTCACTTGTAAGTGTATATTGTCATATGACGTTGACCTCATCATGCAATGTTTGTCAACTGATCTGTTGTTCTGTTGGTCTGCAGTTGCACTACCTGCGCCTGCCCAAGGACATCAAGGACCATTATGTGATGGTCCTGGACGCTACCGTGGCAACGGGGGCGGCAGCCATCATGGCTATACGGGTCCTGCTGGACCACGAAGTTCCCCCAGAAAACATCCTCTTGATATCTCTCGTCATGGGCGAGTCAGGTAGGGACACCTGTCAAGCAGGGACACCTGTCAAGTAGGGACACCTGTCTAGCAGGGACACCTGTAGCACTTTGGTACTGCAGTAATAGTAATATACTTCTATAGCAGAAAAAAGAACCTAAGCTCAAAGACACAACAAAAACTACCTCTTTCATGTCCACTAGCATTCTGGGGTTTATGATTTGGGTGGCTTGTTGTTGTTCTTATGTACAGCTCAGAACTCTGTATCATTCTGGGGTTTATGATTTGGGTGGCTTGTTGTTGTTCTTATGTACAGCTCAGAACTCTGTATCATTCTGGGGTTTATGATTTGGGTGGCTTGTTGTTCTTATGTACAGCTCAGAACTCTGTATCATTCTGGGGTTTATGATTTGGGTGGCTTGTTGTTGTTCTTATGTACAGCTCAGAACTCTGTATCATTCTGGGGTTTATGATTTGGGTGGCTTGTTGTTGTTCTTATGTACAGCTCAGAACTCTGTATCATTCTGGGGTTTATGATTTGGGTGGCTTGTTGTTGTTCTTATGTACAGCTCAGAACTCTGTATCATTCTGGGGTTTATGATTTGGGTGGCTTGTTGTTGTTCTTATGTACAGCTCAGAACTCTGTATCATTCTGGGGTTTATGATTTGGGTGGCTTGTTGTTGTTCTTATGTACAGCTCAGAACTCTGTATCATTCTGGGGTTTATGATTTGAGTGGCTTGTTGTTGTTCTTATGTACAGCTCAGAACTCTGTATCATTCTGGGGTTTATGATTTGGGTGGCTTGTTGTTGTTCTTATGTACAGCTCAGAACTCTGTATCATTCTGGGGTTTATGATTTGAGTGGCTTGTTGTTGTTCTTATGTACAGCTCAGAACTCTGTATCATTCTGGGGTTTATGATTTGGGTGGCTTGTTGTTGTTCTTATGTACAGCTCAGAACTCTGTATCATTCTGGGGTTTATGATTTGGGTGGCTTGTTGTTGTTCTTATGTACAGCTCAAAACTCTGTATCATTCTGGGGTTTATGATTTGGGTGGCTTGTTGTTGTTCTTATGTACAGCTCAGAACTCTGTATCATTCTGGGGTTTATGATTTGGGTGGCTTGTTGTTGTTCTTATGTACAGCTCAGAACTCTGTATCATTCTGGGGTTTATGATTTGGGTGGCTTGTTGTTGTTCTTATGTACAGCTCAGAACTCTGTATCATTCTGGGGTTTATGATTTGGGTGGCTTGTTGTTGTTCTTATGTACAGCTCAGAACTCTGTATCATTCTGGGGTTTATGATTTGGGTGGCTTGTTGTTGTTCTTATGTACAGCTCAGAACTCTGTATCATTCTGGGGTTTATGATTTGGGTGGCTTGTTGTTCTTATGTACAGCTCAGAACTCTGTATCATTCTGGGGTTTATGATTTGGGTGGCTTGTTGTTGTTCTTATGTACAGCTCAAAACTCTGTATCATTCTGGGGTTTATGATTTGGGTGGCTTGTTGTTGTTCTTATGTACAGCTCAGAACTCTGTATCATTCTGGGGTTTATGATTTGGGTGGCTTGTTGTTGTTCTTATGTACAGCTCAGAACTCTGTATCATTCTGGGGTTTATGATTTGAGTGGCTTGTTGTTGTTCTTATGTACAGCTCAGAACTCTGTATCATTCTGGGGTTTATGATTTGGGTGGCTTGTTGTTGTTCTTATGTACAGCTCAGAACTCTGTATCATTCTGGGGTTTATGATTTGAGTGGCTTGTTGTTGTTCTTATGTACAGCTCAGAACTCTGTATCATTCTGGGGTTTATGATTTGAGTGGCTTGTTGTTGTTCTTATGTACAGCTCAGAACTCTGTATCATTCTGGGGTTTATGATTTGAGTGGCTTGTTGTTGTTCTTATGTACAGCTCAGAACTCTGTATAATTCTGGGGTTTATGATTTGGGTGGCTTGTTGTTGTTCTTATGTACAGCTCAGAACTCTGTATCATTCTGGGGTTTATGATTTGGGTGGCTTGTTGTTGTTCTTATGTACAGCTCAGAACTCTGTATCATTCTGGGGTTTATGATTTGAGTGGCTTGTTGTTGTTCTTATGTACAGCTCAGAACTCTGTATCATTCTGGGGTTTATGATTTGGGTGGCTTGTTGTTGTTCTTATGTACAGCTCAGAAATCTGTATCATTCTGGGGTTTATGATTTGAGTGGCTTGTTGTTGTTCTTATGTACAGCTCAGAACTCTGTATCATTCTGGGGTTTATGATTTGAGTGGCTTGTTGTTGTTCTTATGTACAGCTCAGAACTCTGTATCAGTCTGGGGTTTATGATTTGGGTGGCTTGTTGTTGTTCTTATGTACAGCTCAGAACTCTGTATCAGTCTGGGGTTTATGATTTGGGTGGCTTGTTGTTGTTCTTATGTACAGCTCAGAACTCTGTATCATTCTGGGGTTTATGATTTGGGTGGCTTGTTGTTGTTCTTATGTACAGCTCAGAACTCTGTATCAGCCACACGTATGTGGCTAGAGTATTGTCGAGCTTGTAATAAAGGGACATAGTCTGTTCGTTTATCCGGAATTAGCAAGAGTGGTAATTTCTTACTGGAAGTCTGCTGTGTTGACCATTGGAAACTGAGCATCGTTGAACATTAAAGGGTATAGCAGTTAACTCAGCCCGACTGGGCCGTATTACCCATAAAGCATGTTTTGAAACTGGATGTTTTGTTTACTATTTTAATATGCACCTGTGGTTGTGTCTTAAAATTGCGACCGTTGTTACGGACATACTAAACACAATTTGGCGAGCAGTATTACATTCAACATTGTTAGTAAAGTCTTAAGAACATTATATTAATTAATACATGAACAACTAGGAACAGACTGCATCCTTTTAAATGTTGTTGACTTGTTCAACCTCTGTTGGGGAAATGTCAAGGTTTGTAGCTGTCGTTGACGCATCTAATTTGGAGGCACTGCCAATATATCCAGACTTGTCGTTGTTCTGCTAGTGCCCTGGCAAGAGACTTGGTTACAGTGAGGGGGCTCAAGTTGCTCTCAACTTCTCTAAACGCTACTTTAGATGTCAGAAACACTTCTTGACCCCTGTAAGTGATCAGTACTTGCCTTATGCTAAAGTGACCAGTAGTTGTAATAGCTAGCACCTAGTGACTGTCCGATAGAATGTATGATGTTTCTATGTCTCTTTCTGTCCACCAGGTGTGCACTCTGTGGCGTACGCCTACCCCAAGGTGCGGCTCATCACAACAGCCGTAGACCCTGGAGTCAACGAACACTTCCACATTGTGCCTGGCATTGGTAGGTCGCACTCAGTCATCTCACTCAAAGTCAGTGTTAAAAGTTATTTTATGGAAATGTTCAATAAGGTGGATGCACAAAATGAAGTCACTTAAGAAGTAGCATTGGGAAAGTTACTTTTTGGTTGTGTTTTAATAATGGCTTATTGTGTTTCTATTGCAGTTACATTTTAAATCATGCTTTTCTTGTTGTTTCTAGAGAAATCTTAGCTAGTTTGTGTTGAAGCTACAAACTGCAAACCCATAATGTCTTCAATGAAATGTCTACTGTCTGATTATATAGGCAGTCACATATATCCTTATTTACATATGACTTGTTTTCAACGACATGCACATTATCATTTTATGTGTAACTTTATGAGAAATATGATCATGTATGAAGCAATATTTGTTCAGGGTATGTTTCTCTTTGGCAGGTAACTTTGGTGACCACTACGTTCATGTTTCTCTTTGGCAGGTAACTTTGGTGACCGCTACTTACATGTTTCTCTTTGGCAGGTAACTTTGGTGACCGCTATTTTCATGTTTCTCTTTGGCAGGTAACTTTGGTGACCGCTACTTACATGTTTCTCTTTGGCAGGTAACTTTGGTGACCGCTACTTTCATGTTTCTCTTTGTGCAGGTAACTTTGGTGACCGTTACTTTCATGTTTCTCTTTGGCAGGTAACTTTGGTGACCGCTACTTTCATGTTTCTCTTTGGCACGTAACTTTGGTGACCGCTATTTTCATGTTTCTCTTTGGCAGGTAACTTTGGTGACCGCTACTTTCATGTTTCTCTTTGGCACGTAACTTTGGTGACCGCTACTTTCATGTTTCTCTTTGTGCAGGTAACTTTGATGACCGCTACTTTCATGTTTCTCTTTGTGCAGGTTACTTTGGTGACCGCTACTTACATGTTTCTCTTTGGCAGGTAACTTTGGTGACTGCTACTTTTATGTTTCTCTTTGGCAGGTTACTTTGGTGACCGCTACTTTCATGTTTCTCTTTGTGCAGGTAACTTTGGTGACCGCTACTTTCATGTTTCTCTTTGTGCAGGTAACTTTGGTGACCGCTACTTTCATGTTTCTCTTTGTGCAGGTAACTTTGGTGACCGCTACTTTCATGTTTCTCTTTGTGCAGGTAACTTTGGTGACCGCTACTTTGGAACTGAGGCTCGGATGGAAGATGCAATGGAGACGAAGGTGCCAATGGATTGACGTGTCAGTCATAGACAATATCTCAGTATCTCAACTTTCCCGCATCCGTAGCAGGGCACATTCAGCTTCACGCCTTGTAATGAACAAGTGGCTCCCTGCGGTGTTGCCTCAGGCAGCTGTGTTGCTACACTCAAGCAATAAGTATACATGTGAATGGTTTCAGAGCAGTAAACACGACAAGGTGAGGGCACAACTATCAGAATTGCAGTCTACAATAGATTTCAGCCCCTGCTTCCAGTCTCACTGATTGTCAATCCTTAAGATATTCCAACATCGTTTGACTTTTGTGTTTCATGGAAACTTGTAAAATTTACACATGTTTCTATCTACACTGGGAATGAAGCACAGTAGTGAGTTTTAGTTGAAAACCAAAAACTTGATTTATCTCAGTTTGGCATGAAACCTTATATATAAGTGTCATTTATACTGGTATATTTAAATTTTAATATTGAATTGGTTGTTACAATCCAGTGTCTAGTCGCTTCTGTCAGAATCTCAACCGAGAAACATCTCATATCAACTATATTGTACTCCTGATGTTTAGTAGTGCAGCTTTATAGACACATGATAATGCTGCAAAGCTCCTGTCTCAGTTTAATGGTGCCTTCCTAAATCTAGGATCATTTAATGTCATTTATATGCAAATGGTACAGAGTTGATACTTTGTTTATATTATAATAAATTTATATTTCTGAGTTGATATTTAGATGTGCAGAATGTGTGAATTTTGTCACCTGGCTGTGGTGTTACTGGCACAACATATGCTTCTGTTAGGTATAGATAGACTCTCATGCATTTATTGATTGGTGCTAACATGGCATGGCTATATTACAGGTGATAGATATATGCTTCTCTTGATGACGTTAAGCATTGAACCACTTACGCAAAGCATCACGTCTTATGAACGCTGTACGCATTCACGTCACAATAGCTCACAGGTGCTA
The DNA here is from genome assembly GCA_963995525.1 of Escarpia spicata. Classification (NCBI taxonomy): domain Eukaryota; kingdom Metazoa; phylum Annelida; class Polychaeta; order Sabellida; family Siboglinidae; genus Escarpia; species Escarpia spicata. The sequence goes on from OZ023208.1 coordinate 67,808,571, forward strand.
GTTTTTAAGACACTTCCCATTGGAAGTTTAAATAAGCTATTTGATTGGTCAGTTTTTGCACTGAACATTTGATCATTTCGTTACAGCAACTGCAGGAGATTTAGAAAAGAATCTTACTATTTTTACATTATTTGTAGAATAGGTGAGGCCCAATTTCTATAATTGAATTAGAAAATGCATTTGAGATATGAAGAATTAGGATAGGGGCCAACTATATTATATATAGTCCAATGCGTGCAATGTGGCATTAATTCAAAACCTGATATGAGTTGATGCCTGGTGATATTTTATTTTTACTGTAAGAAGATTAATGGTTGGAATAATTCTGTGTATGGTTTTCATGTTGATCATTTTGTGCATATTCAATAGAGGAATGTATGTTTACAAAGTGTGCTAACGCATGAGCAACGTTAACACACTGTGTATTATTCACATTGTACATGGTATATTTACACCACCTTTGTAAACAAGCAGTTCTTGTAATGCTGGGCGTACACTGCTAAACTTCTGTTGCGAGTTGTATATTTGATCAACAAGCAACGACGACGATTCATCTGACACCAATTTTCGATGAATCGGTTCAACAACTGTTGCACCAGTCAAATCAACACGTGACTCGAATTTTGTTGAGTTGCGGGACATCGTACAGTGCACGACTGATCAGCTTTTAGTTGATCAAACAGACGACTCGCAATAAAAGTTTAGCAGTGTACGTCGAGCATAATGCAGCAAGGTTGCCATAACTGTCAGGGGTTGCATATGTAAGTACATAGTATGGTTGACGAAGATAACATCAAAGCTATGTAAACCATCCACTGATCAGCCGACATAACTTGCACAATTTGTAATTTAGTTCACCATATAAGTTATAAGCTTTATGGGGTGACTGTACTTACTACCTGTTATGCCCTTTGGCATTTAGGGCAGTCTTCGCTGTATGGTGCCCCAGCTGTGGTTCATTTCCCTCAGTTCCGCCTCCACTGTTCTCCTCCATGTTGTCTTTGGGCACCCATGTATCTGCTTCCCTTCTTGTGATGGCGTCTGCATCCATGCGAAGGACATGTCCAATCCACCTCCAGCGTCTTTGAGAGATGGTGGGCATGTCCTCCTGCTGGCATTGGGCAAGCAACTCCTGGTTGGATATGGTTCTTGGCCAGAAGATCCTGATTATTTTTCTGAGGCAAGTCATGTGGAAAATGGACAGTCTGGATAGGTCCTGCTCCATCATTCTCCGGCACTTCGCCCCATACAGCAATGTTGACTGCACGCAACTCTGGAAAATTCTGAGTTTTGTCCTTATGCTGTACTGTGCTGATAACCAAACTGCAAGTAGGCTCATGAAGGCATTCTGTGCCTTGCTTAGTCTGTTGCGGATGTCTATGCCAGCTCCTCCACCTTGGCTAACGACACTTCCAAGGTAAGTGAATGTTGCAGTGCTGGAAAGGTCCGTGTTGTCCGTCTTCACTGAGGCTGGCATGCTAACGTTCAGGGTCATGACTTTCGTCTTCTTCTGGCTGATTCTCAAACCAACCTGACGGCCAAATCTGCTAAGGCGGATTGTCTTCTCCTGGGTGTGTTTGTGAGTGTGGGAGAGGAGAGCAAGATCATGGACAAAGTCCAGATCCTCTAGTACAGAAAAGGGAGTCCAGCAAAGCCCTCTTGGTACATCTTCTGTCACTTGTCGCAGGACCCAGGCGATGACAACATTGAAAAGGACAGCTGACATAAGACAGTCCTGTCTCACACCTGTCTTAACCTCAAAGCGAAGATCACTGGTTCCAACATTGCAGGTGAAATTGGTGTAGAAAGCTTTGATGATGTTGACTGTTCGTTGTGGTATTCCGTATGATCTGAGAATGCGCCACAGGCAGTCTCTGTGGATGCTGTCAAAGGCTTTCTCAATAAACAACTGGCCAGAGTATCCCCTTCCTGTGCAAAACCCAGCCTGTTCCTTCCGTAGTGTTGCATCTACAGCCTCTGCGATCCGCTGCATGATGATCTTGATAACCAATTATTACAGATCCTTCTTTGGTTTATAGATGTCAGTCAGCCCAAACCTCAGGCAGATTTGCTGCTTTATTATTGCCAAACATAGTGCATTATCCTCCAGAAATATTGCTTCAGTCTCCCAACCTATTGAACTGCATTTTGTTCTGAAATCCTATGTTAAAGATACTTTGATAAACATCAAGTGGATAATACCATATTTTAATATGGATAATATTAGTGTCCATTACATTGTAATGGCAGCAGTCAAAATGATCTTATTGCTCCTGTAATTGATCCGTGATAATGTACGGACATATTCTGATAAGAAAGTGTTTTGAAACTTAACTTGCAGAATGTTGAGTTGCACAAATTGTGGAGGATATAAGGTATGTTTTAATGTTGTCAAATCAGTGAATTATGTTCTCACATTTACACTAAGGTGATGATCTACATGTGTATGTTGAAAGTGTTATCCGCACACAGATACTTTACACTAAGGTGATGATCTACATGTGTATGTTGAAAGTGTTATCTGCACACAGATACTTAACACAAAGGTGATGATCTACATGTGTATGTTGAAAATGTTATCCGCACACAGATACTTAACACAAAGGTGATGATCTACATGTGTATGTTGAAAATGTTATCCACACACAGATACTTAACACAAAGGTGATGATCTACATGTGTATGTTGAAAGTGTTATCTGCACACAGATACTTAACACAAAGGTGATGATCTACATGTGTATGTTGAAAATGTTATCCGCACACAGATACTTAACACAAAGGTGATGATCTACATGTGTATGTTGAAAGTGTTATCCGCACACAGATACTTAACACAAAGGTGATGATCTACATGTGTATGTTGAAAGTGTTATCCGCACACAGATACTTTACACTAAGGTGATGATCTACATGTGTATGTTGAAAGTGTTATCTGCACACAGATACTTTACACTAAGGTGATGATCTACATGTGTATGTTGAAAGTGTTATCTGCACACAGATACTTTACACTAAGGTGATGATCTACATGTGTATGTTGAAAGTGTTATCTGCACACAGATACTTAACACAAAGGTGATGATCTACATTGTATGTTGAAAGTGTTATCCGCACACAGATACTTTACACTAAGGTGATGATCTACATGTGTATGTTGAAAGTGTTATCTGCACACAGATACTTTACAGAGAAGGTAAGAAAAAACAGAGGAGTTGATTCATCAAAGTTCTTGTTCTTGCGTGGATATAAACGTTTCATTACTGATATTACAGAGTATAATAAAGTGAAGTTATTAATACAACATGTTGTTTGTTACGTGGAGGCGATGATGTTGGATTGGTTGGGGACAACAAGAAACTAGATTCCATGTTATCATATCCAGATGTGAAACTTACACGTAATCTTCCGCTACTTGTCAATCTTGATGTCTTCGTCAGAACTAACAATGTTCTGAATGACGTCACTTTCTTATCCACATTTCTCCTTCTGTGGCATTCCCTGTCTACGACCTTTACTTCTCACAGTCTATCAGATGGTTGGTTGTGTTGTGAGCTTCCACATCATATATGTTTATGGGGACACTGGGGGGGGGGGGGTATGTTTACATTTCCTTCTACAGTTTTCATAGGGATTAATCAAAGAATCGTAGAAACAATTCCTTTATTTTTTTTTTAATTCCCCACAAGTTACAGTTTCCTTTTGGCTATAGAGTTCGTACTGGACATTTGACGGATGTAAATTGGTTGTTTGCAATGTAAAATGTAATTTGCAACATTTGTACAAAACCATGTGCATACGTGCACAGCGAAAATGCTTTGGGAAACTGTCATCTGTGCATATGTAGTGCCATCTGGAGGATGGTTTTTTGCTAGAACGTACAATGGCGTCATTCTGCCAGATAGCAAAAAACCACAGGTGGAAATCCATATTTGGATGTGACAACAAGAATTGTAGAGAACAAGAAACTCATTCTGTGTACAGAGAAAAAGCAACTTGATAAAAGTACTCGCACACAAATGTCACCATTTGAAATTTTATTTTCAAAAATATTACTTTTGGAATGTCCATATTGATTACATGTATGTTGTTGAACTTTCAAATGACAACAATGATGTACATCTAGGCCGCTACAATAGCTCTCTTAACAATTCCACTTCCTCCAGCTAAATATAAACAATCATCATAACAAACCAATTCTATCGGTTATCAGCATGTTATTATGCCTACCAATGTAGTCAAGATGGTTACTTCTTTACGTATAAGCACATTTCATATACACCATACATTAACATACATATCCTCTTAATAAAACAGTGACATGTAACTTAATCATTCTTACGTGTCTACAAAAACATTCACAGAAAGATTGAAATGTTGCTATTATACAAATAATATCCCACATTTCATGGTCACTCTTATTACACACAAGTAAGTTCCCAGCATGACAACAAAACATCCTTACTACCGCCAATACAAACACGTAAACAGTGACTCTTTGTGTGACTTATAACTCAAAACATTTTACACTAATGATGCATAACTATAATCTCAACATACAAGTCTTAACGGCGGCATCACTTCAGCGAGATCATGAATATATATTAACAAGGGTATACAGTACTGTTTGAGAGAGGCTTCTTCCAGAAAACAAATGCATTGTTTCAGCTAAAATCTAGAATTAATAAATTGGTCCTATTTGTCCCAAGAAAATGCACTTGAAGATACATTATACCAATAATATCTGCCTAAACATACAAGGTTCAGTTGAACGCTTCAAAAACTAATTAATCCTGCACTAACTAACTAACTGCATTAACAAACACCCACACAACATATATACTTTACAACAAAAATGTACACAGATACTTTTTAGTTGGTGAAATCATTTAAAAATATTACTGTCGTATATAATTGCAGTACATTACAAAAAGAAAGTCTTATATATTCACTATAAAATGATGAAATATTTGCTCAAAGCCTCTGATCTAGCACCAAACACTTTCTGATATTATTTGGCCACCTTCAATAAAAAGTACATTATATTTACAATTCTTTCTATTTTTCTTCTCGAATCATGTATTACTGATTGTATACTATAATACTTTGGCAACCATGTATAAAATTAATTGAATATGAAATATCTTACATTTTTTAATTCTAATCAGTTGATTAGTTGTGTTCTAGAAATAGTTGTTTTTCTGCTGTTGCTATGTATGGCAACAATGTTGCTATGGTAAAAATGTATGTTTTGCTGTGTGGATTGTTACAATGAACATACACAGATGTGATGGAACACAGCACAACTACAGTGTGTTCTGTGACATCATAATTGTTTGCAGTGTGTCCTGTACATGCGACATGGAATGTAGGTTACTTGTATCTGTCAGTTAAAGCTGCTTCTTTAGCTCATTTGCCCATCGATGATAATAGTTAGGTTGTGTGTGCAGTCGGTTTAATAAAAAATACATACTTTTTAACTGTCTAAAGACACAGTTTTGGTACATCTGGTAGCGTGTGAAAGCCAATTGCCTGGCCAACATTTAATGCCAATCCGTTGAACTAGCTGGTCGGTCACAAGATCACAACAAAACACCTGCATCACCTTTGTCCATTGGCACTGCGCCATAGCCTTTCCCAAATATATCCTCCATATCAACAACTGTCTATAGCTAGATTAGGCTATTAGGCATCCTTTTAGCTGATTCGGTGACACGAGCACCCACACAAACATGGCAAACTTGTCATGTAGACAAACTGGCTGTGAGTTTGAGCCATTGAACTTTGAACTGTGTTTGGCTAAACTGTAACTTCCTGACTCAACTTCTATAATTGATTTCAAACCAATGGGGTTGCAGTTAGTTTCATAATTTATTTGTTAATTTGACCAAAATGAAAAAAAATGCACAAACAAACTACCGTATTATAGTGAATATTTGGCAGGTTTGCTTTTTTGTTTTAAATTAGTCTGAAACGTGAGGAACGACAAAATCTAACTGAGGGAGTAGTTTTAATACTACAAACACAGATCAAATGTTGACACTGGCAAAACACGTGTTTACAATTTGTGCATCTAACCGCAGTCAGCGTCCACTGTTTGACCCCCCGGCCCCCCTCTCTCCACTCACACTCTGTTTCTCCCTGTCGTCCATCGCTGGGGGCATGTCTTGTGTTTGCCTCCCTGCCATATGCTGTCGCCCACACTCAGTCACCAGACAACCAACTGGGGATGGTTCATACTCCGGAGGGGGTTCAGTGATGCCGTCATATGGCGCTGACGCGTCATTAATGTCGACGTGAGATGTGTAGAGCGGCGGAGGTCGGCCGATGTTGTTGTAGGTAAACGACACATTGACGATCGCGGCCTGTGGGAAGTGGAGGTGATCCCTGTACTGGGGAGGCGGGAAGACAGGGGGAGGCGGGAAGACGGAGGGAGGGGGGATGACGGGAGCTGGGGGAGGGACAGGGACAGAGAAGCATGCGGGGCGAGGGCGGGGGTGTTTGCGGCGGTGGTAGAAGAAGTAGAGGCAGCAGAGGAAGACGACGATGGTGCCGGCTGACACTGTGATGCCGACGGTGATGGTGGTAGTCGGGATGGGTCTTGGGGCTGCAACAGAGGGTGTGACACAGAGTGAGAGCCCACAACTGAGACTGCAGTAACCACGTTTACACAATGAGAAACTTGGGCAGTGTACAACGGGAAGTGTTGAGCTCTAAGATGCAACAAAGAAAATTACCTGGAATTTACATTTGTCCTCCTGTTACAAACACATACTACAGTGAGCCAACGGGGCGACATGGTAATCTCTACTTTGTGTGAATGTGTCTAGCAGTGAGGGATTAGAAATCAAACTATTTGCAGCCATACATTGACAGTGACACCCCCATGCTTTCACAATGATATCCCCACACTGCGGCAGTGATACCTCCAGATCTTGACAGTGACACCCTTACATTGTGGCAGTGACACTCCCACACTGTGGCAGTAACACCCCCACACTTTAGTAGTGACACCCCCACACTGTGGAAGTGACACCCTCAGGCTGACAATGACACCCATATACCATGACAGTGACACCCCCATACTGTGATAGTTATCCCCATGCAGTGACACCCCCCATACCAGAGTGAATATCGTGTGGTGGGATAGTTACCTCTGGTGGGACAGCCTTCCTCGTCGGAGCCATCGAGACAGTCAGCATCACCATCACACCGCCAGGCTAGGTAGATGGTGCGGCCATTGGCACAGCAGAACTGACCATCAGCACATAATCTGTCGGTCACTGCAACACCAACATGTCACTCACTGGCTGTGGGATAGGCTCAGTAACTGCCAATCACTAATGTCAGTTGGTGGTGTCTTTAAACTATTGAAAATTACATTAACGCTAAGTGACAATTTATTTAAATTTAAAATCAAAAAATCAAAATGTAAAGATCAAGGAAATGTGTTTCTTTAAACAACTGTTCAACTTTATTACTGCTTAGCACATATAAAAGTGAACTGCGCAATAAAAGTTTAGCTCATTGAATAATAAAACAAATTATCCATGTTCTGACAAATCTAACTAATGTGCATATATAATGATTATCAGATTCAGATTAGTAATATATGCAACAGAAATATGAACACAAGGGTAAAAGAAGAGGGGACATTGCACTGTGACTAGTTGACTTTGACCTACTTATTAGTGCGACCTTGACCTATTTTCTATTGTGACCATGATCCACATAACAGTATGATCTTGACATATTTACCAGATAGTGTAGGCCCTTGTGTAATTTTGTGCAGAATGTTTGTTAGAAGCAAACTTTTGCATGATTATGAATCTTTATGTTATAATGGTTTACAAAAATTTGGGTGGCAATTTTTTGAAGCGGAATAAGTTTCCCAAATTCAAGATGGCTGCCACCTTGATTTTCTGGCCAAAACATGGCCCCAAAAGTCGTGGGAACCTATTTTGTTAAATTGATACAAAATAACGCGTAAGTTACATTGTCCTTATTAAATTGGTTTATGTTATTGTGAAACTCACTGGTAACATCATCGCGCGCCATTACGTCAGTGCCAGGCAGCAGTACCCCCTCGCTGATCGCTTTGTGAAACTCTGAATTTAAGCTCGGCCTATGAAATTGCTCACTAGATCAGAGGATCTCGGCAAGTCAGGTGGTCATAATAAAACTAATTTCAACCAACCGTGGCTCATGTTACATGCAATGTTTAGGAAGTAGAAGCAATTATTCAAATACACAATACCGCTCAGCTGCCCATGCTAATGGGCGAACGGGTCATTATATATTGGGATTCCCAGAAGTCGTTTATCCATCTTCAAACTGGGGCGGGTATTTGCGCTGTTCTCACGGGTGATGCAGTCGTGATTGGGGAAGTCAGTTACTAGTTTAACTCAGTTAACTTCCGCACTTTGCGTAGGGGATTAGCCAGGGCTAGTTTTGCATGGCAAACAGCCCTGGCTTGCGAGGATGACTGGTAATACACTTGGTCATTTGGAGGAATTTTGCAAATCTTTATGGGTGCACATATTGGTTTCCTGGCAAAAAATGTCACCACACAATAAGGTCATGAATGCCTTTTTTGTCCTTAAAATACATACGAATTAAGACACCAGTGCTAACATTTAGCAAAATGAAACAGTGTTTACTACTGTAGCACCTTTTGATATATTACTCCTGGTCATACTGTGTAATTTCCAGCTTTCTGTGTGTACAAGCACTGATGTTGTAGTCAGAACGTTATCCCACCTTGTAATGTAGGGAGGGCCTTTGATGTTGTAGTCAGAACGTTATCCCATCATGTAATGTAGGGAGGGCCTTTGATGTTGTAGTCAGAACGTTATCCCATCATGTAATGTAGGGAGGGCCTTTGATGTTGTAGTCAGAACGTTATCCCATCATGTAATGTAGGGAGGGCCTTTGATGTTGTAGTCAGAACGTTATCCCATCATGTAATGTAGGGAGGGCCTTTGATGTTGTAGTCAGAACGTTATCCCATCATGTAATGTAGGGAGGGCCTTTGATGTTGTAGTCAGAACGTTATCCCATCACGTAATGTAGGGAGGGCCTTTGATGTTGTAGTCAGAACGTTATCCCATCACGTAATGTAGGGAGGGCCTTTGATGTTGTAGTCAGAACGTTATCCCACCATGTAATGTAGGGAGGGCCTTTGATGTTGTAGTCAGAACGTTATCCCATCATGTAATGTAGGGAGGGCCTTTGATGTTGTAGTCAGAACGTTATCCCATCATGTAATGTAGGGAGGGCCTTTGATGTTGTAGTCAGAACGTTATCCCACCATGTAATGTAGGGAGGGCCTTTGATGTTGTAGTCAGAACGGTATCCCATCATGTAATGTAGGGAGGGCCTTTGATGTTGTAGTCAGAACGTTATCCCACCTTGTAATGTAGGGAGGGCCTTTGATGTTGTAGTCAGAACGTTATCCCATCATGTAATGTAGGGAGGGCCTTTGTTGTTGTAGTCAGAACGTTATCCCACCTTGTAATGTAGGGAGGGCCTTTGATGTTGTAGTCAGAACGTTATCCCATCATGTAATGTAGGGAGGGCCTTTGATGTTGTAGTCAGAACGTTATCCCACCATGTAATGTAGGGAGGGCCTTTGTTGTTGTAGTCAGAACGTTATCCCACCATGTAATGTAGGGAGGGCCTTTGATGTTGTAGTCAGAACGGTATCCCACCTTGTAATGTAGGGAGGGCCTTTGTTGTTGTAGTCAGAACGTTATCCCATCATGTAATGTAGGGAGGGCCTTTGTTGTTGTAGTCAGAACGTTATCCCATCATGTAATGTAGGGAGGGCCTTTGATGTTGTAGTCAGAACGTTATCCCATCATGTAATGTAGGGAGGGCCTTTGTTGTTGTAGTCAGAACGTTATCCCACCATGTAATGTAGGGAGGGCCTTTGTTGTTGTAGTCAGAACGGTATCCCACCTTGTAATGTAGGGAGGGCCTTTGTTGTTGTAGTCAGAACGGTATCCCACCTTGTAATGTAGGGAGGGCCTTTGTTGTTGTAGTCAGAACGGTATCCCACCTTGTAATGTAGGGAGGGCCTTTGTTGTTGTAGTCAGAACATTATCCCACCTTGTAATGTAGGGAGGGCCTTTGTTGTTGTAGTCAGAACGGTATCCCACCTTGTAATGTAGGGAGGGCCTTTGTTGTTGTAGTCAGAATGGTATCCCACCTTGTAATGTAGGGAGGGCCTTTGTTGTTGTAGTCAGAACAGTATCCCACCTTGTAATGTAGGGAAGGCCTTTGATGTTCCCACAATACACATTAAAGCACAAGTGTAAAACATTCATCAAATAAAACTAGTATTTTGCTACTGTAACACCATTTGGAGACACTTTGCTCATGTTTATGTTTATGTATGCAGATATTGATTTCATGACAGAAACATTACCCGACCCTGCAGGGTCGTGAGTGTGTTTGTGTTCCCAAAATGTATGTTAAAAAACCACTGTAAAATATTAAACAAATTATATTGGTATGGTGCTGTTTTGGCAAATATAGACTTTACATCTGGTCATATTGTACCAATGTGCACCTTTTTGTAGTGCAAACATTGATTTTCTGGCAAAAACAATCTCCCACCTTGTTAAGTGGAGAGTGCCCTATATTTGGTCCCTGTGATATACATTAAAACATTGTTGTAAAGTGCAGCTAAACTAAATTAACATTGTTATCAAGTGATACCTCTAGACATTAATTCCTAGACATTTGGAGCCATTTGCTCCTCTTTGGATATGTATTTTTCTGGCAAAACTTACTCTACCCATTGAATGTGTGGGTGCCTTTGCTGTCCTCGAAATATTCATTAAGCAGCGCTTCACATATGAAAAAACCAGGCGACCAATAAATCGCTTGCCTAAATATGCCAAATAATTTAGTGCGAGCGATTTATTAGTTTTATCTGCTAGGTGGCGTTCATGTTTGTCCGCCTGGTGACGCCATTGCCCAGTCAGGCCAAAACGCTATTGTGGCTAGTCATGCCATAGTGGTATCCATTACGCAAGATTAATTCGATCGGGTCAATTTGGGACATCAAGCATTGGCACTGATTGAAAAGTTGCATGCTGATAAAACATTTGAGACAGGAAGTACTAGGGATGGTGTTACAGTAAATGACAGTAATGCCACTGATGATGAAGTTGTTTTGTTTATGGGACGGACGCTAGCTGCCGACAAGAATCCTGTTGAGCAATAAGCAAACTCCAAGTCATGGCTCTGGAAACATCGGCAACTGAGCGCCAACGCTAATTTACGTGACAAGAACAGACTTTCTTTCAAACAAATGGGTGTATATTTTGCTGCTAGAGGGCACTACATGCAGCAGATCTGGTGATGCGAGCGATAATGAGCAATCAGTGTAAGCAGTCGGGAGCGAGAGCGATCGCTCGCCTAAAAAATAATGCACTGATTAAGACATCACTGTAAAGTCTTAGCAAAGCTAAACTGGTATTTTGCTAATGTGCCACCAATAGATGTTACTCCTGGTCATTTGGAGCTACTTTGCCATGCTTCATAGTGCAGGTGTTGACTTCCTGGCAGAAACAAACCTCAACACATACCACAACACATACCTCGACACATACCACGACACATACCTCAACACATACCTCGACACATACCACGACACACACCTCGACACATATCTCGACACATACCACAACACATACCTCGACACATATCTCAACCCATACCTCGACACATACCTCGACACATACCTCAACACATACCTCAACACATACCTCAACACATACCTCGACACATACCTCGACACATACCACGACACATACCTCAACACACACCTCGACACATATCTCGACACATACCTCGACACGTACCTCGACACATACATTGATACATACCACAACACATACCTCGACACATACCTCGACACATACCACGACACATACCTCGACACATACCACGACACATACCTTCACACATACCACGACACATACCTCATAACATACCTCTACTCTATACACTCATTAATACTGTTATTGTATTGTATTTTTTTGTATTGTATTGAATTGTTTGTATTGTATTGTATTTATTCTGATGCCTACAGGTCCAGTGGACCCAGTAATAGGACTGATAACTGCGATAATACATATATAAATAATAAAACAATAATATAACAGAAGAGGTTGGAGATGCAAGGGAGACTAGCAGTGGGATTTATGGACCTGGAGAAGGCCTACGACACAATATGGTCTGGATATAGTGGCGCAGACAGAACAACAACAACAGAAGCTGCAAGTTTGTGAAAACAACTGGATTAGAAAAATAACAAGAACAAAGAGGGTAGATAGAAGAAGGACGAATGACCAGAGAAAACAGGTTGGAATGTAATGCAGTGTAACAGGAGGATTATTGAGAAGCCAGATGAGATGGGCAGGCCACTTAGCAAAGATGGATGCCGGAAAATTAGCGAAGAGAACAGAGACGGAACAACATAAAGGACCCAGGGAAAAGGGAAGGCCACAGCTGAGATGGGAGGACTGCGTGAGGAGGGACATGAGAAGATCAGGGGAGGAAAAAAGATGGAGAGAGGGAGCGATGGACAGAGAACTATGGAAGGAAAAGACACAGAGAGTGGTTCAGCTTTACTGCACCCCTATACAGCAGCGATCAAGGAGGAGACACAGAGAGTGGTTCAGCTTTACTGCACCCCTGTACAGCAGGGAACTAGGAGGAGACACAGAGAGTGGTTCAGCTTTACTGCACTCCTGTACAGCATGGAACAAGGAGGAGACACAGAGAGTGGTTAAGCTTTACTGCACCCCTGTACAGCAGGGACCAAGGAGGAGACACAGAAAGTGGTTCAGCTTTAGTGCACCCTACCCTCACCCCTGTACAGCAGGGAACAAGGAGGAGACACAGAGAGTGGTTCAGCTTTACTGCACCCCTGTACAGCAGGGAACAAGGAGGAGACACAGAGAGTGGTTCAGCTTTACTGCATCTCTGTACAGCAGGGAACAAGGAGGAGACACAGAGAGTGGTTCAGCTTTACTGCACTCCTGTACAGCATGGAACAAGGAGGAGACACAGAGAGTGGTTAAGCTTTACTGCATCCCTGTACAGCAGGGAACAAGGAGGAGACACAGAGAGTGGTTCAGCTTTACTGCATCCCTGTACAGCAGGGAACAAGGAGGAGACACAGAGAGTGGTTCAGCTTTAACGCACCCCTGTACAGCAGGGAACAAGGAGGAGACACAGAGAGTAGTTCAGCTTGACTGCACCCCTGTACAGCAGGGAACAAGGAGGAGACACAGAGAGTGGTTCAGCTTTACTGCACCCCTGTAGAGCAGGGAACAAGGAGGAGACACAGAGAGTGGTTCAGCTTTACTGCACCCCCGTAGAGCAGGGAACAAGGAGGAGACACAGAGAGTGGTTCAGCTTTACTGCACCCCTGTACAGCAGGGAACAAGGAGGAGACACAGAGAGTGGTTCAGCTTTAGTGCACCCTACCCTCACCCCTGTACAGCAGGAAACAAGGACGAGAGCAACAGAACAAATAAAACAATAAGAACAATATTGTCCCCAAAATACACATTAAGATATAACTGGTTAACTAAACTGATATATTGCTATTGTGATATCTATATATAAATTTGGTTTACATTTGTACCTTTCTATGGGTACAAGATTTGACTTTCTGGACAAAACTGCACCCCAAAACATATTGTAAAGTCAACTGCGAGTATCTATTTTGGCAAATAAATACTCAGTAAAATACAATTTTAACCGTTTGTGCACGGTAAATTCGTTTTTCTTATTGTGTCATCCACGAACATTACTCCTGGTCATTTGGAGTTATTCTTATATTTCTATGGGTTGTATGTGGACATTTTCTAAACTAGAACAGACACCTTTGGCAAAAAGGCACCCGTGACATCACTGGGTAGAGGAGGTTTTTGGCCAGATATAAAAAATGGGCCAAGAAGCCAGACCTGGGGCCGAGTACATTTTCATAAGTACAAGTACGAGTACTTTGATGATGGATGAATATAAGTACAGTGTACATTGCTAAAAGCTGAGTACGAGTACAAGTATGAGTACATTAAAAACCTCTCTATTTCATCAACAATTAAATTCACTTCATTGGCATCCTATGATCTTATCATCTATTTGCCATTGCACCGAATGAACATGAGTTGTTCATGGTTGAGTCTTTCAGCCTGCACCGTTCAGGGTGGAATACTTTCCCAGCTATGCTAAATACTCTTTCAACTGGGGCTGATGAGGCTGGAATGCTGAGATGGTGAGGGACCAACTGAGCCAGAGTTGGAAAATTTTTGTGTTGACCCTTCCAGAACTGCAGTGGGTCACTTTGATGATCTGTACATGGCTGACTGAGGTATTCATTCACCTCTACAATCAATCAGCAATCTGCTGATATTAGAAGTTTGCAAATTATATTTTCTGATCGTAGACTACTGGTTTTTGGGAGGGTTAGCACATGTCCACATAACAGGCTCAAAATCCCCTTTGGACTTTTTAGCCAGGCTGCTGGCAACGGATTATACTAGTATAGGAGGCAGTCTGACTTGAACCACCTTATACTTCTACAGAGGAAGACTGGCAGTTCTTGTTCTTAGCAGTTAGCAATGTCAGCCAGTGCCCAGTGGCATGGTCTCCAGACTACATCAAAGGCATTTCCTTTCTAACAGGTGGGTTAACTGCTAAATTGGCTTTGTAAGGGCATCCTGGTGGCTTAATTAAACAAACAGGTTTATGGCCTGAACTGATAGCCTACAATTATTGTTTGCTTACAGGGTGTTTCTGACTGGGAAAAGATGCTGCCTGCTGCCATGTTTGGGTATCATAGTCATGGTTATCAGAGAATGAGAATGTACTTTGTGTAGTTATGGTAAGTTGGTATTCTATCAGAAATAACAAAGTATTTTAAAATAGTTGAACATTTAAATATTTCAGGAAAGTTTCATTTTATATAATAACTACAAATAAATTAATTTTCCCAGTACTCAGATGTACTCGTAAAATTTGAGTACAATCAGTATGAGTACAAGTACAAGTACAAGTTCATAACCCATCAGTTTTATGAGTACGAGGACGGGTACTTCAAAAATGTACTCGAGTACACGAGTACTGAGTACTTCCGCCCCAGGTCTGCAAGAGGTCCCGAAGTCCTTTGAACTATATTGTGAGTTTGTAATTATTAATGAAATGTTTTTTGGTGAATCACAGTTACAGATCATTACGGGTTATGATGGAAGTAAAATGTTGACATATTTAGTGGACATTATATACATGCCAGTGAAGATACACCTAGAAATAAAATATTCAAGTAGATCATTTTGTGAAGATTTTATATATTAGTTAATATGCTATTAAAAATACTGTGGAATTTTATTCCGATACTCTGCTATTTAGGCTGATTTCCAGTGGTTGTAGAAACCTTGCAGGAGAGTTGGTGAGCTGCAATCTCGCATGTAGCACAGTTAAAGGTTGTTTACAAAATGTGCACAAATTTTCTGTTCTCATTTTTTTCCTACCACCCTACTCCAGAATAGAAAGAATTTAACTATGATAAAAGTTTATTTGTTTACAAGGTACACATACATAGCATGCATATTGACTTAAAAACAGTAGCAATTATTGACATAATACTGACTGAATTGGAGTGAAGTAACAGCTGCAACATTTAACAAGATTTAACAAGATTGCCATCCAGAAAATTACTCTGGATGGCAGGTGGACAAGAAAGCCTTTTGGCTTATCGAGAGTCCAATACTTTTTATCTACATGTATCCCGCCTTTTTAAGGTGTGTGTCGATTTTATTTTTAAACATATTCACGCTACTAGCACCAACACAATCAGGAGATAATCTGTTCCATTCATTTACAGTCCTTTGTGAGAATGAGAACTTTCTTATATCTAATCTACACTGCTCCTTTACTAATGTAGCTTCATGCCCTCTGGTCCTTCTATCTTTCTTAACTGAGAAAAAAATGTTTCTATCAATATTTTCATAACCATTCAATATTTTAAACACTTCTGTGTGATCTCCTCTCAATCTCCTGGTCTCTAGTGTTGTTAAACCACATTCTTTTAGGCGTATTTCGTAACTAAGATCCCTCAGATTTGGTATCATTTTAGTCGCTCTCCTCTGTACTCTTTCTAGCATATCTATGTCCTTCTTGCGATATGGCCTCCATGCTTGTATACAATATTCTAAATGAGGCCTCACTATTGTTTTGTACAGCGGTACTATTAATTCTTTTTTCTTATACGCTATATTTCGCCTAATTAATCCAAGGATTTGATTTCCCTTTGACGCTGCAATGCCGCACTGCTCTGAAACCTTCATATCAGCACTAATGGTTAACCCTAAGTCCTTTTCTTTTACAGTAGTACTTAGAACAGTACCCCCCATTTTATATTTTACCTCTTCATTCCCATGACCTGTGTGGAGGCATTTACATTTCCCAAAATTGAACAGCATTTGCCACTTTTCAGACCATTTGATCAACCTATCAAGGTCATCTTGTAAATGCTGTCTGTCTCCATCACTTTTAATCCTTCTAAACACTTTTGTATCATCCGCAAATTTTAACACCTTGCTTGTTATATCATCATCCAAATCGTTGATATATATTAAGAATAATATAGGTCCTAGTACTGATCCCTGTGGTACCCCACTCAATACCGATTTCCAGTTTGAAGCCTCCCCATCAACTACTACACGTTGTCTTCTGTCATTCAGCCATTTTTCTATCCAGTTTATTATACCATTTCCTATGCCATGGGCCTTTAGCTTAAGGAGTAATCTTTGATGTGGTACTTTGTCGAAAGCTTTTTGAAAATCTAAATAGATGATATCTACTGGTGATCCCTCATCTACCCACCTAGTGATGTCTTCCAAAAAACATAACATATTTGTTAAGCATGACCTCGCTTTTAAAAACCCATGTTGAGATGGGTTTATCAAGTTATGTTTAACAAGAAAATCCACCATGTGATCTTTAATTAGTCTTTCTAATAATTTGCAAATCACTGATGTTAAACACACTGGTCTATAGTTCTCTGACTTGTTTCTCGAATCTTTTTTAAATAACGGTATAATGTTTGCCTCTTTCCATTCTAAAGGAACCACTCCCTCTTCTAATGACAAATTGAAAACTGTTGCAAGCGGTGCGCTAATTTGTTCTACAATTTCCAATAGTAGTTTGGGCGGAATCCCGTCCACTCCAGGTGATTTATTAGCCTTCATAGCCCTTATTTTCTTAGCTACCATTTCCGAGGTTACAACTAACTGTCCTAAATAGTCTGAATCTGCCCCCTTGAACTTAGCCTCTGGTACTGGCAGTGAACTAATATCTTCCCTGGTAAACACTGAACTAAAATACTCATTCAGGTCTTCTGCCATTAAGAATCCCTCTGATATTGTATTTCCAGCACTATCTTCTAGAGGACCGACCTTATCCTGAACTTTCTGTTTGCTTCGAATATACGCATAAAAACTCTTACTGTCATGTTTTATATTACTAGCTAATTTTTTTTCAAAGCTTCTCTTTGAATTTCTAATTTCAGCTGTAGCTTGATTAAGTGCTTCTTTATAAATGCTGTAGTCTTCATCATTTCCAGTACATCTATATGACTTCCACATCATTTGTTTATACTTAATTTTTCTAATGGCTTCTTTCGATAAGTGTTTCTTTTTAGACCGTTTCCCTTGTTTTTTGAAAGGTACAAATTTATCGACTATGCACTTAATTTCACTATTTAAGATATTCCAGCATTTGGTTGCTGTCTTATTCTTCAGTGTGTTATTCCAGTCTATCTTTGCTAAATATTTCCTCATGTCCTTATACCTTCCTTTGTGGAAATTTCTCCTATACTGCTTTTTACTATTCCTTTCTGATTTTACTTTGATGGTAAAATGTATCTGGTTGTGATCACTACTCCCCAGTGGCTCACATATCTTGACATTGTCAACTAATTCTTTCTGTGAGGACAAAACTAAGTCTAACACATTCTCTCCCCTGGTTGGTTCTAGCACATGTTGAGAAAGGAAACTATCTTGTACTAAAACTAAAAACTTGTGGTCCTCACTCCCCATACTCTGTAGAGTTTCCATTGTATATGCCCATGGTTAAAGTCCCCCATAATAATACAGTTCCGTTTGCTTACTTCCCTTATAGCGTTTTGTATTTTTTCATTCTCTTCTATGCTTATGTTTGGACTTCGATAAACTAACCCAACTGTTAACGTTGAGTTTCCTGTAACTATGTTACACCAAACAGCTTCTTCGCAATCTGCTTCTCTTTCTAATTTTATTTCATAAGCCTGGATAGATTCTTTAATATATAAAATAACTCCACCTCCCTTTCTTCCTATTCTATCTTTCCTAAACATTACATATCCTGTTAGTCCCAATTCGGCATCTGATATATCAGTGGTGGCCCACGATTCGGTTATACCTATTATGTGAGGGTCAATATCTTCTACCATAATGTTTAGTTCACTTCTTTTGTTTACTATGCTCCTTGCATTTAAACAAATGCATTTATATCCTGATTCAGAACAGTTTTCCAGGCTGTTCTTTGCCGATTTATTTCTGCTGTCTTTATCTATGCCTCCAGTTTCAGGCTTCTCTGTGAATCCCCCCTGCGAATCTAGTTTAAATAGATGCAGCCTGTCCCACTGTCAACAGATTGCAGCAAGTTCTCTGAGAAAACTGCTGCCCCCTTTCCACTTAGATGTAGGCCATCTCTCATGTACATATCTTCCCTCCCAACAAAGTATCCCCATAAATCTACGAATCCCACCTCCTCTTCTTTACACATCTGCTCAACTAGTGCGCTGATCGCCATCCTCTTGCAGTTTCTATATGTCGGCCCCCTTCCTCCCATTACTGGCAAAATTCCTGAGAGGATAATCTGTTCTACTCTTGTCTTCTTTAACTTCTTCACTAACTGTCTGTACTTCTGAACTATCCCAGTTGTTCCCTCCAAGTTACAGCCCACATGCAACATGTATAGTAAAACATCTTAATAATATTCCTTATCATTTTTGGCTAAGTATGCTTTAACCTTTTCGAGTATATCTAAGTTATTTTTATTTTATACCTAAGATATTTTATTTTAATCCTAGATCATATCTTTATATTGCTTGGATAATTATGTCTATTGCTGTTTTAAAGTTTCTCAGGTTCTGCCAATGTAGTAGGGATTCCCATTACACATTATAGTTACAGCCCACATGGAGGCAACCTGTTTGACACTGGGACAATGGAAGGCAGTGAGCAGAGGCTAGTCCAATACACAGGCTTACAGCATAATGTCTGACACCCAGGCTGCTCCACTCAGACACCCAAGTGATCAGAGATAGGGCAAAGTACACTATCCAGTTATAAATAGAGATCAGTGCAGGCTTACAGCAGTAGGGAAACAGAAGGAAAATTTATCATTTTGGAGGGTCATGAGGTGCCCTTAGAATGACTAAAACAAATACAGATTTCTTGTGTATAGTGACACTACCACATGAAATGTCTATGCAAAATCAGAGAAAAAGTTACTGAAGAATTTTTGAAAAAATAGGCAAAATGTGAAAATTTACCAATTTTTGGGGGGCCCTTAGAATGATTCACTCATATACAGAATCCTTGTGCATAGTGGCAGTACCCTAAGATATGTCTGTGCAAAATTAGAAAAAAAGTTGCTGAACGGTTTCTGAGATATGGCAGGTAATGGCGCACAGCACATGGCGGACACGGTGTGATGGCACAAGTCCGTTGGACCTTTGGCCCAAAGGACTAAAATTTTTTAATTATACTAAATGAGAGGTGCCAAATGGTTTTAGGTGGCCAAATATACTGCTAATTGGTGACACAGTAGCAAAAACACACAATATTATGCGGTTAGATGGTTACACGGTTACCTTGATGGATGTTTGTTTGACAAAATAGGAATTTAGTAAACTTATCCTGCACAGAAAAATTGCCACCCTAATTTTTGTACCCTTTATTACCCAAAGTTGCAAAATGAAGTGAAAGTTTGCTTTTAGCAAAGATTCTGCACGAATGCAATGTTTTCTATATAGTGGCCTATATTATGTGTTACCCTGACATACTCACTAGTGTGACCTTCGCACTGGTATGACCTTTATCATGTTACTGACATGACCTTGACCTACTTGCAGGTGACGTTGTAGGACAGTGGTTCTCGTCGGATCCATCTCCACAGTCAGCCATGCCATTGCAGCGTCGATCTCCCCCCACACACTCGCTGTTGTCACACTTGAACTCCCAGAGGTCACATCCTGTGGGAACATCCGAGTTTACATACACTTCAACGTCCTTCTGGAGGGAACATCCACGTTTACATAAGTAACGAAATACTTCACAGTCAGATTTTAATATGGTAACTTGTAACTAACTATAATCATGTATTATCTATTAGAGGCTTTACTATAAGTTTTAATAATAACGTAGACATTTTATAAAAAACAATACTGCTATTGACTCATTTCATCTCATTCAAAGGACTATCTTTAATGGTCGTACTATACATTAGATGGATGTAGATTTATTGGTATTATGCATACTTTCTGAGTATGTGAGTGAAGAGCTTCATCAGACTGGATGGTTCAAATGAGTAACATTTTTACATGTAATGTAGGCAGATCCAGAGGGGGGTCCAGGGAGTCCGGACCCCCTTTTTTGAGTACCAAAAATCCATTGCAATTGCATGTCAACAGGGGACAAAGGCATTGGCAAAATCAAAAACAAAACAATGTCAAACTTGTCGCTTACTATGTACGAATTCTTTTGTAGCAGTCCGACCTTTTCAGACACTTATTTAGCACAAGCGATATATAATTTATATACCTGGCATCCTGGGGATCCTCAATATTATTTTTGGCATCATTGGTGATGTCATTCAAAGAATAACCTCACATACACACACACACACACACACACACACACACACACACACACACACACACACACACACACACACACACACACACACACACACACAACACGCCACCTCATGTTTGATCATGTCTCCTCACAAAAGGATGAACACGCTTTTGGGTTTGTTTGGCTCTCAAAGATGCGCTGGTCGTTTGATGAAAATCGTCTGCATCAGTTCTTCAGACCGGAGTTTCAAGATATCAGTCGAGATTTTTACGGGTTAAACTCTCACCTATCGTATCAGTGGACCGGCCAACCACTGAAAAGTGCTCTAGAACTGTTTTAACGGCATTGTTTGTTAACAGTGGTCATCCATACTGGGTCAATCACTCATAGGATGAGAAAAAGATTGCATATAGTGCAGATACCACCCTCGATTTTGAATGTAAAGGTCATTTGAAAGGTCACAGAGTCAACTAGGGTAACAATTCCTTGATTTTTGTTAATTAAAATCTTCTTGAGTACATCTCTACACAAAACCAAAGCTTCTGCGAATTAGAGAAGAATTGGCTGTGATTTAAGGTGATCAACTTTGAATTTATTCAGGAATGTATGGAAAAATGCAACACAAAAATATGATTTTCTTGAAATGTGTATAAAGTGTATGTGAAAGTTGTTTGCATGTACATCTTTCCACGTTAACATATTTTCAAAATTCTATACATACAGTACAGCGTTCGACCTTTACCTCAAAAACGTGCTGGTCAGCCGGACCTGCAACTTGAAGAAGTTACTGGTCCGGCAGCAAAGCTACTGGTGTGGATTTCCAAAATTACACTAAATTTGACTAAACACAAAGGCAAATAATATTTAATAAATGGACAGTTGAATTGCCTTCTGATAATCATTTATTACAAAATATAATGCCAGATAGGTGTTATCACAAACATCTCCATCAACCTTTCACCGGACACTGAGATAAACAAGCCCATCGGAAAAGTCACAGTCACTATTTGGCTAAGCTGACCACAAGAGTATGGGAAAACAAGATGCCCACTGAGAACACCCAGATGAGAGTCTACCATGCCTGCGTGCTGAGAACCCTTCTCTACAGCAGTGAATCGTGGACCACCTGCATGCTATAGGAGTGCCGTCTCAACACATTCCTCATGCGGTGCCTAAAGCGCATCTTCGATATCACCTGTCAGGACCGTGTCCAATACAGCAACATACTGGGCCAGCATGTACTCACTGCTGAGCCAGAGACGTCTCCGCTGGTTGGACCACGTATGGTGCATGGAGGACGGCTGCTTGCCAAAAGACGTCATCTATGGACAACTGGCATGAGGCCAGTGATATACCCAGCCCTCAGATTCAAGGACGTTTGGAAACGCAACCTGAAGGCCTGCAACGTTAGCTCTGAAGACTGGGAGGTTGTGGCCGAAAATTGCACTGCCTGACGTCAGCCTGTATACACTATTACACTGCCTAACACAGGCACAGGACGGGCTGTCGGAAAGAGACACCAGCAGGCGGCGGAGAAGAGGTTGCAGTGCAAACAACAAGCAGCACTACCACTGTCATCCTGTTTTGTCTGCTCTGGCTGCGGCAGGAACTATCACTCCCAAATCGGACTGCACAGCCATAGCGGATGATGCGACATTTCCAAACTGACAACAGGGTTCATCAGCATCACAAGACTACGTTTTGCCTACTATTTGGCTACAATGTTATGGTTGTTTGAGGTCATTCAACCATAGTAATGTTTTTTTTCAGAATGTTATCGCCAATCTGATCTCAATGGGATCTCCGAGTCACAAGGGATACACAGTCCCCAATGTTGAGGGCCAGGTTTAAACACAAAATGTACCATGTCTGGTCTGTGTCTTGAAAAGTGTGTATGCAAATCAGAACATTTACATTTTGGGTTTGTGATCATCACTATCTGGAGAAACTATTAAACACAGTTTCCTAACAAAACATGTGCTGAGTAGTATACAACATGCGTGAAGCACTTTTTTAATCAAAGATGTTATTTTTTTCTGTGCAAAGACACTGTAATTGAATTGTACACATTGTCATGAATAAATAGGTATTATTACTACATTACCGTGCCTTTTTAATTTGAAATAATGCTGGTACAGAGTTAATACAATTAGCTGTAGCATACTTTTTTATTAAACAGTTGCAGTATTATACTTGTTTTGAGTTTTGTTTTAAAACGGGATATGGCCGAAGGTCGTATTTCTCCCAATAATCTGTGTTGCATACAGAACATTTGTATGATGTTGCAAGTCAGATTTGTGGGTTGATGTTTACAACTTAGGTATATTAGATCTTCACTCACCCACTCACCAGATAATGGGTATCCTAGATTACACCATCTGAAGTGTTTTTTGCTAAGCAAACGTCGAATGAGTGGTAAGGGGATATCCCATCCTACGCCCCGGTCGCAGCGCTTCACAATTTATTTTCGGGCCATAAGGCTTCATGGCTTATCTTGGACCCCCATTTGTCTAAATCCTGGATCCGCCCTGCACAGTAAGTTTACCTAATTTTCTGTGATGTTTTGAACGTTCTTGGGCTCAGCAATCTTCATCAGACAGCTACTGCTAGATGGCGATACGGTAGTCATTCTGCACAGACATATCACTCTCCTGAGGAGTGATATGTCTGCGCAGAATGACTACTGTATCACCATCTAGCGGTAGCCATTTTGAAGATTACTGAGAGCAGTCGAAACCTCATGGAATATGAGGCAAATTTATCGTGAAACAAGCAAAAATATTACTCATATTTCCTGTGATTGTTCCAAGAAGCGCTAATCATTTAGGGACATTTTATGTAATTTGCGTTAACACAAAAAACGTTTACAAATTTACATCCTAACAAAGGTCATTTACAATGACTCCGAGAAACTGTTTTCTGCATTTGTGTGTGTGTACCATATGTAGCGCCATCCAGAGGATGGGTATTTTTGCAGGTTAGTGTAATTATGATTAGCCAAATAGACATAATAATTTTCTTGATTAAGCGTACATTGAAGTTTACAGATGCAGTATTCCCTTAATGTTCTAACATTCCAGATGTGCAAGATAAGGCAATCTTTTACTTTTTGACCTAACCATGAAAACGACCACCTACAGCCGCCAAACTTCTCCTCACATATCTTACATACATATACTACATTACAAAAATGATTTTACATTGCTATCACGATCAAATTTCGCAAAACAAACTCAAGTAAAAATCGACTTCTTCAGGGGCTACTATCCGTTGCTCTGTGGTTACAGTAAAATTTATATTGTGTCGAGGTGTCGCTACATAAATGAGCTTCACAGAAATTCTGTACAGTGGCACTACCATTACTGTTCGCGTGCAATATAAATATATATAATATATCGTTATTCGGTAATTAATCAAGCTATTTTTTAACAGAAACAATGCCAATATTATAACTAACATACGCGCCCGTGTATACTGATGTCCCTGGAGAAGTCGAGTTTGTTTTGCGAAATTTGATTGTGATAGCAATGTAAAATATTTTTTGGTAACGTAATATTAGGTCATTTACTCCAAACAGCCCAAACTAACGCAGGAATTGTGTGGTGCTTGTTTGTGCGCATGCGTTGCGGGTAGTTTGTTTGTTTATTTTATAGGCACTTTAGATGATTGGGCATGGTGAAAGGGAGATTCATAATCGCTGTTTGAAACGCTATGGGGCTTTCTAGTTCAGTAATCAGTGGTGGAATCATATTCCAGATTCGAACTGCTCGGGGGTAGAAAGAGAACACTGCTGCATTGATGCGGCACCTAGGGGCTACGTAGTGGCCACGGTTTTTTGACTGTGTTAGTAGACCTGGTGGGGGTGTGATGTTGATTATGTTATTTAATATTTTGTAAAATGTCATGGCTTGTTTGATAATGCGTCGTCGTTCAAGAGTTGACCATCCAAGGGTGGCTATTAGGTCTGCTGCGTTTGTTTGGCGTCTGTGGTCATTTCTGACAAATCTGGCAGCACAGTGTTGTACTCTTTCAAGGTGTTTAATTTTGGTGGCAGTGTGTGGGTTCCATATGGGAAAGGCATACTCGAGTTTTGGTCGGATTAGCATGTTATAGGCTGTTTCTTTTACTTCAGGTTTGCATGGTCCGAGGGTTCGTTTGATCATGCCTAGGACTTTTGAAGATTTGGGAGCTATGTCAGTGATATGGTTAGCCCAGGTTAGTTTAGAATCTAATTTTATTCCAAGATATGTGTGGCTAGAAGCGGTAGAGAGTGGCATGCCAAAGAGTGAATATGAATGTAGTCTGGGTTTGGTTTTGTTTGTTATTGGGAGATGCACACATTTAGATATGTTAAATTCCATCTGCCATTTATTAGACCATGTTTGGAGTTGGATCAGGTCAGATTGGAGAGTTTCGTGGTCGGTTTCGGATGTGATTTTGCGATATATAATGCTGTCGTCTGCAAAGAGACGTACGGAAGATTGGACACTTTCGGTTATGTCGTTTATGTAGAGCAAAAATAGGACAGGTTCTAGGACTGAGCCCTGTGATGTAACATTTGTGCTGTCCGACAGGGCTCCATTGACCGAGACTCTCTGTTTGCGATTGGATAGAAATTATTTGATCCAGTTTTGTGTGTTTCCAGTTATTCCATAGAAAGCTAGTTTGGATAGGAGGCATTTATGGGGGACTTTGTCGAAGGCTTTGGCGAAATCGAGTAGGATGGCATCTAATTGTGTCTTATTGTCCGTAGCAGTCATCCAGTCATGGGCTGTCTTGATGAGTTGGGATTCACAAGACAGACCTGGTTGGAATCCATGTTGGAAGTGGATGATGATGTTGTGTTTGTGTAAGTGTTTCCACATGTTGCTTAGAATGATGTGCTCCATAACTTTGCAAAGGATGCATGTTAACGAAATTGGTCTATAATTAGCAGGGTCTGATTTGTGTTTTTTGTGTGTATTGGTGTTACTAGTGCTTGGAGCCAGTCATCTGGGAGTTTGCAAGTGTTGTATGACTGCTGGAAAATGTGTGTGATGATGGGGGCAATTTCCACTGCAGTCTCTTTAAGGACTCTGGCTGGGAGTTCGTTGGGGCCTGTAGCTTTATTTTGGTTTAGGTTTTTCAGTTGCTTAATTACTCCGTCTATCCCGATTTCGAGGGAGGGCATATTGGGATAGATGGATGGAGCTAGTTGGGGGATGGGGTAGATTTCTTGAGTAAACACGGAACTAAATTGGTTGTTAAGTGTATTTGCTTTGTCGTGATCATTTGTGATTGGTTGGTCGTTTGCTTGCAGTGTAGGGATGCCAATGTATTCTCGTTTGTTTGCTTTAATGAATGACCAGAATTGTTTTGGGTTTATTTTTAGGCTGTCTCCAATGTGATTGTTTAGATAGTCTGAGTAGGATTTGGTTGCAGCTTTAGTGGCTTGTTTTCGGAGTTGCCTAAACCTTTCCCAGTCACTATTACATCCAGTTTGTTTTGCTTTTTTATGGCTTTTGTTGCGTTTTCTTTGCATTCTTATTATTTCACGTGTTATCCAGGGGAGGTGGGTTTTTGCTTTGGTGTTGCGGCTGGGGATATTATTGTTGACTAATGAAGTAAGATTGTTCTGGAAAAAGTTCCAATTTGTGTTGACATGTGTTGAATTTGGGTTCGTGTCAAAGTATGTTGTTGTTAGTTGTTTTATGTCATCTTTAAGCTTATCCCAGTTTGCAGATTTATATTGGAACACTTTGTGTGGTGGTTTACTGTTACGGATTGGATTTAGGTTTACGTTAAAGGTCACAGCTTCATGATCACTCATGCCGGGAGTGGTGTGAGTGTTAGCAATTATCGATGGATTAGAAGTGAGTATGAGGTCGAGGATATTGCCGGAATCAACTCGTGTGGGATCGTTGACCATGTTTTGTAATCCAAATTCTCTAATTATTTCTAGCAGTTTGTTATGCTTGCTGGCAGTTCTCTTGTCAGTGGTTTGCTGCTTGCCCCAGTTAATATCAGGAAGGTTGGCACCTGCTATAACTACATTAGGAGAAGTTTTTTGTGATCTGTACAGTTTTGTTAGGGATTCGTGGAGAGCTTCAAGGGATTGAAGGTGGTCACTGGGGGGTTGGTAGTAGGATGCAAAGTATATGGATTTGTTTCGTGTGAAATGGATTTTTGTCCATACTATTTCACAGCTTGAGTTTAGTTTTGTAAGTGGTTCTGCTACAATGTCATCGCGGAAGGCTATGAGAACTCCACCACCATGGGTGTTTCTGTCCTTTCGGATGGCGCTATAGTTAGGTGGTAGGAACGAATAGGTGGGGTAGTTTTCGTCTATTTTGGTTTTGACTAGGAATATGATGTCAGGATTATTTGACTGAATAGTTGTTTTTAATTGGGTTGTCTTTGCGATGCTTTTGACACTGTTGGTATTGATTAGAATTCCGCTAAGTGTGTTACGTTTGGTTTTCTTACGACGTTCAGGGGTTGATGCATTTTGAGGGTTTGGTTTGAGAGATCTGTGTGTGGGGGTCAATGTTTTGGTTATTTTGGTCTGTGTCATTAAGGCTGTTATATCGGTTATGAGAACATTCCAATAAGTGGTCTTGGAAGAAGGAATGACTGTAGTTAGGTTGGTCGCATTTCATGCAGTGCCAGGAACAGGAGCTGTTACAGAGGAGATTATATTAATGTGTATATGTATGCAAGAAATGTGAGAAGTTTGGCGGCTGTAGTGGTCTTTTTTATGGTTAGGTCAGAAATTTTAGGTAGAAGATCGCCAAGTTTTTGGTTCAAAGACACGGCACTATCGTCCGCATGATTTGTGTGTACGAAGACCTTCGCCTCGGAGACTAACACTGACAGCCTTGGGCCTATCACGGCTTGTTGACATTCCTGTTATATCGCCTAGCCTTGTCGGCAATGGTTTCGATGTGAACATCACGTTTCTATGTTCATAAAACTTACCTGATGCCGAGTCAAAAACATAGAGGAATATCAAAACACCAACACAGGTCGTCATGAATGCATTTCTGTAAGTGCACATCCTGACGTCGCTGTGCGCAACAAAGTGACAAGCGTCCTTAATGACAACTGTCACCGTCACTGTCAACCATCGTTTCTGTGACGGACAGTTACGTAATATTTGCTCACCAGGGAGATAAGTGGTGCTAGTGTCGGCGTTGCTTGAAAACAGTAGTGGCCTCTGACGGATAATAAAGTGCATACATTCATTGATTTAAAGAGAGCTTTCCTATTCATAGAGAGCTTTCATATATATATATATATATATATATATATATATATATATATATATATCTGTATCGGAAAGTCATGTTACAGACCCGTAGCCAGCTTTTCACAACGGGGGTTCACATATTCACAATACAGACTCCAGAGGGCGCTACAAGTTCGTGTGTGGCAGAGCCATTGATATATAGAGTTTGGCCAATTGAAAACATGGGCGCCATTTTCGGTCCAGTTGCAGCGCAGCAGCAGCAACAGTGATTCAGTGCACAGCTGATAACGTTACATATACATCACGTTATGTCTAATTATTACTACACACATGTCTATGCATGTATGGATGACTGATTAATATTAGTTATGCTACTTTTACGAAATGTTTTCATACGTATTCTCTATTATAGCAGTTTAATGAATATTTATTTATATACTGGTGTGGTGGGA
The DNA here is from genome assembly GCA_963995525.1 of Escarpia spicata. Lineage (NCBI taxonomy): Eukaryota > Metazoa > Annelida > Polychaeta > Sabellida > Siboglinidae > Escarpia > Escarpia spicata. Next base: position 67,837,177 of record OZ023208.1, read on the forward strand.
ACATAAATCGTGCATCCTAATATTTTAGGTCGTTTTAACAATAAATCTGATCACAAAAAAGGTAAGAGGATCAGGAATGGCGAGATTTCAGTGATACAGTTTTTGACCTGGTACAAATTTCCCAGTCATGAGTATACTTAATAATTTGTATACGCACAATGCATGAAAATAAAAGTATTTTATATATATATATATATACATACACACATATTAAAATGGTCTGCATGTCATACATTAAAATTAGAAGTAAAGATATTTCTTAATATAACAATATAATATGTTTAAATATTTTAAAGATATTTTGTGCATCACTTTGAAAGGGTGGAGAGTTGGTGTATAAGCCTTACAGCTTGTTAATGGGATGATGTGTCTCTGTGAACATTGCATAAAGATTGAGAAAGTTTGCTCCTCTGTTAAACGAATATGATGTTATGGTATTGGTTATTATTATACAGACCAGTAGGCAACATATTAATATACAGTAGTAGCACTCAGCATGACTGTGTCTCTATGGGACCCTGTTTAAATATATACAGTGCGCTTCAGATAACTCAAACTGTCATTTTAGTTGACTTTTGCTTATGTCGATCTTTCTCTTTAGTCCCAGTCATATAAGACCATAAAACAGATCTTGATTAGTGGAGTTTCTGATAACTAGAAGTATTGCCACGGGTCCCTGGAAGTTCAACATATCCAGAATGCACTGTAGTATGTACATATTTAACACATATTGGCAAAATCGAATACCTTTATTCTCAAAGCTGCACATACACATTTTCACATGTAATTGACTTACAAAGTAACACTTTTAACAAGGTGAACTATTGGCATTTAGCAATGTGTCTGAACTCCATAATGCCAACACGAATCTTACTGCCACGTTCATTACCAGATTTATGCAGTGTATTGGCATTTTTGCAATTCTTAACATCTTGGAGAATACAATGCGTACAATAGGTAATATAGTACCCTGAATATTTCAGAGACTTCATTGCAATTCAACCACTCACAACTTCGCATGTAATTGACTTACAAAGTAACACTTTTGAGAAGTAACATGTTGGCATTTAGCATGATGCCCACAATGCCATAATGACAAAATTAATCTTACAGTGCTAACAGGTGCAACATGTTCTATTTCTATTTAATGCTTCGCCATATGTCCCATTGCCATACTCTTACTGCCCAGTTCACTATCAGATTTATGCAGTGAATTTGCTTTCTTTCTTGTTGTTATAACGTCTTGGAAAATACAATGCGTACCACGGGTAATTTAGTACCCTGAAGGTTCAATCAGTCAATTCAACCTTGCATAACTTCACATCTAACTGACTTACAAAGTTAACACATTTAACAAGGTGAAATGTTGACATTTAGCATGGTGCCAACAACTATCACTACAACAACTACAACTACAAATGAACTTTACAGTGCAAATAAATGCAACGTGTCACATTTCTATTTAATATGTTTCACCATCTGTCTCATTGCCATACTCTTACTGCCAAGTTCACTACCGGATTTATGCATTGAATTTGCATTCTTCCTTGCAAGTCGTAACATCTTGGAAAATATATGCAGCCGAACAACAGTATATCGCCCAATCAGCTTGTTTGATAGTATGACAAAGTGGGAGTTGGACTTCCATAGTTGCTAATTCAAAAACATTCACCAAGAATGCCTTTACATTTCTTTGCGACATAAGAAGTTTTTCATGCTGTTGACGAAACACCATTTCACATGCCAACAATACCTGAAATGCTTGTTTTGTTGGATGGAAGAAAACCATGCACTTTGCGTGATTCTTAATCAGTTCCCTTTTCTCGCGTTTCACACGCTTCATTTGTTTTTGCAACAATGTCACCCTTATCTGCATGGCGCGCAGTTTCCTTTGTGCTTCTTTCAGCTCATGGCTTCTTTCAGATGGTGGCGATATGTCATCAGGGCATGTCTTGCTGCTAGTAGGTTTTGGACTGTCACTAGTAGTGCTACTTGTGTCACCTAGAATATAATAAAATGTTATGCAATACCAGTAGTGATTGTTAATTATCTCTGAACGAGGTACTTATTGAAACATGATCTGAATAGACTTGATTCTACATCACATCAAAGAATTGTTAACAAATTAATATATCCCACAACCATTCATATGAATGAATCAGTAGTCTGTATTCCAAGTAATGTTTGAGAAATGGCTTTTGACTATGCACAGTAGGAACAAAATGCTGTAGTCTTTGTTGTTGTGCTATATTTCAGGGTCATATCTCTAAGAATAATGGAAATTATTTGGTAGCTCAGAAGAAATTGAGGTTTTGTGTATGTGTGTGTGTGCGCGCGCGCGTGCGTGTGCATGTGTGTCTAACATGAATGGCAAATGGTTTAGTGGTGCAAAAATACACATTGGATTACTACTTAAACTGATGATTTCATAACATATCATAATGGAGAATTTGATTTTTTTTTGCAATGCCCTTTTGTCACTTTTTGTGACAAGCATGAGCAGGACGTATTGGCACAACTGACAATGTATTCTCAGCAACCACTTACTTTCACTTTCGTCATCCACCTTTGACGGAGTTGTCTGGGGACCTGCACAATATGGATGATCTGACGAAGACAGACAGGGAGATTTGGTGGCAGCAGCAGCAGCAGGATATCTGGGGAGTTTGCGCCTCTTTGGTGCTGGTTGATGACTGAAGATTGTTGGCACTGCGTTTGGCTTCAGTTTGCATTTTCCATCAACACGATGTGTTTCAAATTGGTCGTGTTCAATATATCAATGGCTCTGGTGTGTGGTTATATATTTGCAAAATGCAGAGGGCGCCACATGTTCACTTGGGGGCTCACAATACAGGAGGTTACGTTTCTAGCCGAAAGGACAATAAAGTGGGTGTGAATTTGGTAGACCGTGTGGTTTCATCTGATATTGAAACACCACATTGGCATCACCAGCAGGCCCGTAGCGAGGTTTTTTTTGGGGGGGGGTTGCGTTTTCAGACAAAGTGGGACTCATGTGCAGTGATAAGTGGTCCGTGGCGATTTGTCTAATTTTGTTGCCAATCAACCTATAATCTACATGCACGCGATTGTATTCCTACAAGTTAGTTGTTATACAGCAGCGCCGAATCAAGGCAAACGGAGCGTTCACATTGGCTAATCCGCATTAGTTAACAAGATTTAACAAGATTGCCATCCAGAAAATTACTCTGGATGGCAGTTGGACAAGGAAGCCTTTTGGCTTATCGAGAGTCCAATACTTTTTATCTACATGTATCCCGCCTTTTTAAGGTGTGTGTCGATTTTATTTTTAAACATATTCACGCTACTAGCACCAACACAATCAGGAAATAATCTGTTCCATTCATTTACAGTCCTTTGTGAGAATGAGAACTTTTTTATATCTAATCTACACTGCTGCTTTACTAATGTAGCTTCATGTCCTCTGGTCCTTCTATCTTTCTTAACTGAGAAAAAAATGTTTCTATCAATATTTTCATAACCATTCAATATTTTAAACACTTCTATGTGATCTCCTCTCAATCTCCTGGTCTCTAGTGTTGTTAAACCACATTCTTTTAGGCGTATTTCGTAACTAAGATCCCTCAGATTTGGTATCAGTTTAGTCGCTCTCCTCTGTACTCTTTCTAGCATATCTATGTCCTTGCGATATGGCCTCCATGCTTGTATACAATATTCTAAATGAGGCCTCACTATTGTTTTGTACAGCGGTACTATTAATTATTTTTTCTTATACGCTATATTTCGCATAATTAATCCAAGGATTTGATTTCCCTTTGACGCTGCAATTCCGCACTGCTCTGAAACCTTCATATCAGCACTAATGGTTAACCCTAAGTCCTTTTCTTTTACAGTAGTACTTAGAACAATACCCCCCATTTTATATTTTACCTCTTCATTCCCATGACCTGTGTGGAGGCATTTACATTTCCCAAAATTGAACAGCATTTGCCACTTTTCAGACCATTTGATCAACCTATCAAGATCATCTTGTAAATGTTGTCTGTCTCCATCACTTTTAATCCTTCTAAACACTTTTGTATCATCCGCAAATTTTAACACCTTGCTTGTTATATCATCGTCCAAATCGTTGATATATATTAAGAATAATATAGGTCCTAGTACTGATCCCTGTGGTACCCCACTCAATACCGATTTCCAGTTTGAAGCCTCCCAATCAACTACTACACGTTGTCTTCTGTCATTCAGCCATTTTTCTATCCAGTTTATTATACCATTTCCTATGCCATGAGCCTTTAGCTTAAGGAGTAATCTTTGATGTGGTACTTTGTCGAAAGCTTTTTGAAAATCTAAATAGATGATATCTACTGGTGATCCCTCATCTATCCACCTAGTGATGTCTTCCAAAAAACATAACATATTTGTTAAGCATGACCTCGCTTTTAAAAACCCATGTTGAGATGGGTTTATCAAGTTATGTTTAACAAGAAAATCCACCATGTGATCTTTAATTAGTCTTTCTAATAATTTGCAAATCACTGATGTTAAACTCACTGGTCTATAGTTCTCTGACTTGTTTCTCGAACCTTTTTTAAATAACGGTATAATGTTTGCCTCTTTCCATTCTAAAGAAACCACTCCCTCTTCCAAAGACAAATTGAAAACTGTTGCAAGCGGTGCGCTAATTTGTTCTACAATTTCCAATAGTAGTTTGGGCGGAATCCCGTCCACTCCAGGTGATTTATTAGCCTTCATAGCCCTTATTTTCTTAGCTACCATTTCCGAGGTTACAACTAACTGTCCTAAATAGTCTGAATCTGCCCCCTTGAACTTAGCCTCTTGTACTGGCAGTGAACTAATATCTTCCCTGGTAAACACTGAACTAAAATACTCATTCAGGTCTTCTGCCATTAAGAATCCCTCTGATATTGTATTTCCAGCACTATCTTCTAGAGGACCGACCTTATCCTGAACTTTCTGTTTGCATCGAATATACGCATAAAAACTCTTACTGTCATGTTTTATATTACTAGCTAATTTTTTTTCATAGCTTCTCTTTGAATTTCTAATTTCAGCTGTAGCTTGATTAAGTGCTTCTTTATAAATGTTGTAGTCTTCATCATTTCCAGTACATCTATATGACTTCCACATCATTTGTTTATACTTAATTTTTCTAATGGCTTCTTTTGATAAGTGTTTCTTTTTAGACCGTTTCCCTTGTTTTTTGAAAGGTAAAAAAGTATCGACTATGCACTTAATTTCACTATTTAAGATATTCCAGCATTCGGTTGCTGTCTTATTCTTCAGTGTGTTATTCCAGTCTATCTTTGCTAAATATTTCCTCATGTCCTTATACCTTCCTTTGTGGAAATTTCTCCTATACTGCTTTTTACTATTCCTTTCTGATTTTACTTTGATGGTAAAATGTATCTGGTTGTGATCACTACTCCCCAGTGGCTCACATATCTTGACATTGTCAACTAATTCTTTCTGTGAGGACAAAACTAAGTCTAACACATTCTCTCCCCTGGTTGGTTCTAGCACATGTTGAGAAAGGAAACTATCTTGTACTAAAACTAAAAACTTGTGGTCCTCACTCCCCATACTCTGTAGAGATTTCCATTGTATATGCCCATGGTTAAAGTCCCCCATAATAATACAGTTCCGTTTGCTTACTTCCCTTATAGCGTTTTGTATTTTTTCATTCTCTTCTATGCTTATGTTTGGACTTCGATAAACTAACCCAACTGTTAACGTTGAGTTTCCTGTAACTATGTTACACCAAACAGCTTCTTCGCAATCTGCTTCTCTTTCTAATTTTATTTCATAAGCCTGGATAGATTCTCCTCCCTTTCTTCCTATTCTATCTTTCCTAAACATTACATATCCTGTTAGTCCCAATTCGGCATCTGATATATCAGTGGTGGCCCACGATTCGGTTATACCTATTATGTGAGGGTCAATATCTTCTACCATAATGTTTAGTTCACTTCTTTTGTTTACTATGCTCCTTGCATTTAAAGAAATGCATTTATATCCTGATTCAGAACAGTTTTCCAGGCTGTTCTTTGCCGATTTATTTCTGCTGTCTTTATCTATGCCTCCAGTTTCAGGCTTCTCTGTGAATCCCCCCTGCGAATCTAGTTTAAATAGATGCAGCCTGTCCCACTGTCAACAGATTGCAGCAAGTTCTCTGAGAAAACTGCTGCCCCCTTTCCACTTAGATGTAGGCCATCTCTCATGTACATATCTTCCCTCCCAACTTCTTCACTAACTGTCTGTACTTCTGAACTATCTCAGTTGTTCCCTCCCTCTCTGCGTTATTTGTCCCTACATGTACTAGTATAGACCCTCCCTTGCCATGCCCCAGTACCTTCTCTACCCTTTCAGTTACATGTTCTATCCTAGCCCCCGGTAGACAAACAACGACGTCCTCCCCCTCGCTTAGAGTCTTATCTGTCTTTCTCATAATCGAATCGCCCATAAACACCCTCTCTTTCCTCATTGCCCCCTCAATCACTGCCTCAGTGTAGCTCTTTCTACGGTTTGCATCTGTCTGGTTGTAATCTTGTTCCCCTGTCTTCTGCTCTCCCGTCACAATCTCGTCCGTTCCATTCTTTCCTGACGCTGTTTCTCTTGTCACCTTTCTTCCTGTCATCGTCCCTCCCGACTTCTCTTCTGTCACATGTACTCTCACTTCCTTTCTTCCCGTCATCTTTCCTCCCATTGCATTTCCTTCTCTCCTCTCCCGTCTCTTTTTCCCTCCTACCTCTTTCTCTACGGTCACTTTCTCTCCTGCCACCTTCACACCTGTCACATTTCCTGCCGTCGATCCTCCACTTTCTTCCCCGCCGATCACCTTCCCTCCTCTCAGTCTCCTTTCCTCGGTCTTGTTGCCACTACTCTGCTCCTTCAGTTTCACAGTATTCCCAACTTTATCCCTGTCGTCTCTCTCCATTCCGTCTGTCTCCTTGCTGATTCTCATCTCCATCCCCTTAACAATATCTACCAACCTAGCTACCTCTTTCTCCAGACATTTCACCTTCCAACACCCCACGCACTGAAAGGTGAATCCCTCTTCCTTGGTTTCTGTCCATGACTTCGTACAGCCGGATAAGGCAAAATCTACCCAACTGTGGCAGTCGTCGCACACCAAGTGTCTCTTTGCCTTGACTTGCCGCTTGCAAGGCGCCATATCAGAATTTATTTAATAATAATAATCTAATTAGCTATTTAAAATAGTTTTGTCAACTGTGTTTACACCATTCACTGTCTATGTAGTCTTTAAGAAGACTGTTTTCTGTGCACAAATGTTACACTTTTCGTAAGATTGCGTACGCTAGACTGCCTTATTTATTTAGGTTATACAGCGCCCTAGCGAATAAGAGAGACACTAGCGACATAAACTTAGTTCGCCCGATTATCGCAAATGCTTAATTTTAACAAAGCTACCTTATCAAAATGTCTAGCAGGTACTGACTTTCACAGATATTATCTTATGTAGGTAGTTTATGGTTGTTACTTTATCACCTATATATTCTACCACATAACGAGGTTTGTTAAATCTTGTTTACAACCTTATCGTAGCCGTAAGCTAACGTACCCTATTATCACTCACTAGACTAAAGTGTCCTAAAATACTTTATCTAACTAACTTTAAGCACAACTGCTACTCAATATATGTTTACTGCTACTTTATGAATGATATTAAGGCAAGAATAATACTTATCAATCAGTAATTCTACTTGCTTATGAACTTTGATACACCACCAATTTCAACGATCTATCTCCGCCAAATATAGCTAATTCGCATTAATATAGTTAATTCGCATTAGTTGATCCGCATTAGATGTGAACATGCACGGCCATAGCAAAACAAAGTTGCTTCGCCTCTGCTTTGTTTCGTTGTTGCAAAGACGTCAAACTTCGGCTCGTTTTGATGGTTCTCTTGACAATAGTCGGGATGATGGGCCATGTCATTGTTACTTGTATTATTCGAATTCACGAACTGCCGTATCCTTCACGAAACAACTACTGTCAACCTGATCACAAACGTAGCAGCCCGGGAGTCCCCAGGTGCGAGCTCAACTTCCAAGATGCGATATCGTTGGCGATGGGATGGTCATCAAATTCAGTCGATTTATTTATTTATAATCCACTCATTTCGTGTCTTTGGCATTCGTTGGAAAACAATTAAACAACTCATCACCGATGCATGTCCGTAGCTGTCATCCAATATACTATGACTGGTTGCCATTAATCGAAGGCAACCATCCTCGCAAGCCAGGGCTGTTTGCCATGCAAAACTAGCCCTGGCTGATCCCCTACGCGAAGGGCGGAAGTTAGCTGAGTCAAACTAGTAATTGACTTCGCCAGTCGCGACTGCATCACCCGTGAGAACAGCATAAATACCCGCCCAAATTTTAAGATAATTAAACGACTTCTCGGAATCCCAATATATAATGACCCGTTCGCCCATTAGCACGGGCAACTGAGCGGTATTGTGTATTCAAATTGCTTCTATTTCCTACACATTGCATGTAACACGAACCACGGTTGGTTGAAATTAGTTTTATTATGACCACCTGACCTGTCGACTTCCACTGATCTAGTGAGCGATTACATATGCTGAGCTTAAAGAGATTCTTTGTAAGCTAATAAACATTCGAGGTGTACCGTATCAACATTTAATTTTCCATAAATACTTTCTCTGTTACTTACGTCAGTAGTAAGAGGGGCAATCTGGATCGGTATCCTAAGGAGTTTAAGAGGAGTTTGAGAGTGATACTGAGTGATATTAGGGAGGTTTCGAAAGCCGCCCCCCTGAGTGAAGTGAGTAGTCACGTGACCGTATGTGTGACCATGTGTAGCGCACCCCATGGCGGTGGAATGAGCAGTCATGGAAGGGTTATTGTGTATATATGAGAGACGAAAGACCGAAGAGGGAATTGTAATAACGAAAGATCAAAGAGGAAAGGTATTGAAAGAAACGAAAGATCAAAGAGTCATAATGAAAGATCAAAGAGAAAAGTTTTAAAAGGTGATGAAATGTGTATAATGAGAGATAAAGAAGTAAACGGAATGATGTAATAACGAAAGAACAAAGAGAAAACGTTATAATATATATATATATATGAAACTTTAAAATGTGTATAGGTATGCTTGTATGTATGTATGTATGTGTGTATGAAAGAGAGATTATATATATATATAATATAATAACCAACAAACACCACAGTTTGAAAGTTGAATGTTTTATTGATGTCAACGATCTATTACATCTTCAAATCCGTCATCGCTATCGTCTGTCTCCGCACACCAATTTTCCATATCCCCCGTGTCTATAGGGGCAACAGGGTCGGGGTCAACCCAAGGGTTGGGGGGATCGTAACGTCCCCGTGTCCGGAGCAGCTCCGCCATGACGTTACAGAACATATAACTGTGATACTCGCGGAGCTCTTCGTCTCTGGAACATACATTAAAACTCTCAAACCATATGAACGAGACGTTAAATATATGAAAACTTTGAAAATATCTTCTCTGAAACATATATGAAAACGTTGAAAATGATCAAGCGAGTGGAATAAGGCAGCGATGTAACCGGACACCGCGTAGGGAACCGACACACGATAAAAGGGCAAGCTAGATCAACGGACTATGATACAATACGTAATGGAGACGTCTGCTAACGCAATCGGTAACCAAACACCACGTAGCTAGTCGAAACGACAAACATTGAAGAAAATAGTAAAATAATCGTTGAACACTCACGTGTAATCATCATCAATATCGGAGTCACTACTCCAGGTATCGTCAGTATCATAACCATCGGGAGACCTGAAAGGTAATAAGATAACCGTGATACATAACGAACGTAAGCATAGACAACCGTTAGTGACACATAACGAACGTAAGAGCATATTATAATAGAGGTGAAACGTCACAGGTAGTTTATGTGAAGAACACTGTGATTATGTATGATATGTATAGGATATCTATCGGATGAAACAAAGCAAAGAATATATATATATATATCTTTATAATAATAATAATAAAAGTACTTACACAACTTCGAGACCATCGTCGCGAAGACGCCATTCAGCACGGAGTTGAGTCCAGGGTATCGACGACATAGCAATTGTGAATGAGATGAAGAATGTAACAAACGAGCCGGTATATATATAGATAGAGCATACGTATGCAGACACACTATGAAGACAACTTGTGAGACACACTGTGGAGTGGAAATATACCGGGGTATGAAAAGCACCGAAGACCCAGGGACGCATCTAGGGACGTCACCTGGACGATGCCTGGTTAACAACGCGATTATAGACAATGTCGAAGTGGTAAAGTACAAACCGATACCAGTCATATGACGGAGGGACCAGCTGGTGATAAGCGCGTGATGCCAATTAGACGACGACAACGGAATGCACCTTATCAGAACGCTAACAATACAGTCGGAAGAAAAGAACTCTGTGAGGGGTCAGCGATGAAACATATGGCGGTCAAGAGCTTGGATATACAATTCAGGGGTGCTGGTCACTTCCTATCGAATTTCTATCCGTGCGAGATACATATATGGGGCGAAGTCTTTACTTGCACAGAAGCAGCATATCAGTTTAAAAAAGCTAGACATTTTCACGACGAGAACACAGCGAGAAAGATTCAGACCGCGCGCACTGGAATACAGGCGAAATACTGGAGTAAAACCATTCGTGGGATACCCGATCGAGTCGTTTCATGGCTGTCACAACGTCGAGGCGTGATGCACGCTATAGTAGCCGTCAAGTTTCGTACCTCTAAACTACGCCAACGCTTGTTGGCTACAGGTGACGCACGACTTATTGAGAATGTACCCAGTGCAGAGGGGTATTGGGGTAAGAGCTCAAACCGTAACAAACCAGGTGAGAATATACTCGGTGTGATACTTATGCAGGTGAGAGACTTCGTTAGACAGCGCTCTATACAGCTTACATAAGGCGCCCATTAAAAACAGACAGGCAGCCACGCGGTGACAAAGTACGGGAGAGTGAGAGATAAGGTCACGCGCACGATAAGATGTGAACACCCAGGGGCGCGATAGCATCATCTAGGGGTGTCACGCGCTCGATCCCTGGAGGGATTGAATTGTATATAAACCCACGGTAAATCTAACAAGACAAACACTCTCTCTCAGTCTCGCTGCCGTTCAAAGCTCTTCACCGATACCTACACGACAAGATGGCGACATCCAACAACGAGGAAATGCTCCTGTCGGAACTCGAACAAGTAAGTGACGGAACGTACGCATTTGCTCGTCCACTGACACTAGTAACATGTGCTCTGTCCCCCGAATACGTATGTTACCCGGCATGTAAAATATGTAATCGGAAAGTTCTTCTTGAAACGACGAAAGGAGGGCACCATAACGTTAGTATATGTTCGGTGCACGGGCGTCAGAAGGGAACTGCCGTTTACAAGTATGCTACGGGCCTGCTTTTCGCTGATCACAAGGGCAATGAAGTGTGGGCAACAGGATTTGACCAGCTAGTACAGGAGGTCGTGGGAGGAATGACAGCAAGCGACTATATGTCGCTTAAATCCGGCGACGAACGCTACCAATCACTGAATGTCCTACGTGGCAAACAGGCTAGGGTGACAATTAGAAAGACAAGAAAGGCAGGGTATCAAAATCATACCGTGATAGCACTGGAAATAATCCACTCGTAAGAACCGCCAACTGACAGCGACTCAGGTGGCGCCTTCTGACGGAGTATAGAGAGGTCCTGTTCCTAACTGTCGTAAGAGGCGCCAACTGAGAGTGACTCACTGTTAGGTGGCGCCGTCTGACGGAGTATAGAGAGAGGCTGTTCCTAACTCCTGTAAGAGGCGCCACCTGACAGTAACGAAAGAGTAGGTAACGCCCCCAGACGGAATATATAGAGAGAGAGAGACCCTGTTCCTAGAGGTTGTCTCTGTTTGTCTACCTATTTGATACTATGATGTTCTGCCGTATGTTGTAGACGCCTCCTCGGTCATCCGAAGCAGTTCTGTCAACCCCCGTGCGTGGCGTGAAACGTCGACTGTCATTCAATGATGAGGCAAGTGTCATTCACGTGGGGTCATGTTCATGGTCTAGTGATCAGGATAATGATGATGTTGCTAACGATGGTGATTTTGATAGTGATTGGTCTGACTACGACGAGAGTCGGAGACCTAGTGAATTACAGGAGGCAGTAGAGAGAGTGAATGCAATTCAGAAACGAACGGAGTACATGATAGATGACGACTTATTTATAGCCACTATAACCACTGCATGCATTCGTCAGGTAGCCGAAGGACTGTACCTTCGCTACGCGAACGTTCACGAAGACGTGTATCAAGTGGATCGTTCGCGTATATTTCATGCTTTTGATATGGCAGTATCCGATTTGATGTGCGAATCGCGCGTGCCGTGGTTTGCTCGTGATGTCGTGTCACGAGTGAAAACGAGTCTCCGTAGTCGTGGTATAACCGTGTCGGATGAGACGGAAGACGAATCACCGAAGGCGCCGCAGCCCTGGTACCTACAAGACGACACGACGGGAAGGCAGGTCTGGTGCTCCGAGCTGATGCTGGTAGCATGCGATGCTATCGTTCGGTTCGTGAGCAACGAATTGTGGCGCACTTTCGAAAGTGAGACAAATGTCATCTACCTGGTACGTAGCCATCTGATCCAAGACAGCGTGAGATGTGCAGTACACCATTACAGGTTTATAGTGGACACACCGAAGCGGGCACGTGACATCATAACACGTGTGCAAGCCATCCTGCGTGTGCGCGGTATACCTCTGTTGGACGAGGAAACACCCTGCTAATGTTGTTGTTATTGTGTTGTCAGGTCAGCGCTGCTCCCTCTAGCGGACTAGATCTCATTCAAAGATCATATGATGAGAAGCCGCTAGAGTGGGCACCTAGAAAAAGACGCCGTCACCACACCCCACTGCGACAGACTCTCCTTACGCATCTAAACGCCCAGCGTCACGTGACGGCTCTGCAAATGACGTGTGAGTGTGCAACACCACCACCATCCGACGAGTCATTGGACATGACTTGTGATGACGATACATCCGAATACGAGACACTCCGGACGGATTGTTCGACCCTCGATATAGCCACCGATGGACATATCGTGTGGTCGAAAACGGACACGTCGATGCCGTGGACATATCCGGTTCTGTTCGGTGGCGTACAGGACCTAGAAATAAATATCCAGAGTTTAGCTGCGGTCCTGTTCGTCACCAAAATATGTAGCCTCGATACGGCCGTGCAGACGATTTGCAGAGAACTTGCGCGGAACATCGAGTCCGCTGAACACGTTGCATACATTACGGACTCACTCCAGAAGCGTCTGCAGTGACGACAAGAGGAAATGCGCCCCTACGCTATAGCTGGGGTTATAGGCGCCGCTTGTCTGTCGCTGTAGACGCGTAGCTTAGCTTAGCTTTCTTATACTCGCTTTTACTGTATAATTCAATGAATAAAGATGTATGTAATCCAGGAATCCGGTGTCTGTTGTTCTTGTCATAGCTCGTTACGATCGATGAATACATACCCTCCGTCTATATACACGCACACTCATACAAGCTCCTATGACGTCACACTAGGATATATAGACGCGTACAAGGATCTCCTATCCTTCAGTTGTAGGTAGACGATGAAGCAGCACACATGTCGTCACTGCGGTCTCGTGCTCGATACACACGCCGACATACAACGCCACATAGACCAAACGCATACATCAACACACGACGACGATCATGCTTACAGTAAACCACCGCCACGAGTGGTGTCATCAGGCGAACCACCAAACAGTACTAGGCACCCCTGTTCGAGATGTGGAAGAGACTTCACGAGACGTGACAACCTGCTACGTCACAACAGGAAGGGTTGTGACACCTCACAAAAAACACTACACCCCTGTTCGAGATGTGGAAGAGACTTCACGAGACGTGGCAACCTGCTACGTCACAACAGGAAGGGTTGTGACACCTCACAAAAAACACTACACCGCTGCGAGAAATGTGCACGTGAGTTCACGAGACGTGACAACCTGGTACATCATATGACGTCGGTATGCAGCCGACGTGCGGAAGCGAGCGAGCCACCCCTACGCAAACGAGCGAGATGCGCAGAGCGACCACGTGTGAGTACCGACGATGACGACCCGATACAACCACCGCCCCGACTCCCCTTCGCCGATACTCTATCGAGGGAACTACGAGACGACACCACCTGGAACCCACCGTGAAGCTACTCTACGCGAAGTACAACCGTGATGGAGTGGCAATGAAAGACTTTGACGGGGTGACAATGGACGATCTCTATCGCGTCGAGACCACCTTTGAGACCAACGTGTGCGTCTACAAGCTCGTCGAACCGGAAGAAGAAGGCGGAAAGGCGACTGCCGAACTCGTACGCCGGTCCTTGTGTCACTATCCCGAAACGATGTACGTCAATCTTCACGAGACACACTGTTCCTACATACAAGACGTGAACATGTACTGTCACTCTTATCGATGTAGGAAGTGTGGCGACTCGTTATGGCACAACGCGTACAAACTAGAACGACACGAGCGCGGGTGTACGGGAGGCGTGCGAAAGATCTATCCCGGTGGTGTCTACCATCCGTCGCCGACAGTCTTCCAGTGCTTGGACGACGAAAACATTCACGTTACCGAGTGTTTGCGCTACTATCCGTATCGCGCCACCTTCGACTTCGAGTCCTGGTTCGATACGTCACAGCTTCCGTCGGACAGTGCCAAAGTCCACTGGGTGGCTCGTCACGTACCGTTGAGCGTGTCCCTGGCGAGTAACGTACCCGGATTCGAACAGGTACAATGTCTGATCACGGACGGTGACAGCAACAAGTTGGTAGCCGACATGATGGGTATTCTTCAGACGATGAGTGAAGCAGCCTACGACGCCATCGTAGACAGTTACGAGGGTACACTACGCGAAATCGGGGAGGCTATCACGACGTGGGACGAACAGGAGGCATCCGCTGCAGAAGGAGACGACAACGAGTCACGACGAAAACCGACCAACCCCTACAAAACTCTCATGGGTCAATTGTACGGTTGGCTTCATCAGTTGCCCGTCATCGGCTTCAACTCGAGCAGGTACGATCTGAACGTCGTCAAACAGTTCCTGGTACCCTACTTCCTGTCCGAAAAGACACCAACAGAGGACGGGGAGGAGGAGGAAGAAGAAGAGAGGAAGGATGCAGGGACGTTTCACGTGATCAAACGCGGCAACACGTTTATGTGTCTATCGACGGACGACCTCAAATTCCTCGATATGACTCATTATATCGCCCCTGGATTCTCGTACGACAAGTACCTGAAAGCGTACGGTTGCGAGGTCACGAAAGGTCACTTCCCGTACGAATACATGGACAGCTTGGAGAGACTCGACGACACCGCTCTACCTCCCAAAGAGGCCTTCTTCAGTCGACTGAAGAACGAAGGTATATCCGACGACGACTACACGCGATGTCGGAAGGTGTGGCGAGACAACGACATGGAGACTCTACGCGACTTTCTCGTCTGGTATAACAACAGGGACGTCGTGCCGTTCTTGGAAGCCATCGACAAACAGTTCGACTTCTACCAACACCGCGGTATCGACATGTTCAAACATTGCTTTGGCAAAGAGAGACGCGCCGGCTGCGAGGAGACGTCGCATCTTGCTACGCGGTAACAACCAGGGCGGCGGGGGACAGACCGGTGGTTTCCTGTCGGCGCTGCTGACACCTTTGGCTGGTGCGGTCTTTCTAGCCTTGCTAAAACAGGTGCTACTCAAGTAGACGACGATGGAACACACACGGAAGATGGCTTTGGTAGATCCACGACTGTTGGATAGTCTACGTGCACCGGCACCGACGGATACCCTAGGACGCAAAGTACAGGTGCTCGACGACGAGATGAAAGTCATACTCGACAGACAAGATCTCGCCGACGGTGACAAGGTCGTCATGTATAATCAAGTGTTGCAACGCCACAACGCGTTGGCCGATCGACGCGTGCGCGAACCGGTGCGCGTGATGACGGTCAACAAGGACACGATGGTCACAGCGGTGGCGGCGGCGGCGGCGGCGGCGGCGGCGGCGGCGGCGGCGGCGGCGGCGGACCCGACCCCGCCAGAGGCGGGGGCGACAGGTATGGAAGCGGCGGTGGCGACAGGTATGGAAGCGGACGTCGTCGACAGCGTTCCCAAGGCACTGCGGACCAAAGCTAGACTACTGATGGAACGTCTGAAACGAGAAGTCGTGTGGAATGCACGCGGAGAGCTCATGAACAAAGGCGTAGCGGTACCCGGAAGTAACGTGGTGGACCTCGTGAACGATCTGTTGCGTCAACGCAAGACCGTTACCAGTCCAACGGGGTGGCAGGTGTTTACGCGTCAACTCGGCACCATGAATCTACCCATGGAGTTGGTGGGTAACGAGGTCAGGAGACTGGACATTCAACGGGAACAAAGGAGGAGTGCCGTAGCGGCAGCGGCCACACGGTCGGTCGGTAGAGCGCGTCGATCGCTGCAGTGGACACCCCTCACGCGGAGACGAATGAGCCCGTCCACTCTACCTACGCCACCGGCCTCGACTAGTAAGGGATGGGAGGATCTCAGATAAAAGAGGCGCACCGTCTCGATTCGCCGACATAATGTGCGATTCACAGGATAGTCTACGTCGTCTGTATACCGGTGTCGCTTACGCCGTACTTCCCATCGTGTGCGGTATTATCGGCGATTATATCATACGATCATGGTGCGACGACGAAAACAGCTGGAGGACGTCTACTTCGACCCCGCCAAGGTGGGAAGTTACGGGGGAATCGCGTCTTTGCGACGAGACGTGCCACGCGTACCGAGAAAGATGGTCGAACAATGGCTATCGGAACAGAACGCCTATACCCTACACAAACCGGTCAGAGTTCGTTTCAAGCGACGACGCACGGTCGTCGGAGGACGGGATCAACAGTGGCAAGCCGATCTCGTCGACGTGACCAGTCTGAAAAAAGAAAACGACGGTACGACGTTCCTGCTCACGGTGATCGACGTCTTCTCGAAAGTCGCCCGATGCGTTCCGCTGAAGAACAAGTCGGCGACGTCTGTGTCGAAGGCGCTGAACGGACTCTTCACCGACGTACAGCCGTTGTTTTTGCAGACCGATAGAGGTCTGGAATTCTATAACCGTAGCGTTCGAGGTGTATTGGACAGGTACGGCATCCAGCACTTCTCCACCTCTAACAAGGAGATCAAGGCGAGCATCGTGGAACGCTTCAATCGCACGCTAATGACGCGGCTGTGGCGATACCTGACACACAAAGAATCGTGGCGATACATCGATATCCTTCCGGATCTGCTGCGCACGTACAACGACACGCCCCATCGCAGTATCGGGATGCCACCGTCGCAGGTGGATGCGACTAATCAGGAAGAGGTGTGGCAGCGCCTGTACGGTGGTCATCACGGCAAGGGCGTACCCAAGTACCACGTGGGGGATCGCGTGCGTATCAGCAAGGTCAAGAGACGATTCGCCAAAGGCTACACGGTGAATTGGACAGAGGAACTATTCACGATACGCGAGGTGCATCCGTCCGATCCGCCCGTCTATCGTCTAACGGACGATCTCGGAGAGATACTGGACGGTACCTTCTACGAACCGGAGTTGCAGAAGGTGACGGTTCCGGTCGATAAACTGTACCGCGTGGAATCGATAGTACAGCGCCGCAAGGTAGGCAGGCGACGGGAGGTGTTGGTGAAATGGTTCGGATACCCTTCGAAATTCAACAGCTGGATCGACGCCAAGGCTCTCGTCGGCTATAAAGCCTAGTCACGCGCCCGTCGCAATATCAGTCGTCCACGCATGGCAGACGAGACGACATCACGGATTACCGTTAGTGACGACGAAGAAGAAGAAGACGACGTCGACGCTACTCCACCAATAAAGAAAGAGAGGACTCCGTGGCATATATTTGGCACCGCGTGTCCCAAAGAGGAGATAGTCTTTCTGTGTCAAGTCGTCGTCTTGTACACGGTCATCTTGGTCAGCATCTACAACCTGACGTTCGGTCACCACGTCAATCCGACTCTTTGGACGGCCCTGTTGAGTAGTTCGTTGGGTTACCAGCTACCCAGTCTGACGTTGAAACAACATGGCGACGAGTGATTTCTATCTCACGTTGCCCAGCAATGCTTCCATGGACACGCACCCCGACAACACGCTGACCCACTACGTCACGACGCTACCGAAACGTATCCTACTACGGGGACAATGGGAGTGCGGACTGGTGGAGGTACAGTACCCACACAGTTGGTACAACATCGTAGGCGACGAAGCGGGGTTCGCCGTGTCACTACCGATAGATGAATATCGAGACCCGCGATCCCTGCACACGGAGATTATCCGAATCGGAACCGGACACTATAAAGATCCGTGGTCACTGATACTCGTCATTAACGCTGCTCTACGTCGCGTGGTGGGAGAGGGACGAGTGAAACTGAGCTACAGCGTCATCACACGTAAAGTATCGGTGCACATGGCACCGAATACCGTCTTCCGCGCCGCTATGCTGACCACCGTTCTCGGCTTTCGTACCGCTACGCTGGCGGCTCTCCCAAAGGACCCCGCGGTACCCGAGTTCAAGGTACGTATCATAGAAGGTGACACCGTGGTCACCATGGAACGGGAATCGCTCTACATCTACACGGACGTCGTGGAACCACGAGTTGTTGGTGACAGTCTCGTACCGCTGCTGCGCATCGTTTCGGTGAGCGGTCGCCATGGTGACGTCGTGTCGAAGACCTTCGATAAGACTCACTACGTACCCGTGCTCTGCAAAGAGTTTGGTACGATCGAGATAGATATAAGAGACGACACGGGACAACGCGTGCCATTCGAAGTCGGCAAGGTGACAGTGACACTTCATTTCCAACGACAACGGACGCCACTGTTCTAGAGAGAGATGAATTACAACAATTACTACGCTCGTAAAGCTGGTGGTGCGCTTCCTTATTTCGCGGGTGCCCGATACCAACGAGGACACGGACTGGGAAGTCTATTCGGAGGTCTACTGCGTAGCGTCATGCCACTCGTCAAGAGAGGCGCCGTGGCGTTGGGAAAGAGAGCTCTGTCGACCGGCGCACGTATAGCCGACGACGTCCTGGCGGGACAGAACATCAGAACGGCCGCCAAACGTCGCGCCACCGCTGCAGGTAGAGAAATGATAAGCGACCTCTTGACCCCCGGTGTGCATAAGCGTATAAGACGCACACCCGCCGCGAAACGAGTCACTACAGCCGCGAGACGTCGAAGGAAGCAGCAGAGACCGAAGGTACGTCGTGAACCGGATATATTCGACGATGGCGTTCGTTCATAAACTATCATGCGAGGGACTCAAGAGCGAACTCGATATCTTCGCCGTGCCTCCGACTCAGACCAGCATCGTCGACAGTCGCACGGTCCACTACCAACCGATGTCCTCGCTCGACTCGGGTGGTCCGATCGAATTCGTCGTACCTGGTTCGGGAGACGATTACCAGGATCTCGCTAGCATGACGCTACACATTCAGGCGAAGGTGACGCGTGCCGACGGAAGCGATCTCGACGCCGCCGATCCCGTTGCTCCTGTGAATAACTGGCTCCATTCGCTGTTCAGTCAGGTCGACCTCTACCTGAACGGAACGCTCGTGACTTCCTCGACCAACACGTACCCGTACCGCGCCTACATAGAGACGCTGCTCAGTTACGGTAACGATGCCAAGGAGACGCATCTGACGAGTCAGATGTGGTACAAGGACACGGCTAATCTTATGGACGCCGTCGTCATTGACGGTGACGATCCGACAGCCAACGCGGGGTTCGTCGCCAGACGCGCCATGATCGCCCAGAGTCGCGTGGTCGACATGACGGGACGTCTCCACCTCGATCTCTCCCATCAGGATAAACTCCTCATCAACGGTGTCGAGGCCAAGATACGTGTGGTGCGCAGTAAGGATGCGTTCGCACTCATAGCCGGCGGAGCTAACCCCGGCTACAAGATACAGATCGTCAACGCTACACTGTTCGTCAGGAAAGTCACCCTGAACCCAGGCGTACAGATGGCGCACATCAAAGCCCTCGAAAAGGCCACCGCCAAGTATCCGCTGCGACCCGTCGAATGCAAGGTCTACTCCGTTCCCACAGGTACCCGCTCACACACGCACGAGAACCTCTTTCTTGGTGTTCTTCCGAAACGTCTCGTGCTGTGCTGCATCGATAACGACGCCTACAACGGACGCTACGACAGAAATCCCTTTCACGCTAAAAACAACAACATCAACTTCCTCGCCGTGTACGTCGACGGACGACAGATACCCGCCAAACCTTTCCAGCCCGACTTCGAGAACGACCTCTTTGTCAGGTGCTACCATAACCTGTTCACCTCGACGGGTAAGGCGTGGCAGGACGAAGGCAACGGCTTGACTCGTTACGACTTCCGACACGGCTACACCTTCTTCGCCGTGGACCTCACCCCCGATGCGTGCGACGACTGCTGCTTCCATCTGGTACATAAGGGCAACGTGCGCATCGAGATTCATTTCCACGACGCACTGACAAACACTGTGAACGTCGTCGCCTACGCCGAATTCGAGAAGGTGCTGGAGATCGACAGGAGTCGTAACGTCATCTACGACAACTGATGGAAACCCTACAGCTCGTCCGCCTACTCACCCGCGATACGCACGCCCGTGTCGTCATGCGCGGAATCGTACCCAAAGACGTACTCCTCGAACTCCGGATAGACGCTTACCCCGTCGCCTTCGTGTGCAACACACACGACTCGGGTAAACCCGGTGAACATTGGATAGCGATATACGTAGACGCCGACGGTTGCGGCGAATACTTCTGCTCGTACGGCCTGCCGCCGCAGCACGTCGAGTTTTGTCGCTTCTTTAATAAACATTGTGTAACGTGGACTCATAATTCTAAGAGACTGCAGAGCCCCGTGTCTAACGTTTGTGGACAATACTGTGTTGCTTATCTCATGTTTCGATGTCGTGGAGTTGTTATGAAGGATTTCGTAAAAGGTTTCGGCACTGATCTGGTAGCAAACGATTGCCGCGTATTCGATTGGCTTAAACAACTGCAATAACCGTGTTTCATTAACGAACATATATCATCATTCACATCCATAAGCTCACGACCTCTAGCGCGGTGTTCGTTCACCCGTAAGTCGTACCATCATCATCCCACGAGCCACTGGCGTGGTCGTATTGACCCCTAAGCTCACGACCTCTGTCGTGGTGTTCACTCACCCACAAGTCTTGATACTCGTGCGCTTCGCTTAATAAAACACGGTTTCATGTTATACGCTTGTATCTTTCATCAATAAAATACGTGTGCACTCGTATACTCTTGTGTTTCGTTAGTTCTTTCATACACGAACATTCATACATACATAATCACACCCTCTCTACGCTTCCCGTCAGGGGGCGTCATCTCTAACGTACCCACCAGGTGACGCCTCTCGTTATACATACGGTCACGTGACTACTCACTTCACTCAGGGGGGCGGCTTTCGAAACCTCCCTAATATCACTCAGTATCACTCTCAAACTCCTCTTAAACTCCTTAGGATACCGATCCAGATTGCCCCTCTTACTACTTACGTCTTGCATGTTTACGCATAATGTGGGTGTTACCTGCGCACAAAGCCGATACACAATTGTTTCTGCAGCCCGAATATAATTAATATTCATGTCATCATTCAATGTAGAGGTCTAAACGTTTTAGGTTTGTTAAAAAGTACACAATACCATGTTGCTACAAATTAAACATTTATTTTTTACATGTTACTTTACCGTTACTGTACACTTTTCACGAGAATGGCCCATATGTATAATTATATATACAACATTAATTATTAGAGTAAGAATAAAGGAAAATATACAGTGCACTCTGGATAAGATCGAACTTCCAGAGACCCATGACAATACTGATAAGTGGAATTTCTGAAAACTAGAAAGTTATCAGAAGGTCCCCATTAGGATCTTTGCCCTGGACCGAAGACAATATTGACTTAACTTAGCGAAAATTCACTTATGCGAGTTCGAGTTATCTGGAATGCACTGTATATGACCAATGCATGTATTTCTTTTCCATTTAGCCAGCTGTACACTTGGTGATAAGTCCCATAATCCAATATCTAAACTGAATTAATCTGCACAATGTTGAGTTAGTTAACTCATATTTAGGCTCAGTTTCCTAAATTCAACTTTGTTTATTTGCTTGAACTTTGGAAATAGCTGAGCTGATGGAAAGAGGACATTGAAGAGCTCTACTTAACAGTGCCATTAATTGGACAATTGGTCACCTGACATAAGATGATGTCTGACTTTGTTCTGCCCAATTCTATTCTGTGCGATATCTACTGGGAAGTTCTACCTCATTTCCAGTTTCAAATGGATGTGTGCATCTGATAGCTTTGTGTATCAAAATGCATAGCAGTGCTATTAATAGGACAATATGTTAACTGATACAGTAGTGAAGAAGATGTCTGACTTTGTTCTGCCACATTAATTTCGTTAGGGATCTTCTTGAGCTAAATACACCAATGATGACTGAAAACAGTGTTTTAAAATATGCATTAGTTTTGTAATTTTATAACTTTATTTCCATCATACAATGACCATTTTATTTTTTATCGAAACAGGAGTACGACAGAAACAAATTCAAAATCTTTTATTCTAAATGATGGGCAGAACAAATAATTATTGCACTCCCAGTACAAAATAAAACATGTTTTTATACTGATGCAATATATTAAAATATTTTGTCGACAATAATGTTACGCTCTTTATAGATCTACATTTTTCAAACTAAAATTAAACCTTATGTATAGGAAAGTACATAACTAACCACCTATCCTATTTTAATACCGTAAAGTACTTAGTGATGTATAATGTATTTATATTGCTTACAGAAATAGCAGCTGGATTTATGGTACAAATAAAATGTTTTCGTTATTGAATGTTTCTCGGCTTCAGTAAGTTTCTGTTATCTAAACGTTTCATTAAAACTTCACTTCAAAATGTGTAGCCATATGTACCTAGTGAAAAAGGAACATGCTAGTATCATAGTTTTTAGCTTCGACTTCGTGCATGAAGAGGTGGTGTTTTTTTCTTTTAAATCAATCCGTCTGTCATGAACTGTCGCTATGTTCATTCTCCGTTTGTTCCATATAATTTCCTTCTTTACTCTGCTGAATCTGTGACATAAACAGCAGCTGGTCCACGTTTCATTTTGATAATTTTATCGGCCAGGACTCATTCGCATGGCGGTGGCTAATCCATATACACACATGTTGATGACGTATTTCTTGCCTCTATTAACTCGGCGTAGCTAATCGAAGTTTGACGGACAGTCCAGAATATTCATGAGCATGCCTTATATGGATCGTGAAGATGGGCCCAAAGTAGAAATTCCGCGTACGCAGAGTTATTTTTTCGATATATTGTCAGGGTCATTAGTGATTAATAAAACACAATTCTAATGAAATAAAGGCATAGAATTACATGAAATAATCATATTAACAGGAGTACCTAATAATTGCGTGCATTACAAAGAGATTTAAATTCTCAAAGAATCCCTTTAAATTCAGAGTTTCGCAAAGCGATCAGCCAAGGGGTTCTGCTGGCTGGCACTGACGTAATCAGCAGCAGCGACCCATTGCGCGGGAGGAAGAAGGCAACAATTAATGCGACAATCACTAAATAACCCAACTTCGACCAGCCGCCATCTTGTTTGATACATTTTACGTCACGCTCACGGAAACAGCCGAAGGCAACATTTCTGTGTCCTTATTTGTGTAATTATATGAAAACAAAATTGCTTGTAATGTTTTTGATTACATGATCACCTTACTTTGTATATATTCTATTTACTATAACGTTTTTTTCTCAACCAGGTGCGTGTGAAGACAGTGCGGACCGTGGGTCAGCGATCGTCAGAAACGAACTACGGACTAGTGGCTGGATGCGACAGCCAAGGCGGGGTGCGACAGCGTGATCAGAGCCCGAGTCAGAGTACAGCGAGAGCGCAGCATGGCATCATGAACGGGGGGAATGGACTGTTAATGACTACGTCGCTCAAACACACGTAGGGGATGACAGTTTGATATCCGGATTATTTATCATAATGTCGGCTAGCCATCATTGCTTGAAGGATACTATAGATATGTTAATGTGAACCAGAGAATGTTATCCGAGTACTTTCGGATATATATAATACCCGTTGTTAGTAAACAGAGTTTGTGTTACCTAGGATTTGTTGAGTATCAACTCTTGATAATGTTTCTGAGGGCACTAGAATTATTTTTTATCTTAGGACAGACCGTTCTGCTATATATTTTTTGGTTATAGGTACATTTATACTAGCTAGAGGGTAGCTAGCTAGGAACTAGATATGACCGGGGTGAGATAGAGGAGACTTAGTCAAGGATAGGATAGGAGAGGAGATGTTACTTTAATTTTCAGTGTTGAAGACTTCCTTATTGTATTACCGTGTAATAAAAATACGTATTTTCGTTGTTCATTGCTGCTTTGTTCACTGTTGCTACCATATCGTTCATGCGCTGAGCTGATTAATTCTAGACTTGAGCCAGCTAGTCACGGGAACCTCGCCAACCTGTGATAATGTCCTAGCAGGACATTTTGTGTGTCTTATCTGACCATGGTGTACTGGCGGGCCTTATCAATCAAGAACTCAGATTCTGAGCTGAGTCCTTCCGTCGGCCAAATGAAACCAATTCCGCAGCATATTACGACGGAATATTTTCATGGGATACTCATGGACAGGAACAGCCTACTGCAGTGATTGGACACGCGAGAGTTCCGTGTTCAGGACAGTCCAACAGTCCGACACTCGGCCGATGGTGTAATGTCTGGCGACGAAGGCGAACACGCAGTGCGACCAGCTGCGACAACGAGATAACGTAGACGACAATTGAACGAACTTTAGGATAACGTAGACGGCACGTGAACGAACTGTGGGATAGCGAAGATGACAGGTAAGCGAATTTGGGGATAACGTAAACGTCAGGTGAATGAACTTTGGGATAACGTAGACGACAGTTGAACGAAGTAGAGGAAACAAATAGTCTTGTTGCCAATTGGGAAAATGAGCCTAGAAAATTACTTTCGTAGGGCACCCCCCTACGGTAAAGGTTCGCCCTGTCAGACCTAAGGTTCCGTTTTCAGGTGGATGTCATTTATGAAGATGTGTTTCTTGGTTTGGTGGCCATCTTGAAAATGGCCAACAAATCCAATTTCTTCTTATTGTAATCACTGCGTCACAGGTGTTATTTATAGGTTTTAGGGGTGAATGATTTCAAATATTTTAAGTTTGAACTTCTGTGATATTCACATCCGCCATTTTTAAAGATGGCGGTCATAAATGTCACCATGTCTAAGCGACTACGTCACGGAGAGCAGTAATGTCGACGCTAACCTTGATATATTCGCCATTGTTAAAGACAGGACCTGCATCGTATAGTTGTGTCTATTGTCCAAGACATATTGTTTGCAACCTCAAAACGTAAGAAGACTCTTAAGCACATTGGCTAAGCACAGTTCACCACGCAACACGACCCAAGCAGTTAGTGAACAATTTACATACATGATATTAATTATGAAGAAGTCAGATACATTGATACTCATACTGCTCGACACCAATACACTTTGCTGCGTATGTGTGTGTATGTGTATGTGTATGTGTGTGTGTGTGTGTGTGTGTGTGTGAGTGTGTGTGTGAGTGTGTGTGTGAGTGTGTGTGTGAGTGTGTGTGTGTGTGTGTGTGTGTGAGTGTGTGTGTGTGTGTGTGTGTGAGTGTGTGTGTGTGTGAGTGTGTGTGTGTGTGTGTGAGTGTGTGTGTGTGTGTGTGTGAGTGTGTGAGTGTGTGTGTGTGAGTGTGTGTGTGTGTGAGTGTGTGTGTGTGTGTGTGAGTGTGTGTGTGTGAGTGTGTGTGTGTGTGAGTGTGTGTGTGTGTGTGAGTGTGTGTGAGTGTGTATGTGTGTGTGTGTGTGGGGGTGTGTGTGTGTGAGTGTGTGTGTGTGTGTGTGTGTGTGTGTGTGTGTGTGTGTGTGTGTGTGTGTGTGTGAGAGAGAGAGAGAGAGAGAGAGAGAGAGAGAGAGAGAGAGAGAGAGAGAGAGAGAGAGAGAGAGAGAGGGTGCTCTACAAAAGTAAACAATTAATGTTCTGGACCTGGCCACCAAACAAAGATGACAGGTGAATGAATGGCCGCGCGGTGTCCTTGTGTCTGGCTGTGACCGAACAGCTTCTTGTGAATGTACAGCCTGTAGGATTATTCTTTTTCTTCTATGTGCGATGTCTGTCACGGGCATTGGTGATCATGACCATCCAAAACGCACGGTCGTTTGTAGTTTGCAGCAGTTCTCTTGTCCTCCTTCGACATCATATTGACAGAGTGCATATTATTTTTATTCTCTGGCGTCCTCTGGATCTTTGTCCTTCAATCTTACCTGTTGTTACTATATGTTCTGACTTTTCTTAATTTTTTTTATGGTCTTTCTTCTTGTTTTGGCTGTCACGAAGATGACTTCGTTGTTTTTCTTTTCAGTCCAGTGTACTCGCAGTATTCTTCTTAAGAATCACACTTTTAGTTATTGTCCGGAACAGTAGCTCTATATACCAGACGTTACTGAATATTCACCAGGATAGTTCACTGTATTTAATACATTTCTTTTTGTTATGATTGTTTATTGTGTATCGGCCATGTCACAAGACTTCCATCTAAACGGGGTGGTTGTATGGTTTGACCAATGGGGCGCAATCTCTCATCACCCCCTCGTTACTCGCCAATACCTTCTAATTGTACCCCTCCTGAAGCACACCAAAAAACCTCCAACAACAACCCTCTTGAGGTTCCCCCAAAACCTCCAACTGAACCCTTTGGCAAAAAAAAAGAGAAAACGAGACTCTTGTTTATTAACTAATCAGTTCTTTTGTCGTGGTTAAGTAGACACTTTCTGAAAAATACCCACAAACACACACACGTTTCGG